>OZ026814.1:979562-1394620 GCA_964023185.1 Macaria liturata | reverse complement strand
ACCGCACCGCTCGCCGCCGCGCGCCGGCTGCCTTACTCTACTGTGAGCCCTAGCCTACTCCTAGCGCAGTAGTCGCGAAACGATACAACAACCCGCACGAGTACACGCTATGGCTCGGAGAGGTCCAGTGCGATCGGAGCGTATTCGCGCGCTGACTGAGGACACTTGGTGACCCTCTACGCAGATAACGATATCGGTACCGACCTATTTTAACTGCGTTGCACTCTGCCCTCTCGCAGTGAGCGACATTCTTATCGCAATGGATGTCAAGAGCGCCGGAGGAGAAAGTTAAGTAAATGCATAATATCATTCGGTAAACAGCGAGATTAGCTCTAGTGATAAGACCGGGAGCGCGGAGGGCGCTCTCACGTCGTTTACGGGTCGTCGAGTAAACATCCTCCGACGTGAAGCGTTAATAGATCATACAAAAATAGGTCAGTACCAAGATAGCGCGATGACGGCGAACCGACACGGTCGATGCAATGACAATGATGAGTCACACGCCGACGAAAGCCTCAGCATCATCATAAAGAGGGATAACTAAAAAATTTGGCATGCTGTTCGCAACGAGGGAGTGAACGTGGTAGCGTAACGATAAACAAAATGAACATAAATAACTAACTGAAAACATCGATAGTGGTAGTGATGGATACTCACAGGATGGCCATGGCGCTGGAGGCAGTACGGGCTTCTTGGTTATACTTGTACTATGCTAAGATCATAAGCATGTAAAGCGCACTCTCATAGTGCACCTTCAGCGAGTCGACCTCGAATACGAGACCTGAAACAATACAACAAGTACAGTTAATGCTTATCAGCAAGTCAAATGAGATTCAGTATTGAATAGAAATGTAGTAGAATAATGAGTAAATACGTAATTTAGTTAAATAGGTTGGTGCCAATGACCTACTCCTATCTAAATGTTTATTCAACAACAAATTACTTTTATTTAAGTAGGTATTAAGTCCATAAGTAAACATTTGAGGGCCTCAGTGATTTTTCCTATGGTAAAATATTTGAATTTATTATTTGCCAATCTGTTCTCAATGATAAAATATTATGACTCAAAACCAGGAAATATTTAACAAAATCATGCCACTTTCAAAAGTGAAAGTGTATTTGAGTGTAATTGAGAACCTTCTACTTTATTTGAAGTTGGTTAATAAGGTAAGGTTTGAATCCGGCCCTACCAATGACTTGTAATTTTACATCTTTGAGGACCACAATATCCAAGGACATATGACTTCTGTGGAAGGACTTGGGCGCCCGCCACGATTTATCTGCCCAAGAGAACTCCCCTAACGAATAAATTTTACGGATGAGTTACAGCCTTCATAAAGAAATATGGCTCAAGAGAAAAAGGTAAATATGTGTGAAAAATGTACATGATATGCATTACAATCATTTACATTACACACTTACTTATTAGGTAATGAAAATGCATTAATTTGTTACAATTTGTAATAGACAGGTTGTCTAGAAACTTTATCTGGATAACTACTTACAATGCTTATAATATGTACCAAATAAGGATAAGGCTGCTAAGGTTTACAGTAAAAATAAACATTATCAATATCAACCTGCCTCTTCTCGGGCAAGGCATGAAGTAAATAATTAGGTAGGTACTAATCAAAAACTTTCAGTGAATGAGATACTTTGATACTTTAAGGTATTGTAAGTTTCTACCTAGTGGATGATTAAGTAAGTAAATTATGTTCAGATTAAAAGCAGCCTAACTGCTTATGTTAGTTTTGAGATCCTAAACTAGTTACTTCACTTCTATGAAAATTCTTCACTAATTTGAAAAGATCCATCACTCTGTTACTTAAGGCATGAACAAGAAAAAAATATGAACACACATAGTTACCAACAAACTCACTTTCGCTTTCATATACCTACTTAAGTATTTACTTAATGGTAAGTAAATGAAATGAGTAGGTAGGTACATTATTTAACCTCAATGAAACATCCTCACTACCACAATGAAATTTAAATACTTACATTGTTCAAATTTGAAAGCAAAATGGAAATAAAAATATAAGTACAAAATTAAATATACAATAAGTATGACATAAATAGTATTCATACTAACTAAGTCCTTGTGGCCAACATACACATTACAAAATTTAGCACTAACTAGTGTTTGGAAGCCTAAATTATATCAGCATACTAAGGTACATCAAAATTTTATTCATTTTTGACAATATCAGTTACATGCAGCTCAAATTGCTTATCGTTTATTGAAAGAAGTAAGTAAAAGTAGATAGATAGATAAATACTTTATTTAAACACCACATAACACTGGAGCCCTGTTCCCAGAAAATTATAACCCAGGGGTCTTCAAATCTAGAGTAAATAGGTTTCTTCTAGGCAAGCGTGCTACATCTTAGACTATAGTGGTGCTTAACATCAGGCAGGCTATAGTCAAACGTAAGCCAATTTAATGTAAAAAAAAAAAACATAAAAAACAAATAAAACAATACAAAAAAACAGAGTTAATTTCTCTGTTTTAGCAAGCGTCTTAATATAGTATAGTACCAGCCAATGATGCCAGACAGCCAATCAGAACTTTTATGCAATTAAGTTCATTGACCTTTTTTTATTTTTTTTTACAAGTTATGGGTTTGCACTTGACCGTAATTCGCCTGATGGTAAGCAATCATTACGGTCTATGATGGAACATGCTTACCCAGTAAGAACCGATTGAAACTGACCTTGACCTTTTGTGAGTCCATTAAGAATACATTGTTTTAATTAACTAAATATGTATCTACCATTATGTACAAGCACATGCATGCTCCATATCTCAAATGTCTACCCTGAAGAAATTAAGTGTATTAAAAAGTCGCTAAAAAAATAAGTTAATAACTAAGTAACTATGTGGGGTACATAAGAAACTCTCATTTAAATAAATACTAATAATACTAATACTAGCTAGCCAGTTATTACAACTAAATTTAATCATGCCTTATGGGAACTATAATACAGTAAACAAATATTGTTATCATTAAGTTAGTAGAGTATATTCATCAAAGATGAATAAGTGCAATAGGTAAGTTCCTAACCATTCTAAAAAAACATGACATTATTGAATTGAATAATTTATTTAGGTTTTTTAAGTATTTGTTGTTAGGTATAGAGGCATCTGAAATGTCTACATCATCCACCTTATGATGAAGTAGCTCAGCTAGCGGAGGCAATCACATGCAATATTACCCATGTTAAGCAAAGGTTGACGCGGCCAGTACTTGGATGGGTGACCCAAAAGTGGCATTCCATTTTGGATGCTTTCGTGGGTCAGATGACACGTTAAATTGTAGATCCCGGCTGTTTTTCTAGTACAGCAAAACGTTTAGCCAAGGCTACTTTCTTTTGATAAGAAGAACCTTATGCTTGTATTTTACTTAAGTAGCCAGCTTTGATAGGTCATAAGATACAGCCTGGCAGCAGACACAAAGAGACAGTCATAACAATGTGTCTATTTGTACCCTTTAAGTATCAAACATTTAAAAATTAAGGCCAATTGTTATTATGTAAGTAAACTCATAATTTACTACTAATGTTGAATTTAAAATATGAATTAACCCAACAATAATTTACAATCATACAACTTCGCTGTAATACCTAAGTAATAACCTCGTATTTGGAGTACCTACTTAGTAACTAGACATATGACTAAGTCATATCATTTATCTGTACTTATAACAATAGCAACAAAAATATGACATGTTCACGCATTATGCATCCAATAAATACATACAATACACTATCTGACTAAGTAGTTAATGTTGCATCTCAGTCTATTCAACTTTAATTTAACTATTTAGGTACCTACTATCATTACTATTAAATCGGAGAGATAGTTAATTAGGTACCTACACAATTTTTATCATGCAGGCTTGTGATATGTGATGTATGATTTCTACATGAAAAATCTTGATGGTACCCAATTTTTAACTCAATTTTTTGAGCAAGGAAAAGGTTAGGATTGAACTGGCATTTAATTGTAGCAAACAGTATTACAAGACATATAGGACTGTAGTTAACATAACTGGCCTTGGTAGCAATAAAAAAAACTAAATTATTATTGTTACCCATTACTATTATTTACCTATACTGCTTATGACAGGTCTAATGTACTTGAATGTAGGTACATAGCTACCAATAATATGCTGTCAAGAAATTATAAACTAATAAGAGCTTTGTTCCTAAAACAAGGTGCTTATCACACCTCAAATAATATGTTGGTTATATAGGTACCATCATTCTGTTTTTACCATCACATAATGAATAATTAATGACGTAAAGTACCTGTAGCAAGCTAAATTTGTAGACACTGGCTAGCATATATAGCAACTGTCTCTTGCTATGCCCCCAATACCCCAGGGCACATTTAATTTTTTTTGTAAGTTGTATGAGTGCAAGTATGAATAATTATTTTAAACAAAAGCAAAAACCGACTTAAACTCTACCGTCACGTTACAGAACAAATCTAAGCCTATCAAAAAAAAACTACAACATAAATTCATTTGCTAAACAAATCTAAGCCTATCAGAGAAAACCGCATCAAAATCGGGCTGATAATTCAGAAGATATAGTTTATACAGCAGCGCCCCCTGGAGAGTTGTCATCGTAATACATAGCTAAAATGATGCACCCATTAAACCTCAACACATCACAGAAAACTGTATCAAAATCTGACTAGTAGTTTTGGAAATATGGGTAAAATTGGTTTGCATTTGCACTTTATCAATTTGTTGGTATATTGGTTTTTTCTCAAAAAGTACTGAACCAAATGAAAAACAATTTTTATGCTAATTATCCTCATTGAATAAAAAAAGAATTTTTGAAATCGGTTGATAAACAACAGAGTAATCGCGTAACATCCCCCCCCACAAAAAAAACTTTCAGAAGACTTGATAACCTCCTATTTTTGGAAGTCGGTTAAAAAATTAATAATAATGAAGTAATTATTAACAATGTTGATGGCAATTGGCATGATAATGTCTAACAACCCCAAAAACACTATTTTTATTTGTTGTAATAAAATCTGTGATTAGCTGATTGTTAATGGTTTATCATTTAAAGGCTCATGTATTTAAGTAATTGTTTGAGTGCTGATCTACTATGTATCTACCATGCTTGCTGGAAGTAGAGTGTTAAAGAGTAGAAGTGTTGTTTAAGAATAATTTTATTTTATGATGTCTATAGACTGAACAGAAAAGAAAAACAAACTATACCTAAGTACTTGATATTATGAAGTTACAATTCCAGCTTCAAGTAGATACAACCTTGACATTGAGGATAATTTGTCAATTTGTATTGTTAGTGAAGCCTTGGCCACAAAGATATAGTACCTAGTGATATCTAATGGTTTTAGATGGTGGGTGAAGTACCTATTTCAGAAATTACAAATGGTAGTAGTCCAAAACTACAAATAATGTAATGTAATGTAAGTAGTAGGGACAAGACACTTATATTTTTTTAACTAAAACAGGTTTGCACTTGACCTGTTTCCCAGATGGAAAGCATTAGCTATGGTCTAAGATAGATCATGCTTACCCGATAAGAACGGGAAAAAATGGAAAATTGAAATGTTATAGAATATCAGCACTAAATTTGCTATCACAGAACACTGTGCTGAGTTGGTGCTGTGTTGTGGCAGATTTTATTTGATTTTTGCTTTATGTGTAGTGTCATTGTAGCTGTAAGTATTTGTACTCTGTTCTATCAAAAATGTTTACAGATTTACTATAACTAGGTATTCTCCATTTTCAAGAGATTATTTTTTTTAATTGAATTGTGGTCTTAGCTATGTTATTTTGTGTGAGTGACGAAAAGGCAAACATAGACCCTTATTATGTGATTTCACTTTTAGGAACAGCTTTTCTAGCTTTTGCAAAGGGAATATTAAACATATCAAGTGAATTAGACTGCTTTTCATCAAGTACTAACTATAATATTCTGCCAAGCAAATGTACTTTTTTTACATTGAATAGGTTTACATTTGACTTCAGCCTGCCTGATGTTAAGCACTGCTGCCTTCGATCAATTATAACTGCTGCTGTCTCGGGTGTAACACACACTTAATGAAATCAAAGTGGTCATATTTTTATGTTTTAGATTTTTGGTATTCTCTATGGCGGCTTTTGGCTAAAAAACACATAACTGTTATTTATTCTAGCGACTCTAAAGATGATGAAGTACTCTCTAAAGTTGCTGAACACAGTAATAAATCTACTAAAAAGCAAAAGGATAAGTATGAAATAGGAAAGTATGTAATCGTGAAATATGAAGGAGAATATTTTCCTGGCGTCATAGAACAAAGCGAGACTGATTATAAAAAGGTGAGTGTCATGGTGCTTTTCACACCAAACACGTTTAAATGACCTGATAAACCGGATGCCATATGGTACAAGAACGAGGATATAATTGAAGTCATCGAGCCTCCTTGTATTGTGAATCCAAGGGGATTTTACAAGATTGAAGAAATGGCAAAATATTTGCCAAATCCTTGAGTAGCTAAGTATTATAATTTAGAAGTATGATTACCTAAGAACTTAGTTGATTAGATAATAAAATATAATTAGTTAATTAAGAAATATGTAGTTTTATTCACATGGTCAACTATGGGAACATCGACTGGTCAAACATTGAAACCTTCTGGTCAAACTTAGAACAATAGGGTTAATTTGACAAAAATAAATTTTAATAAATTCTGTGTAGGAAAATAAAATAAAATTATTTGTTTATTACATTTAGCATTTAAGTGGGATGCGAAAAAAAATTATTGAGTTTGTATCTTTTTTTCAAATTTGAGTAAAGTAATGATTTATAATAAAATCCGCCTTAACTGGTCAATTATACCCACAGTCACCCTAAATAATACAAGAAATTACTGAAATTAAACAAGGGACAATATAATTGAAAAAATAAAACAGACAAAGAAAAAGGCTCTCAGAATTAGTTTATCATAGGTAATTTACAATAAATTGGGCAATAGGTATCTAGTTATTACTTAGTGCCTTTCTAGGTCTTTGCTAAGTATTTTACAGACTAACTATAACAAATTCTTAGCCAACCTAAAATACAATATTTGGCTAAAAACAAAATTGAATAGAACAAAAGATAGAAAACAATATACAAAGTAAAACTTTATACATATATGACGAGACTTGATGAATAAAAGTAGTAACCAAAACTCTCATTTAAGTTTTGGGTCACATTTAAATATATTTGTCGTAGTAAATAGTTAGCCATGCAATCTTTCATTAATAATATTCAACATTCAATCATGATTTAACTAAGATTCAAATTAAAATGATAAATCTTACATTTTTACTAATACAAATATAGCAATATAATTGACTGAGCATCTAGTCCACGGCCTAAACATACTCTTGTCTTGCAGAAACTCTAAATAACATGCATGGCAAATACCTAATGCATATGTAAATAAAATGTGATAGGTAGGTACCTTCAAAAATGTTATTATTTTTTAAAGCTCTATTCAGTTTTGTTTATTCCCTTCAGCCAATGAAATTATCACATGACATGGAAATAAGGTGGATCAGATCTAAATTGCTAGTAACTATTAGGAAGAATTTTTCTTGAATGAGTTAAGAGATTAGTCAGGTAGGTAGGAACTGAGATTGTATACTTATCAGTAACTATATTGCACTACTAATTACTTAGGTTTAAGCACATATTTTGTTTTAGGCTGACCATCCACATTTATTTTATTATAACAAAAACTTGATAATATAAGTACTTAGATCACCCAATTTGTTCAAATTTATAATCAAACAAACCAAGCCTAAAGGCAAAGATAAGATTTCACTCACGTTATCAATCGCTATGTGCTAACTTTGAACATCACATTACTTCCACGAATTTAGTTGAAAAAATAAGCAAACAAAATGGAATGCGCGATTTGACCAGCTGCTATTTTTCTCGGAATGTGAGGTCATGTATGATGTCACCAAGCTTATCGCGATATCTAGAGATTATTACTGACCGAGAACACGGATAGGTTCGAGTTGAGCTTTGTGTACGAAGGATAAATTGACAGCGGCTGCCGGGTGCTCAATGCAAGAACAATTTTACTTTGAAATCCCTGTCGCTGCCTACGCTATCCTCCCACACGAAGCACGATACAGAACTCATCCCAGTCACTCATTGTTACTGTTTCATTACTACAATTACAGTTACCGACCGACACAATCTCAATAACATCCGTCCCGGAGAAAAAGAGTCAGCCATTACGGCGCGGCGCACGCGAGTCGATACACGGAAGCCATTCCTAACAAATGCAAAGCGCTAAAACAACTTCAAGACTAAAAATAATGCTGAAACTGACCTTATACAGGTAAATCTCTGTGGGAAAACAACAATCCTTTGGAATCCAGAAAAGTGAACGGACACTAATTGCACCACACTAACTATTTATTATTTCACTTATTTCGTAACGATAACACTAAACACCACAAGCGACGGTTTTTATCACAACTTTGAATGTATAAAAATATCTTTGTCGAGTATCAAAGCCCGTAGGAAAGAATAAAATAGCACGTTTTCACAGAGTCCACGACAAGAGCATCAGTCTTCATACATCGCCGTGGAATGATTTTAGTTTTGCTTTTCGAACGAGTCTAGGCGTGACTGACCCGATGAAACCCGAACAAGCCCGATTAAGCTATGTTTGTACAACAGCGCCGCGAGAGGCAGCACTGTGCTCGGATGCGATCACCAAAAACAATGCGTTCACTATTTTTATAACGACCATAATATAAAACTTGTTTTTAGAAATATATTATCAAGAGAATATTATGTAAAGTCTTAAAATCATTAAAAGTGTTTTATAGTTACGAATACATTATAATTATTTAGCAAATGATATGAGTAAAATTCATAAAATTTTTAACAACAATGCCAACAGCCTTCGAGCATCAATCAGTCAGACCAACAGCCAACATCATAAGGGGCCGTCCATTAATCACGTGATGTTTTTTTTGGCATTTTTTAACCCCACCCTCCCCCGTGGTGATACATGGTGAGGTTTAAGACTAACCCCCCCCCCCCCCTCTCATATCACGTGTATTTTTAAAACCTACAAAGAATCTTAATTTTCTACTTTTATTGAAATTAAATAATACAATATTGCCTAGAGGTAAGCAGAAAAATTACAGGACTTGCAGATTGTTTTTGTTTTTCGGTTGAATATCGCGCGTTAGTCGAAAAAATAAATACACGTGATATGTTACTACACCCCCCCTCCCCCCTCGTGATCTTTCGTGACTTTATTATGGACCCCTCCCCCCCCTTTAGAGCCTCACGTGATTAATGGACGGCCCCTAATTACTCTATCTATGGCCAACACGCTTCCTTTTTGTTTCATAAAAATAAAGCTATGCTCACATAAAAACAGTAAATCGCTACGCTCACAATATAATGTACATTGTTACAATATGATAATATGAGTAATAATTTAATCAATGCTAATAATTTGATAAAATTTTAATTCTTTTGTTTTTTTTATAATTTTTTATTGTGTATTTCTATTTTGCATAGATAAATAGACCAGGTATCTATGGATTAATATTATTTATTTATATGACCTGTTAAATGTACGTAAAATTTATCGATCTTATGACAAAATATCTGATTTTGAAAAAATTTAATGTGTTGCCCAGTCTAAATGACCGTAGGTTATTATTGTGTAATATAATATTTGACTTATTGTTAAAACTTTTAAAAAAGTTCCAAATCATGCAAGAATATAAGATATGAAAGTTATTAGGTAGGTAATTTAATATCATTGTATCATTGCTGACAATGCTGATATACTACGTATATTTGTATTAATATATCAACTGCAAAATAAGTACGAGTAGAACCGCAAGTTTTAACCTTTCCAATAAATTTGTTAGCATTCGCAAGATTCTGAACATAAGATATGTTTATTATTTTACGCCCAATTTTTTTTAAACATTTACTAACATAAAAAACGTAATTCTATAATAAATAAACGTTAACTTATTAAATTCATTCATGACTTTCGAAAAGGTTCTACCAATCACAGATGAGCTTATAATTTTCCGAATCACACGAAGTAAGCGTAACACACTGTTCTCAGATTAGTGTTGATGCCACAATATTGACATCGGCAATATGGCGACAGCTTGTGCTAATAATGCTTGTGCCCATATAGATTAAGCATAGCCTTACCATCTTCTACGATTTTACCAGATAGCTTACCATCAGGCAAACTATGGCCATGTGAAAACCCGTTTTAGATAAAAAAAAAAGATTGACGTAAATTCAGACTCACGAAACTATATTAGTTTGTTATTTATTTGGGCATCAAAAAATAATATGACGAATTTAATTTAACAGTTTTTGTTATTTTTAGGTGATATTATAATATATACATGTGAACGTAGCTTTACAAAAACCATAGACAAAATTATTGTGTAGCATTGACAGATTGACATGGCAATGTAACTGTCAATGTCACTGTCTCATGCGCAACGACATTCCGCTTACGCCAGGTTGATTTTTATTTCATTCAGTATATTTTCTATTTATTCTTCAAAAGCGAAGATATATTTACAAAATCATGGCTTCGCCCATGTTTAAAATGTCTTCTGCTCTAGCAAAATCCTCGAAAAACTTCAGGAGCGTGGTACAACTCATCAACAAAACGCATATATCCACAACTAATGTCACAGCGGTAAGTTGCATAACCGGCCGAATTCGCGTATAACTTGAGCATATTTGCAGTTAAAGCAACTCTGTTTATGCAGATAAATGCTCTGTTTTCTGTGCAAATTTTATGCTAAGTTTAGTAGTTCAAACAATTTTATTATTTGCTTATATTGTACCGTAAAAACCGTGTAGTTTATGGGTTACTGAATCTTCATAGATGGTCAATATTACCGATCGCAAATCTTATTGCAGTTGGTTATGATTATACTTATTATGTAGTTATAGAACGTTAAAAATAAAATATCAGAAGCAGTTCCAGCTGCAGATGCAAAACACAGACAATATTTTCTGTAAAAGCATAGGCCACTTACTTGGTTATAAATAGTAAAAGAGACTTAAGACCCATTTAGACGAGAGAGTTTCTCGTACGAAAACGTACGAGAAACTCTCTCTGTCTATCTCAAGCAATAATCGCCATAACACAATCGTATCAAAATGTTTACATACAGCCAAGAACTAAAATCTCACCTACGATTTTGTCATATGAGATTTGCATATGACTTATCACAAGGCGATAATTGCCTATGTTTGTTTACACAATGAAAGTATAGTAAGCAGATTCTTGCTTATGAGAATCTCAACTTGTATAAACATGATCTTGTGTGACATATTTTAATGTTGATAGGAATATCATACAAATCGGTTTGAATCGTTTTTATTAGTTTTTCGAGAGGAAAGTGAATGTTTAGACGAAAATAATGTTTTATATTCCTTCGATAATCGTATCTTCGAGACGAGAAACTCTCTCCGTCTAAATGGGCCTAGAGAAGATATTTTGCTATGGAATAGTTTTAGGCTGTATTAAGTTTAACTTAGCCAAGTGGGTCAGTTTCAATCAAGATTAATTGGTACTAAAACTCATCTTTTACCACTTTAATCATAGGCCCTGGCTTGATTAACTTTTGTCACCAGACTTGGCCACTCTCCTTCGATAGGATTAAGAAGACCACCTTAATATCTGTGTTTTAGGCTTAATGGATTGAGAAATAATATGTATACTTTTGTTATTGATAACAAACACATTTAAATCAATTATTTTTGAGTTGTACTAATCAGACACCCAGTCTTGCCAACCAAAAATTGGTTAACCCTTTCTACAATAACAAACATACAAATTCATCTGGAGAAAATGAAAAAGATTTTAAATTTAATAAAAATAGTAGAAAGTACCTAGAATACTTAAATGGCACAAATAATTAAATATGTGAATTGTGAAAATCATGGCAATTTTCAAATTTCAACTAGTTTCTAAAATCTCTAGATAGCAGTGCCCAAGTATAACTTCTATGATGCATAGTTATTTTAGGCATCTTGGAGCAATGCTCTACCTGAGTTTTTTACCTTTATTTATTTAATTTATATATTCATACATGAACATCTACAATTTTACAAGAAATTGTCAAGGGCCCCTAAATATCTCAGGAGATATTGGGGCATAGCAAGAGGCCTGTACTTTAAGGCTGGCATAGGAAAGATACCCATACTCAAATTTGGTACAAAATCTATTTCAAATCAAGTTTTATTTTAATATATTTCTTTTTAGTACTTATTTTACTTCAGTTTCTTTAGTAATTAAAATCCTAAAGAATCTGTCTCAAATAAAACTATTATGATTTTATCAACTCTGATACTTATTTCTACCAGTGATGTGCCTATAATAGAGTGCATTTTACTAATATCAATATGCATTTTGTGTGTGATTGATGATCTATAATAAACATCTAAAATGCATTTGTGTATATTTGTATATTATTAGGTATTTGTATTGATTTATATTTGTTCAAAGATGTTTGAAACCATATTATGTTATAGTACCTACTTAATATGTTTTTTTTTGTATCATAATAACTAGGTATGTGTGAACTTAGAGAACAATGCAAGTTTCGTACTAATCTGTTTGTTCTGATGAAAACTTACATAGGTAGTACCTACATCTCAATCAAATAAAATCAGAAAAAAATTTAAATTTAAATTTGAAAAAAAAAGCACCTTTTTCGAGATTGGTTCACAATTATATGAGATGTGCAATGTGTGTTCTTACTAAACAATGACAATTGATTTATCCCAATTCTGTACATATGTAGCTTAGCAAGTTTTTGATTACCATACCCAAATTTTGTCCTTTTCTTTCAAAGTGAGTGATGCTTACCATTAGGCATTTGACCATAGTTTTATGGGCCAGTGCAAACCTGTTTTAGTTAGAAAAAAATATCTCATACATACATGTTAAATAAAATTGATAACACTCTTTTCCACAAAATCTATTAAAAACTGACAGTAACCTAATGTCCTGGTGTCACAATTTTTATCACTGAAGGTAGACTAGTCTGAGGTGGTGATTCTTCTTGTGAGTGAGTGGGTGAGTTTTCTTATGAAAATGTGGTGGACTAACCTGACTTACTCTAAATCCAATATTTTTAGGAATTACATATTATTAAATATTCTTCTAGGTAAACGTTTTACACCCTAGGCTGCAGCAATGCTTAACATCAGGCAGGCTGTAGTCAAACGTAAACCTAACCCACGTAAAAAATAAAAGTAAAAAAATATTAGCATTAGTAGAATTAGCCGCCACTGAACGACATCATTCGCCGGTCTTTTTCCACTGCCAATGTTGCAGCTATGCTCGAACCGAGCGGCCTAGCACGTGACGATGGAAAAAGACCTGACGGTGACTCTTGTGCCCTGGAAGTTGGGTCGGCCCCTTGTGTGGGACGCAACTTGCGTCGACACATTGGCGCCGTCTCATCTGTCTTTGACACGGTGTCGGGCTGGAGCGGCGGCTATTATTGCCGTGCAACACAAGAGACGCAAATATGCTAACCTAAGCCGAAGTTACATATTTGAACCTTTTGGAGTCGAGACTTTGGGGCCGTGGGGTCCGGGAGCCCATACTACATATTTTCCAAAACCTCTCGGAGCGCTTGGTTGACGCGACGCATGACCAAAATGCTGGCCTTTTTCTGGCTCAACGTATCAGCATTGCCATCCAGCGTGGTAATGCGGCCAGTATGCTGGGCACGCTGCCCTCTGGTAGTGGGCTGGAGCACTTAGATTATCTTTAGGCTTTTCTAAAGATTTTCTAAGTGCCCCTTTTTTGTAGTAGTTAGAAGTAACTAGTATGTTTAGTTTTTCTTCTCTTGTTTTATATATTATTATTGTAATTAAATATTTTGTACCAATAAGTATAATAGTTACATTTTGTACTATTTAGTCTTTATTACTATGAAACAAGCCACCTCATCATAAACAATGATTTCTTAAAAATAGTGAGCCAATGTTACAGATTTAGAAAACTAGGTCTAGTAAAGTTTGAACTTGTCATACCTACCCAGTTATTGTTTTTAATTACATTATGTTTTAAAATTAGGCATTTATAATAATTTTTGTATTCTTGTTGTGATGTGATGAGTTTAGTTTAGTAACTATTTTATACACCTCGGCTAGCTCTAAATTCTCGATGAAAATAGAATCAGATCGTTCTCATCGACGCATTGTATAAGCGACAATGTTGCTGTTTCTTATTATTTTATTTCTATTCACAAAACAGGTTACGCAAACCAATCTCCATGTGATTTTATTTTTACATCTATTAAAAACTTGACTAATATCACATTGCGGTAAGGTTCATTTTTCTTTACTCTTTTGTGCTAATTATTATGCAAATTCAGACTTGTTTAACTAAACATGCGAATTGATACGCTATCGCGGTCTGAGTTATTAAAGCACAAATCTTCAGTCAGTTGTGTGACGGTCGCAGATGCGTACAGTTACGTCGCGTTGATAACAAAATCATATAAAAATAAGTGTGCCGGTACATTAGTACCATTTGTGGAGGGGCCAGAGACCGGTTCAACCGCACTCTTTTGCCTTTCGTTTGCGACGTGGCTAAAGCCTGTCTAAGCACTTCAATACGACTTTTTGCCGCGACCCGTGTTCACCGCCGTCATTTAAAAGCGAAATAAAAACTCCTCCACATAGAAAACAGTTTGCGAAAAAAAATTGTGTTAGACGTTGTCATAGTGACGCGTTTGGTGTAAAATTCTTGTTCATTTCTTCCGGAGCAAATTTTTGAATTTTACTAAATCTGTTGTTCGTAAAGTAGTAATAATTGTTTATGAGCCCTATTAGAAGTCCGCTACTGCGTATACCTAACAAACCAACGATGGCGTGTTCTCATTGCATGAACCCCGAGCTGAAGCCGGTCAAGATGGTGAGTTGTCAACTAACTGCATCTTATGGCTTTACTCGTGAAAGCACTACACATTTTTTGGTTCATTTTGTATTTTAAATTATATACTTAGGTAATTTTTTTCGACGGTAGCTATGTGTGTATTTACGTAGATGATGATATTTGAACCAGTTTTAACTAAACTTATGTGATCAGAGCATATGATCAACTGGAAAATATATATAGGTACTATTGTATACGTATGTATTGTTTATACGGCACTTATAGACCGAAATCGTAGGTATTTTAGCAAATTAGCATGCTTTGGCGTCAATAAATTTGACCTGCAAACATATTTGCTATTCAAACGCAAGTGTTATCGCTATTATGCTTACAGAAATAACATCATATGTTATATTTGTTACGTATTTCATTACGGTCACACTGTTGTAAATAATTTTATCGTACGTAAACTTATAGCCCTGACCTTTCAGCCAACCCCCCGCCAGCTGTTACTAATCTAGGCCAGTTAGTATGGAACTTTAATATTCTACAGTTTTATTGATTGTGTGACATGTTTCTGAAGCTAACCCATATTGCGAATTACGCGTTTTTTTTCTTATTTTTATGTATATTTCTGTAATTAAAATTTTACTAGTAGGTGCCTACGGTTACACCTGCCTTACTTTACAGGATAAAAATAGACTAAGTCACTCTTGGTTTTTTCCTGTACTCATACTGAGATAACAATAAATATATGGACCGTCCCTCCATTGCAGTGCAAATTAGGTATAAGCTGCCAATTTCTACAATCAAATAAGTACCTATTTCGTCGCCTGGATTTTTACAAAACCAAATTTATCAAATGTTTTATTGTGTTGCAAATATTTAGAATTCAAGACCATGCATCTCTTGCATTGGTGCTAAGGGCACAAATGTGACTGCATTTGTATGAGAAGACATGCACTTGGTGGCTTTTTGTCGCTGAAGATATGTACGTGACGGTATTTTCGTCAGGTGTGAATGCCAAAAAACTTTTTAATGCACTTTTTGTAGAGAGAGTTTATATTTTCGTTTTAATTATTTTTCAAATAATGATGTTGTTAAGCTGATACCTAATCATGACATTTTTAGAAGTTAGGGTTCAATAATATTAATATGTTACTTAAGATGATGAGAATAATAAATATGTTTACCTTTATTAATATGTACAGCTAAAACTGCAATAACAATTTTTTGTATACTGATAAGTCCTTATCAGTATACAAAAAATTGTTATTGGTCAATGCATGTCCATGCATTGACCTAATATTAATTCTAGGTGGGGGAGATATCTACTGCATCACACATGGGATGTTGTACATTGCATTTACTTATACGTAGATTATTTTATGCAGGACAGGAACCCAGTAGGTTTACTTACTTTAGATCTTTAATTGTGTTTGTAATAGTTTTATTCAAATTATCAGCTGTTACTCGTATTAGAAACGAAGCATTGCAATATATTGCTGAAACCTACAATTTATTGAATTATACGACAGTAGTTTCATTATATTTTCTTGTCCGAACCTTCCAACTTATAAGTCAACTGAGATACACACATTCATCTCTACTCAGCGTACCCTTAACCTGAACAAGACTTAAGTATCAATTTCTTTTAAATATTATCACTCTGACCTATCTCTCTAAATAATCCCCTCTCTTTGATTCCAGCGCAAAGAACGCGACACCATGGGCGAGCTGGAAGTGCCAGACGACCGCTACTACGGCTGCCAGACTGTGCGGTCGGTTATGAACTTCCCCATCGGTGGGATCGAGGAGCGTATGCCTGTAAGTATAATAATAAGGAAAAAAATTATTGGCACACGAAACTCATAAAAATCACATTAAAACAGAATACAGAACATAAGTTTTGTATCATAACCCTGCCCTAAGTCAGCAAGTGATGGATGAAAGCACCTAGCACTTGTCTTCCGTTGGGACCGGCAGATGATGTTACAATAAAACATAGGAGTGATGTTGTCTTTTTATGGCTAATCAAATAAGTAGGTAGCCAGATATCTAGAAACCAGCCAGCCGCCGTTGCTATACCTAATGTTCCGATTTGGAATGACATTACTGGACATTCAGACTGGATTAGTGTTGAATTTTTTGAATAGTGAACAAAATACACAGGGGCCGTTTTGTAAGCCGATACCTATTCTGCTTGTTGCCACTGCAGCTAGTATGTCCAAATTTGAAGTTTACATCAGGCTCACGTTTTACAGCGCTATGAAATAGTTAAAAGATATACAGAAAAAATAATTGATAAGCCACACAAGTTCATTATTCGCACACCAACAGACCAAACGTGGAGTATGAAACAATGGAGAATTTTTTGCATTACCGACATACCATTACACAAGTTAATGGCATAATGTTACGGCGGCTGAAGATTAACAACAAAACAATGGGACATTATAACATAAGTAGCGAATAAGTTACGGACTTTATATGTGGTATTACAAGTTGGTTACAGGAGGGTTTGTGAATGTTTTTGTTGGTGACTTTTACTTATTTTTCTTGCTAAATTCTGTGTGAGAGAGGTGGGCTCTGGAGTCAAGATTTTTTAAATCCAAGCCTGAAGTTAAGCAATTTTAAAACGCAACTTTACGCGTTGCAGCTAAAAAATCTATTCTAGATTTTAAGTAAATACGAGTACATTATTTACGTCCGATATGGCACTTTCGCTTTCATTATAGTGCAATCTTTACAATAGAAAATATGTCATGGTTTGTGATCAGAAAGTTCTATTGTTTAATTTGGTATGGTTCACGGGGACTATTTTCATCATACTTAGATGGCAGGCTGTTGAAAACTAGCCCCGTGTATAATAACCTCGCGTTGCGAAATATTACATAATACCTGGAAATGAAATGAAATACATTTATTTCCTCGAATATGGTCATATATTGATGTTAAAATTATAATATTGAATTAAATATTCTGCCGATAGGCGTAATTTTTATTAGGTATTATTATGTACAAATATTATGGTTAGCCTTATAGTTATTAGGTATACAATTTAATTTTTCTTCTAAATAACTAGAACATTTAACTGGTTGTACTGTATTAAGAGTTTTATTGATTTAGTAAGTTCTGTATGTGTTCTACCTAAAAGCTCAAGGTTTATTTTACAGATACTATTCCACCAATAAAATACAACTTATTATTTGTCATTTAATTAATATCTGCACCTGAGTTAGTCATGGCATTGCTGGCCTCTGAATGTACCTACTTGTACTTAATGGAAGTTGATACTATCACGTGTGCCCTACTTGAGTAACTTATGCTTACCATTCTCTATTACATTGTAGGACCCTGAATGAACAATGTGTTGAAATTAAAAAAAAAAACATTATATCCTAATACATAATATTATAATGGCGAAAGTTAGTGTTTCATGTGGTGTATCTAACGGTTAAACCGATTTCTATGAAGCTTGTTTTGAAAGTATATTAGATCTTCGAATAACACAGGCTGTTTTATATCCCAAATTAGAAGAATAAAAGCAATAAGTTCAAGCATACTGTCCAAAATGTCCAATCAATGTAAAAAACATATGAATTTTCCACATAATGTAGCATATTGAACTTATTACATGGTTCAATAATTATATTATTATATTATTTCTGCTGATACTAGTAACTTTTGGACATGTTTACAAAACTGGATGACTTATCTAACTCTGTTTATGAGTTGTGTAAGCATTTGTGTACGTTCTGATAATATTGCTTGCTTTGTTGCTGTACAAGTAAATATTGCAACGCCTGGTAAAGAGATGTTACAACTAGACATTTTACAAGATATACTGGTTACCAATTATTTATGAATAACATAGATGCTTTTTAAATGTAAATATGACAATAAAGCGTAATCTGTGTTACCCCTCGGACATACATATGTATGTTAATAATGCCAATCTTTTTAGACTGGTTAAGCGTCACTTAAAAGCTAATAAAACTTAATAACTAAGACTTATTAATGATTGTTTAACTAATTATCTAAAGCAAACATTTAAAAATAGGACGTAAATATATTTACAAGTCTTAAACATAATATTAAAATATACAATATACCTAAAATAAAATATGAAGCAAAATAAAACAAACAAAAATTAATCAAAGAGCCCACCCCGGATCGCTCCCGGTGCAAAGGTTCCCATTACGCTCGCCGCGTTGCCACGTTGAATCGCGATGGCTAACCTTTGCACCAAAAATGATCCAGAGCGGGTGTCTCCCGTCTTCTCGTTAATTCTTCGACCTAACTCCCTGACGAAATCTTTGGCGTCACCACTCCAACTGCCCATGGTCTCTACGGCAACCGGAACAAAATAATGAAGCGTTTCCAAGGCAGTATATTTCTGCTTTTTGCTTCTGCAGGCGTCCTCGGCAGCAGCTGATGGTGAGTGAATGGTACGACTCAGGTGACTGCGGCAAAAGTACAGACACAAGTTGCGTCCCAAATTAGGCACTAAAGTAAAGTACTAATTATCTAAAGTAAGAATGTATTCATGTTTCAGTTCCCTGTGATCGTGGCTTTCGGTATTCTGAAGAAAGCTGCCGCTAAGGTGAATGTCGAGTTCGGACTGGAAAGGAAAGTCTGTAAGTTATCATTAATTATTGTTATATGTATACATATCTCTATGTCATTTTTCAATTTATTTGTATGGTTGTAGATAAAGGATTTATTTTACTGTAATTTATATCATCTTTTTTTTTTTCTAGCTATAACGGGTTTGCTCTTGGCCATAGTTTACTTGATAGCAAGTAAAGGCTATGGCCTAAGATGGAGCGTATCATATAAGATCGCCAACTATAGAGTCAAGAGTTGTTAGCCTACCCACCCTAATTCATCACGATCTTTTTAAGAAAGGTTTCTTACCATCAGGCGAATTATGATCAAGCGTATACCCATCCCGTTTGAAATTAAATTATGATTATGCCATGTTTGTAAATACCTATTTGCGGGCTTGGTTATTTTTACTCCTTACTTTACAAAAGTATTTATACATAAACGTTATCGACCGAGATTCATGGAGGGAGTTTGGATAGACCTTTGCCCAGGAGTGAAACAGCATAGGTTGGTAAAAAAAAAACTAAAATGTATACTAATAATGTTTGTCCGCCATGTTTTCAGCGGAAGCCATCCAGCAGGCGTGCGACGAGGTGATCAGCGGCAAGTTGTACCGCGAGGGACACTTCCCGCTCGTCATTTGGCAGACCGGCTCTGGCACGCAGTCCAACATGAACACTAACGAGGTCCGGACAATATTTGCTTTGTCTTTATGAGTACTATAAAATTAGCTTATAACGATGTCTGCGTAGTAATAAACACATCTAGAGACTGTTTCACAAAATTCCTTTCAAAAAGTTCCTTTCGTCATTATGTCCGTGGCTAATTATCACTTATGACAGAATCTAACTTTCACCACTTTTTGTTATTTTAGCCATAGTTAAAAAGCTTTTATAACTTTTGAATAACCTATTTAGTGTTTCGAAAACAGTGCTTCCAACATTGAAACCAAGGGAAGTCTTTAATGAAACAGTGTCTAAAGAATTATGTACAAAAAGAGAATGGTGCAAACCTGATTAAAAACAAATAGCAGGCTATGTATAAAGGCTTTAAACCAACTTTGTTATTTATACCACAGTCCTAGATCCACCAAAATAGCACTTCGATCTACCGTGGGAATTAAAAATAATTATGATAAGCCTCTACTACGCATGGAAACGCTACAATATGGTTATTTCCAGGTGATCTCCAACCGCGCCATCGAAATAATGGGCGGCCGGCTCGGGAGCAAGGACCCCGTGCATCCCAACGACCACGTGAACAAGTCTCAGAGCTCCAACGACACCTTCCCCACCGCCATGCACATAGCTGTGGCCATGGAGCTGAGGGACCGGCTCATGCCGGGGCTGGTGGCGCTCAGAGACACCCTGGACTGCAAGGCCAAGGAGTTCTCCAGGATTATCAAGATCGGAAGGTAGGTGGACCAAAATATAGTCAAATACAAGGAATCGAGTCTTGTTACATGCTAAAATCATCAAAATAATAGACAAACATAATGCTGATAAGCATGCCAAAGTACCAGGACTACATAAAAAGAACAAATCTGGAATCGGAAGGCATTTAGACCAAACAACTCGTTTCATACCAAAAAGTCAAAATAGTAGTAAATAAACTTCCCAAAAGACATCAAAAGTGCCAGGATTACATAAATAGTGAATAAATCTTACAGCGCCAACTTCAAATTACCAGAGCTTGTAATACCTTCATGAGTGAAACCACATATTTATAATACACTAGGAGCTTAGAGAACCGATTTGAAATTTGGTACACAATATTTAACTATGATCCTAAATATTATTATTTTTTACATGAGATAGGCTCACGCTTGACTACAACTTGCCTGATGTTAAGCAACGTTATAATCTACGATCTAGCGCGCTTGCCTAGATGAAACCGGTTCTCTCTCGACTTGGAGATCGACCAATTATAGTTCAAGGGGAATAGATATTCGGGCAAGGAGTTCCACAGTTTGGCTGTTCGCACAAAATTCAAAGATATTTATTAACCTTATAACATTGCCCTACAATAGGTACGTCAAATATTACAATAATCATTATATAACTTGATACTAATTATTCATGTCAATAACAATAGAAAATAGAGAAAATAGATCAGTATTAACCAAGATATAATAACGTAAAAATCTATACATAATGTCATTACTTAAATGTGTTACGTATGATGTTCCCAGGACACATCTGATGGACGCGGTGCCGCTGACGCTAGGCCAGGAGTTCAGTGCGTACGCAGCGCAGCTCACGTTCGGCATCGAGCGAGTGTGCGCCACGCTGCCGCGCCTGCACCTGCTGGCGCTCGGCGGCACGGCCGTGGGGACCGGACTCAACACGCGGGTCGGCTTCGCTGAGAAGTGTGCGGCCGAGATCGCGTCTCTTACTGGTACGTTATTGGCTGACAGTAGTCTGTTATATATTTAGGTAAATTGTGTTAAAGTTTTAAAGGTGTCTGAATATCATGGTAAAGGTTTCAGTGATATTATATACTCGACAACATACATACTAGCTTCATTCAGTTTAATAGCTCAGTGAATCAAACAGAGAGAATGGAGTTTATTACTCATGACGGGTTTCCTAATAAATGTACTAAGTACAGAAATATCATTGGAATTATCAATGCTTAATAATTAACACTAAGACTACTAAAAAAACAAAATGCAAATTTTTGTATATATTTTGTACCTAGGTATATGAAGACTGACAACGCTATCAGTTGGAATAATAATATATAATCAAGCTGGCTAAGATGCGACGAATGCTTGAATAGAAACACTTTAAAATTCTACGTTTCAAAATGCACATTTTCTTCCCTCCAGGCATCCCATTCGAGACCGCCCCCAACAAGTTCGAGGCGCTGGCGTGTCACGACGCGATGGTAGAAGTGAGCGGAGCACTCAACGTACTGTCCGTGTCTCTCATGAAGATCGCAAACGACATCCGCCTGCTGGCTTCCGGGCCGCGCTGCGGGCTCGGGGAGATCTCGCTGCCCGAGAATGAACCTGGCTCCTCCATCATGCCTGGTATGTTCAGAAAGTTTAGTTTGATTCAGTTCAGAAAGTTTGATTGAAAAAACTGAGCAACGCCTGACAGAAAGATGCGAGCAACATGTATTATAGCAATTCCAGTCAGTCAGGGTTTGTAAATAGATTTTTTAACTGACTGCCAGACATAGATGTAACTAGTTTTCTTAGAATCCGACTTTGGTTTATTATATTTACATTGTAATTTACGAACTAAATAGACAAGCTGTTGAGATTATGTATAGGTACAATTACGCCACAATTATAAGTCATTACACTAAATGATTATTGTTTACGACCCCTCAGTCGATAGTGTAACTGTAATACAATACAATACAATGCAATACAATACAATATATCTTTATTGCACACCAAAATAAATTAATTACAATAAAAGGACTTAAACTAAAAATAATGTACAAGTGGGCGGCCTTATCACCTTGAGTGATCTCTTCCAGGCAACCTTAGCAAGAAAGCGGTGAAAGAGATCAGTTTGGTCGGTGGCGTACAAATAAATAATACTTAAAAATAAAACCTATAACGAAACACAGAAAATAAAAGAAAATCAAACTAATTTACATGTTACAAATAATAATATTAATAAACTATACACACATTTAACACCAATAAACAAATACAACGACTATGAGACGACAAGGAATATATATTTAGTTATGGATTTAATAATACAAGTTTTGATATTGATAAAATGCGACCGACATGCCAAACTAAACAGTTTCTCCAAAGGAAATCTAAAAAAGTACCTTTAGTCGAGTCGAGGACTTGTTTTCTATTTGAATCCTGTCAAAATGTTTATCTGACTATATCTCCTCATTCTTCCAGGCAAGGTGAACCCGACCCAGTGCGAAGCGCTGACCATGATCTGTGCGCAGGTGATGGGCAACCACGTGGCCACCACCGTGGGGGGCTCCAACGGACACTTCGAGCTCAACGTCTTCAAACCCATGATGGTCGCCAACGTACTGCAGTCTATCAAACTTATTGGTCAGTATACACATTGTAATATACATCGACAGAAATACATAGATCGGAGACAGTAACTTGAAAAGTTTTGCGATATATGTATGTCAATATGTTAACTAAACGGTTTTCACTCACGTGAAATTCGCGTATGTTGTTTACGCGTTTCGGATGTTATGACATTCATCTTCAGAACGTATGTTCCGGTCCCAGAATATACGTTCTGAAGATGGATGTCATAGCATCCGAAACGCGTTAGCAACATACGCGAATTACACGTGAGTGAAAACCGTTTAGTTAACATATTGATAAAATGTCTCACGAAAGTTTTAATATTAAAATATATGTATGTACTTATTTTGTTGCTTTTAGCTTGGTAGTGGAAATGTGGGCATAAAATTCTGACGCACCCTGGTATAAATCCAGCCCAAACCTTACTGGTGGATTTGCATTCACAAAACTTGAATCACTCTGTGATAGAAAACATCGTGACGAAACCGATACTATGTTTGACGGCCACAAAATCCGTTAAAAATGTGTCTGATAGAAACGGGTGTCTCTTCAAATGGGTGGTGGACGTATATCAGACTCTTTAGTATAAAAAACTTATTAAAATGACAACATCTTCATGTACATCTTCCAGGTGACGGTTGCCAGGCGTTCAACAAGAACTGTGCAGTCGGCATCAAGGCCAACGAGGACAAGATCGCCAAGATCATGAACGAGTCTCTCATGCTGGTCACTGCGCTCAACCCGCACATTGGGTACGACAATGTGAGTATACTTCACTTTACTAATTTATTTTCTTACAAACAGTTCGGGACAGATTAAAAATTGGTTTACTGTCCTGGCTAGAAAAGCTGGGCTTTTGTCTCACTGGCATTATAATTTTTGAGAAATCCTTGGACAAACATACACACTCACAAAGCTAATCTCATGCTCGTTACTGCTCTCAACCCAATATCAATTCAGTAGTATTTTTAAATATCCGATATATCAAAGCTCTTCAGTATCGGCATGTGCAGGCACTATAAGACTTCGTCGTAAAAATTTTGCTACATGTTACAATTATTATTTCATGTTCCAGGCTGCTATGATCGCTAAGACGGCGCACAAAGAGGGAGGTACCCTGAAGGGCACGGCGATCAAACTCGGCATCCTGACCGAGGAACAGTTCAACCAATGGGTCAAGCCCGAGGACATGCTGGGACCCAAGTAAACAACACGCAGTAGCTGTTTGCAGTGGTGTACTATAAACGTAACAACTTGACATTAGATTCAAAAAACGAACATTCTCAATCGACGCCATTTTGAATTGCATAGTCACGTGATTTCTTGTTGCTTTTGTTTTTTATTTTTCGTTTCTGGCTCTACGCTTTGTGTTGGCCAGTGTTATTTTTTATTTCTTTGTCTTGTTGTTTGAAATTTGTTGACTATGAAATATGCTTTATTTGCGTAAAGCGACGGTTTCGAAAATGGCGTTGCACTGAGAGGTTAGTTTTTTGAATCTCACATTTAATTTACACAGCTCTTACTTTGTATTTTTATTAAAAACATACCATAGAAACAACGTTGCTGAAAGAACTTCATTTTCTACTTGTTTCGCTATGCATTACTTTAACAAAGCAAAAGAAGTGAAGACATAAATAATGATATAAGAGTTGAGTCTATTAACTGTATAGTTTCTTGCCATCTGTTATAGGTATTGTTTATTTGTCTGTTGTTTGTAGTGCCAATTCAACAAATGTACAAAACTTTTATACATAAGTATTCTGCTTTATTTATTAAAATATAAAAACTTGTTACTAGAATAGTAAAAAATAAATTGTTTATTTATAAAGATACCTATAACAGATAGACAAGGAACGTGTTCTCAAAAAGTAATTTGTATAAAAATGTGAAAGTTGTGTATTTGTCAGTATTGTGTGTAAATGGCATATGTACGTAATTTTATCCGATATGCATTTATTATGCAAGTAATTGTAACAATATACCATACACAAACATAACATTAAAATGTTATAGATGTACATAATTTTGTTTGCGTTTATAAAAGTTACCTTTTTAACTTTTCGATGTATTCTACTAGTTTCTTCTACCTGCAGTTGAGATTGTTATATACGTACGTACTCATTTTGGAATGTTTTATTTGTAAGTTAAAATAAATGAGGTATGTATGAGTTACTTGGTTGTATTTTTCCTACAAATATTCATAGACTAGACAATAAGTAGGCAAGTAAAACCAAATTACATAGACATCTTAGTATCCATGAATAAAATCCTAAAAAGGTGTGTGAGTTTGTTGCTTCTTCATACTCAAACGGCTGTAGGTACTGATTTGGATAAAATTTGGTATGGTGACAATTTGCTAGTGGTGGACATTTTGTTTTTTTGTTCATTTTGCGTTTACTTTTTATCTCGGTTAAAGGGAGAAAATTGCGAGGGGCCGCTGGGAAGATTATGATCCAAAAATATTTTCTAAAATTTATGATGGTCTATAATTGGCAATTCAGGATTTTCAATGATTGGAAAATATTTAAACAGAATTGTGTCAAGGCAAGTTCTATGATAAAAAACTTCATTATTGTACCTATCTATGTGATGTGTAAGTATATATATTTAGTACATTATGTCCTATCTATTAACCACTCACTATTAGGTTTATAAATTAGGTATGAATAACTTGCAAATTGATTGCTATACTGATTAACTTTAAATGAGTGAAAATAAAAGCCATCTTTGAATGCTTTGACTACAGTATAATTAGCAATTTTCATCTGCGCCATAAATACTAACATTATAATACTAAGGTTTGGTAAGTACATCTTTGGTATTGATTTTGATATAATTTTTATCACATCAATTAAATATAAGAGATCTCACTGGAATGTATTATTTCAGATATTTATAATAGAGAGCATACAATAAAATCATTTGAAGTCGACTGGATATAAATCAATCTATAACCAATAACATAATATTTTGTACCATAACAATGACTATTCTAAAATATAATGGGACTAGAATAAATTTAAGTACAATGCATATTCAGTGTGGAAGGCATCATAAACTATTTGATTATGTATAAAAGTGTACTCTTACATTAATTAAAGATTACATAAATACATCTTTGATATTTTGGAACTGCTTGACAGCGAGGTCCACGGGCAAGTCAAAGTGGTGCGGAGTCAGTCGATCTAGACTCTGCAGAGTGTCTTGGAAACCTGTGTTGACTACATAACTTGTGGATGAGTAGTGGGAGTCAATCAGGGACCGACATTTCAATATTATATTCAACCACAGCACAAGCTTGTGTGCATTTAGTGCAGCACAAACAAAAGCCTTAAAATGTGCATCATAACTCCTTTTATATTTGGTATGAGAAGCCACAATGCTCTCTATAGCACTCAGCAAGCTCTGCTTGTTTGTTATGGCTGTCCCTCCAACTATGTCTAGGTTGAAACTCTGGCTCAGTTTTCTTGCTGGTGTGGAATTAAACCTGTCTCCATCATTCAGCTCGTAGTAGCGGAGTATTAATTCCCAGATATGCATGGTACGGGATGATGATGATCTCCGGACAGGAAAGCAGCCTATTAAAGGTACTAGGGATGTAGACTCAGGCTCTGCAAGCCCATGTTGCAACAGATCTCTCAAGTTTACTGCTAGATGTTTCCGCACAGTTGTTGTCAAGGGAGCATCATGTATTATAATGCAATCTTCCTCTGATTCACTGTCATAATTATCTACAGTAGATTGTAAAGTCCTCTCCCTAGTTACAAGTCTCAGTACAGCATCTACTGACATCTCTAACTTGGCTCGTAAATTACCCCAGTGTGTGACTGTAGCAGAAGTTTTCCTTTCATATCTCTTGTTTGAATCCAGAGAACATCCAAAGTGAGAGACTGCCACAATCTGCATCATATTGGAAGCTTTTCTCATCAAGTCAATAGTTTCTCCTTTCAAGTCATCTTTTACTTTGTTGCCATTAAACATTTTTTCAAACTTTTCTGATTTCCCTGCTGTTTTATTCTCATTTGCAACGCCTAGTGCATCTGCTCCTTTCATAAGATTGATAAACCTCTGCATTTCTTCTATGTGTGTTTGTAATTTGGTGATGATTTCATCTTTAGACAGCTCTTTGTCGGCATACTGATGTACAGCGCAGTTGATGTGCTTTGTTAGCTCCTCTGCAGTGAGAGGTTTACTGCAGCCTTCTTCGAAGCTTTGGTTGAGTTGTCCCTGCAGGTGTTGTATGATAGATCTGTGAGTTGGATCTACGTTGGACACGTTTGATGTAAACTGATCGAGTTCGACGAGTTGCGTTTTTAATCGTTGCATGAAGTCTGATATGCGGGTGCGTTGTTTTTTGATTTTATGTTCTAGTTCTGCACATTCTCCACAGGAAGGCTCCCCGGAGCTGCCCTGCGGCGCCGCGCGGGAGTCCGTGGCACCACACGCACGCACTGTGTACTCTTCCAAAGCCTTGAGCATGTCATCTCTCTTCTCTGGAGGAGTGTTTATGATTTGTCGTAAACGGAACTCGATTTGTGCGAGATGTGATGTCAGGGAGAAAACTGAGGAGGAGAGGATCTCCTGTTCTTCTTCCAGGGCATGGAGCCTGTCTCCTGGGCCCTGTTCCGCGGTGTGTTCGTCGCAAAGAGCCTCCTTCGTTGCTCCCAAAGGTTCGCACCGCGGTTCCTGCCATATCGGTATTTCATGCTCTTCACAGTCACTGTTTGACTCCATTTTCCGGTTTAACACGTTCTCACAAATATATTTGCGTTTTTGTCTTCATTTTCATCGATTTCATAAAATCGTAAAATACTGAAATGTCCTGAAAGACGTCAAGGAGACCAGAGACGTCATTTTCATGTATGTATGACGTCAAGAATTCGAATGAACAAAGAGTGATCAGTGATGAAAACATAGATTGTCAACATCTCGGGTCAACATCGTTCTATTTGGTTCCATTGAATTCAGCCAATCAGACCTCGTGTTTAATCATTCATTCGCAAAACAGAGGGAAAAGGTGCTATGCGCGGGAAGTTTGAAAAGCTACGATTTGAAACTAATATAATACGTAGGTAAATTATTCACAATTTGTAAGTAATTTACGCTACCAATATTACTAAATTGAAAGAATCATGTATTCTAGATTATTTTTGTATCATATAAAAGAACTTTAGTTACAAAAATGAATATATTTGTAGGTATCCAAGGCCTGGGGGTAGGCTATAAGGTCTGTCAGTCCTTGACCCGATTAATGAAGGTTTTACCCAAAGACCATGAGACTGTATATAGGTAAATACCTCATTACTCACAGCCTCGGATGTTTACAAAATAGGAGCTATTCATTAAAAATCGTATTATCATTATCCACAACCGATTTTCTCCCGCGGTGTCAATACATTCAAAGCTTCGATATGTAAGGTTATTTTTAAATGGATCTAGTTTTTCAATACTGTAATTGTTTTTTTATAAATTATCTGCCATGCTGCGAATACACGCACCTTTAGTCATCGCTCACAATAATATTAAAGTGTCATGAACATGGTTGTGTATTTGATTCTCAAAGACTAGCAAAACGGTGAGTGTGGCGATGACTTAGAGGTGGGGGTATTTATAGTCGTATAAAGGCAGGAGAGAGACCCGCGACGGGGTTATGTTGAGTCGTCGCGCTGCAATAGCCGCTCCCTCCCGTGAGGTTGCGTGCGCCGTTCGTCGTGCTGCTGCTCCCGAGCGGGAGGTCGACGCGCCTGCACCACCTCCAGGAACCACCGCCTGTCGTCCCGGCGCTATAGAAAAGCGTCGCAGCGACAGGCACATCGCCACATCACCCTCATCACGTCGAACAACGCCGACCGTTGCTGGTACGCCGCCGGACGAGCGACTCGACGTGATCTGCGAACTTCCCCGGGGTCAGTGTGCCCCGGAGCCCAGCCCCTCAAATGAGATTAATCTCGATGAGGTTCCTACCAGCTCCCCTCGGGGACTGGCAGACGACCACGTGACTGCGACGGGGTTAGTCGGCCGTTGGAGCTCGAAAGAGTGTTTTCAATAGATTGTGAGCTAGTAATTTAAGTAAGATTGACGATTGTGAATTAAAATAAGTACTGTAAATAAGTACAGATGAATTATTATATTTGAAGTGAAATAATGAAGCTGGTGTTTAATTTATCCCTGTAAAGTAAGGGTTGTCTTACATCTCAGACGTGGAACTTCCCACGTAAGTACGGTTCTATTATACAATTTCTATTTTGAAAGGTTTTCCGATTTTGACACTACCTTGACAATACTCAGTAAATGAAATCAATCATTGATTCCTTAAACTGTGGGTTTGTAATTTAATTGTTAACAATCTTAATCATTGTAAATGATCAAAGAGCAGATATTTAACATTTTAAATTAACATATTTTTAGATTGAAGTATTAATAAAAGAGGGTAGGCATAAGTGTTAAGATCTTTCCTGATATTAAAAACCTGTGAGGTTGCAGTGGTTGAAATGGTCATTGGGTAGGTATAGCTTGTATGGTTATACCGCCATTTAACGCCGAAGTTTGTATGATTTACATGTTTTGCTTTTATATATTTACAAAATATACATTATAAAAATACAGGTAGTCTTACGATTAATCATTTGCTTAAAAGCAGACTTCAGTTTGCGCTGTCCAAATGTTACGGCTCTTATTGTTAATACATATAGCCAGGTTTCAGATCCAATTTTACAGTAAAGTACCCCCAGATCTGTTTATAAGAAATATTAGATGTTCGTAATTGGATAGTTAAGAGAAGGAACACTTGCATGTTCTAGGTTGTTGAACCATTATTATTAGAATCTTCTCGAAAGCATCGAAATATACCATTGCTACAAGTAACATATTTTTTATTTTTACTAGAAGGTTCACTTAATATTTTATTTTGTGGTTTTCAAAATCACTACACTACTAAAGCAAACACACTTCCCGCGTCTGTCCCTATGTCTGTACTCTGTACGTAATATGTACATATGCTTAGATCTTTAAAACTACACAACGGTTTGATGCAGGTTTTCGTAACGGATTGTGATCTAAGAAGGTTTATGTGCGTAATTTTGCTGCTAAAGCCGCGGGCAAAAGCTAGTGAAACAAAAAATAGTTCATAGTTTATTTATTAACATTTCTAATATTTGAAATTGTCTGCGAGTTCCAGAACGTGATCGAAGAAAAGGAAAGCTGGTTGGAGACACCTTCGTGCAGTCGAAGTAGAGAGGGTTCCTGCTGCTACTTCGCGAGAGGAGCCTGCTGCTACGACGCGAGAGGAGCCTGCTGTTACGTCGCGAGGGGAGCCTGCTGCTACGTCGCGAGAGGGCAGAGACACCACAACACACCGACGAGCAACGGGGCGGGATCAACCACGGGCTTCGCACACCAAGCACAAGGTCACGTAGTCCTTTATTTTCTTATGACGATTTTGCAAAAATAATTATTACTTTCTTGTAACGATATAATGAAATAATGCCGCAGAGCATTTTTCGGCCAAAAATCAGAGAATAGATATCTGATAGTAGTAGTAGTCAGCGAATGAGTTGCGATATACATTAGATGAGACTAAACTAAAGATAGAGATCAAACTATTTATTTATTTAGTTCAAGATTACAAGTATTGGCCAAGATTTGGTTGGACAGTCTAGTAATTTTTTGTTATGTTTCTATATCTGAGATGAGTGGCGGGTTAAATTACAGAATGGTATCCCTTACCAACAAAACTATGGCTAATACTTGGAAAAGATTTTGTAGTAGGTTAATGAACCCACATAAACATATTGTTATCATGATAGGTGGGCTCTTTTAAATTTATGCGACAATCTCGCTAAACGCGCTGTTGATGCCATAATCCATGGTCTTATCGATATGAAATCTAGTGACCTGACATTGCGTTGTTCTCATCCATAACGATTATAAAAATGTTGATGAGCAATTGTTCTGCGATGAACCCTCGGCAAAAGATTTATCCATAGGACAAATTTTCGAATAGTACTGAGCCTACTAGCGATGTTCCTTCCACACACAAAAATTTGAAGCTAAAGTTAAATGTATTTTGTTTTAACTGTAGAACGTCTACATCCATACTTTAACTGTCCTTGTACCCTTTGCTCGTTGTTTAAATTTTGTTGATATACTCATGAACAGGACTAAACTAGAATCTCTTGTAGATTTAGGTACTCATAAACGTGTTTAATTTATCCCTGTAAAGTAAGGGTTGTCTTACAGATACCTACCTCGGTTGATAGATTTTTCTCTAACTATAAAAGGAATTAGAAATCTAATGCAAAGTTTTAATATTAAAACTTTCGTGAGACATTTTATCAATATATTAACTAAACGGTTTTCACTCACGTGTAAATCGCGTAAGTTGTTTACGCTTACAACTTACGCGATTTACACGTGAGTGAAAACCGTTTAGTTAATATATTAATGCAAAGTTGTTCCAAAAGATTGGTAACTTACCTCAAAAGGCCGCTTCAGTTCTTAATTTCTTATGTGTACCTAGCAATTTCACCGACTTCAAAAAGTAGGAAAAAGATAATTGTTTTAAATTAAATTTTTGTATGAAATGAGTAGGTAATTAATGTTTGCCAACAATATCAGATTAGTAATTTCATTTTTATCAATTAGGTACGCTTATAAGTAATTTTTATTACACTGTTTCAAAAGGAATAAATGAATTATAAATTCTATCTAAGTGAGCGTACAACGGCGTATATGTTCAATTGTTCATAATGTAGATACTTACTTAACACGGCTAGATTGACCAGCTCCTCCCAAACCAACTTAGCTAAGTAGAATAGACCTAAGTAAGTAGATGGGATCAAGTAATACGAGGCGAGTTTTACGACGGGACGAAACAAATTTAATTACGCCCAAGGTCGGCACGTGCAATGACGTTAACGTGGGAAACTCACGGAAATGATACTCTTAGATCATATTTCAGAGTACGGATAAGGTATGGACGCACCATCTTCTACAAATGTCTAAATGCGTTGTTTTAATAAATTAACTCATCACTGCCACAAATAAATACTTGCATCTCATCCCTGCCAAATTGGTTACCTGGAAAAGATCGCTCTTACCAATAAGGTCACCAGTTGACACTAGGCTTAAGTTTTTTGTTCATATACATTTCGGTATTTTGCTGGTGTTTTTAATAAAGCGTATCATAATATCTATCTACATGTCTATATCCCTTATATCATAGAAATCTAAATAAACCTGTTTATCTTAGATCACTGTGTTCTATAATAATTTTAGATCAAAATCCATACTCCAACAATATCATATCATAATCCAACCTAATAAACGTAAGTCCGTATGAGAGTGGCCAACTATGGTGTCAAAAGTTTTCAGCGCCCCTGACAAGCCTCAACTATTTAACGGCCCACAGCTTTTTGTTCGTAAGTATATGACGGAACGTAGCAAGGGATCGTCATATTTTTTTGTATAGATCTAGTATATGCTTCTGAAAACGCCTCACTAATTTATACATTTTATAACAGTGACGCGAGTGATGATGCGACGACGAAGACAGAAGACTTGAAGTACCCGAATCAAATATCGAGAACCATCAAAGTCTCCCCTCAAAATTGTTTTGCGTTGATTTTTATTTAGTTACCTTTTAAGATTATTTGTATCTGTGACATCATATTTCGACTGGCCTGTTAGCTTAGTTGGTAGTGGCTCTGCCTTCTAATCTAGGGGTTGCGGGTTCGATTCCCGCCTGACACAAGTATTTATGCATTTAAAAAAAAATGTACAAGTAATTTCTTGTGTTGAGTCTGGTTGTTTGTATGTATAATAAGTATGTATTTACAAAAGAAAAGTATATAAGTATTATATCCGTTATCTAGTACCCACGACACAAGCGTTTGCTTAGTGTGGGGCTAGATGGCGCTGTGTGCAATGTCCCGAAATATTTATTATTTATTTATTATTATTATTATTTTTGCTCAGTGGAGTCTGGCCCCACACAGAATAGCTACCTGTTTGTTTTAAAGTAAGTTTGAGCCGTTAAGCCCGGGGCAAAGACGTTTTAAGTTGTTCTGTACCTGCCTTATTATTGCATGAAATGGTGCTTTATAGTTAAGTGCTTTTAACCGAGAACAATAAAGCTCTTATAACTAAAATCCAGCAGCACTTTAGTAGATCTCAGTCACTTAGAAATGGCTCCTAGAATTTTGGTTACTATAATGATACCTTCCGTTCAACTTTGTAAATAACAAAACTAAGTCAATGATTTGGTACAGAGGTCAATCATATATTAACAAAATTGAATATCTTCATAACTATCAATAGAGAAAGAAATAAAAAACCTAATCCATTTATTGATCACCGTTTTGTCCGTCACATTTATGTGCCTAGATTAGTCACTAATTAATCCATGTATAATAGTAAGATGGATATCTAATCCTCTTGTGAGCAGACATAATGGTGCGAATATTGTGAATCCATATTTTATATCAGAACAAAATTTGTATAGATTATATTTCCTATATTTTATAACAACTAATCAATCAAACAATCATCAAATAAAACGACTAGAATGTCTATAACAAATCATCGATTTCATGCTCCATTGTTCCGTTTGAAAACCCGACCAACTAGATTTTCTTCAATGACTATTTCCAATCAGTCGGTCGTATTTACTTTTATCTGTTTTCATGTTTTAATTACAAATGCCAGTATCAAAAGCAATCGGTGTTACAGAAATGAAGCGGTGGCAGATTCTATTGAAGCAGCTCTTTGCTGAGTTTCTCGGGACTTTTGTATATATGTCATTATGTCTTTTAGTCGAGACTAATCCTCGTTTCAATAACATGACCGTAGCATTTACCAATGGCTTGTTGGTTGCATCTATGGTGCAGATTGTTGGGAATGTGTCTGGGGGTCACTTGAACCCGGCTGTGACCTTGGGAGTGATGGTGTGTGGACATATCAAAGTCCTAAGGGGACTCTGCTACATGGTGATGCAAGTGGTTGGCAGTATAGCAGGTGAGTGACTGAATAAAAATGACTTTAGTCACCTTTTATTATGTAAATCAGTATCATATCAACAATAACAAATGTATTATTATATTGTATTCGTATTGTATTGTAAATTCTATACCTTTTTTCTTAACAAGTGTATGATATTTCTACCTGAGAGACCTTTTTCGAACCGGACAAGATACTCGTTGATACCTACTTATACATAGGTATGTACGTAAGTAAGTAGGTATATCGAAGACCTTAATCCCTGCGATCAGCACAAATACTAACATGAACCTATAGAAAGGGAAGTTCCTTTCAATCTCAAAGCGAAAATGTTCGGCTTGGAACCCCAGAGCTCCAAGCTGGTTATAATATAAAGGTTAGGTGAGAATCTCTAGGGATAAAACTCAAGAAAGGCGGTCCACCCACGAGTTTACAACTTGTTCACAGGGAGTTAGTACCAGTATCGTATAAGCGAGTATATTTTATTGTTTTGCGATAGCAGTCATCATATTTGATATTTGATCCTCATACTTCATCATCATTGATCCGCTCCCTTCACATCATTTCATTACTGAGGATCATGACTTCCCCTTGGTGTCACTATGTTTCGTCTAAGTTCATCATAATTGTTCCTTCTTTATGCTCAAACGGCAGAGCTGTTGTGGCTTATATCTTAGTAAGAAATATTTTAATCCCTAGATTACACATTCAGGCTAGTTTTTGTCACCCAATAAGAATGTGAACCCCATGGGGTGCTGTAAGTCTTCAATATACTACTTGATAACAATAAATCTTTATTTACAATAATAATGCATAAAAACAAGGGAAGAAAAACTAAACAAACTACTTCTTACTACAACATAAAAAGGGGGCACTTAGAAAATCTTTAGAAAAGCCTCAAGATAGTCTAAGTGCTCCAACCAGCGTGCTCAGCATGCTGTCCGCATTACTACGCTGGATGGCAACGTTGATAATACTACTAATGTGCATTTGGAGTGACTCCGTATGAACAGTCTTTTTCCTCTGAAAGTAAGAAGTTTTCCACTGAGCACTGGCCGTTTTCCAAGAACTTTTCACAACTTGGCTTTGTTAACTCGGAGAATTTGATAAGTAGGATTGAATTGGGCAGGCTAGGTGTGAACATTTAGCTTTCTGAGATCTACCTAACCTAGTTTACTTGTTTTGAAATCAAATTCCCTGAGATTGATTCGATTTGTCTTCTAATCCCTGGAGAACGGTACAATATATAACATGAGTTTTAGTCACCGAAAATATATATACAATATGTACATACATAGTTACCAAACTTACTTTTGATTGCACGTCAGAATCTCTCATTAATTCATCATTTTGAAAAGCTACATACGTTGATATGAAAAGCTTCTTTGGACTGACGTCCAAGACTGTAAGATATACCAATAGCGACACATTTTTTATATATCCTCCAAACCAGAAACGTTCATGAGTTATTTTGTCAAGTGCTAAGCCCGCATTATGATTGTTTTTATTTTTTAAACTTTTTGTTGGAAAATGAGCGAAAATAATTACGACCGGCGGACAGAAACATTTGCCAAGTTTGGAGATAAATGTCGCTGTGTTTAATGTCATTCATTTATTTATCTAAGTATTTATTCATAATTCTATCCCTGCAGGTGCAGCAGTAGCGTACGGCCTCTCCGAGCCCAGCACGCGAGGCTACCTCGGTGTCACCGTCCCAGCCGATCACATCCGATGGGAACAGGCTTTTGGACTTGAACTGCTCATGACGTTCGTCTTGGTCTCTGTGGGCGTCAGTGTAGGGGATCCTGGCAGGGGGCCCAGAGGCTTAGGATCAGCGCCATTAGCTATAGGTCTGAGCTTGACAGCTTGTAACTGCGCCTGTTTCTTATACACGGGAGGAGCACTAAACCCTGTCAGGGCGTTGGGACCAGCGGTTATAATGAATGTCTGGAAATATCACTGGGTGTACTGGGCAGGACCCATGTTAGGAGGTCTGCTCGCTGGGCTCGTGTATAGGTTCGTGCTGAATTTAGATGTAACTTATTATGTGTAGAAATGGAAAGTATAGATTGGGTAAAACATTATGTCTATTCATTGCAAGTTGACACTGACGAGAAGTTCAGCTTGAAGAAGACTCCTTTTCCCAGTTTTTTTAAAGACTATAGTCAATAGTTTTTGAAACTTTTCATGATTCATTTTTATATGAGGCCTTAATGAGTTCAGATACCTTTTCTAACCGCATAAATACTAGTATCTAAACAAAAAATACTACTTAAAATATACCTCAAAATATTGTGATTCAGTTGTAAAGTACATACAGTAACAAAAATACTAAGACTTCGATTGTATGCCATTTTAACGGTTATTAAAATTTAACATTCTCTAATAAATAACAAAATATGCACCTGTGTTGCTACAGAAACAAATTATGTATGGTAAATGGTTATGCTGCATTACTGCGGACTTTACGGACCGTAAATCATAAAGCTGCATCTATACTAAAGAGAGGAAAAAAATCAGCGGTTAAAATTCTAGATATTTCAATATTTACATTGAAAAATAAAAGAGCTCAAACAATTTTCTAAAAGAAAAGTAATTAGTTATGAAGCATGTTGAGGTCTGCTGTAACTTAAGTTGATTGGATTGGATCCATTGCTTTACTTATTTGTAAAAGATAATTAAAAAAATTACTCTCAAATGTGTATTTTTGGGTAATGACACGACTACCACCAACCAACCAATTTGTTTATGTATCGGTCTCAATTTACACACACCTTTATCAAAATGCTTAAACCCAAAACATTTATAAGCCCTAAATAACCCCTATTTTTATTTTGTTTAACGAACCGAACAAACGTGTTTCCTAATATTTTTCCAAATTAAATATAATATTATTCTATTTTAAGACTTTTGCTTTGTTTATCAAGATGTTACTTTATTTGCTTGTATTTTTGATTACAACTTTTGTTGTTTACGTTATTCAATCTATGGTGAAGCCTAGGAAATTCCCGCCAGGTAAGTTTGCAGAACTTTTTTTAATGTTTTATCAAATTTCACCGTAGTACTTAATTATATACGGATATTTACGGATCTTACGCATTGTTTTAACAATTAAATTATTTTAGTCTTTTGAGTATTTTTTTTAAACTAAAATGAGTTTGCTCTTGAACACAATCCATTAATCTTCACTTGGCAAATTTCTAGGTCCAAGATGGTACCCGTTCTTCGGGAGCAGCAATATAGTGTACTCTTATACTAAGAAGTACGGTACACAGTTCAAAGCGTTCCTGCAACTATCTCGAGAATATTCTACAGACATCTTGGGAATTAACCTTGGCTCTGAACTGGTTGTGGTCTTCTTTGGCGAGAAGAACTTTAAAGAAGTGATACAAGATGAGAGGTTTGATGGCAGACCGGATAACTTCTTTATGAAGATGAGGTGCTTTGGAAAACGAGCAGGTAAGAAAAAAATAAAAGAAAAGATATATAAAACATACATACTTAAATACAAATGAAGACAATAACTGTTCTGTACAATAAAGCTAATAACGTTTTGCCTGAGCCATAGTGTCGGATATAGATATTTACAGTAAAATCTCGAACCATTTTTCTAGTTGTGCAATTATGCATAACATAAGTAAATATACCTGATGAATTTTTTTTATATAAAAACATTGTATTTAGTCCGTTCTACATAACACGTGAAGTGAGTTTCATCATCACTCGACCATAAAACAATATTTTCAATTGAGCGATAGCAACCACATTCAAAGATACTCGTACATGTATATAATTATATTTGTTTATTCATTTTGCAGGAGTGAGCTTATCTGACGGTGTTCTGTGGAAGATCCACCGCAAATTCACTATGATGCAGCTGCGCAACGCTGGCTTCGGTAAAGGTCCCATGGAAGCTGATATCCAGAAGAGTGCCCGCGGCCTGGTCTCCTGGATCCTGGAGCAAGGAGACCAGCCCCTGTCTCCGAAGGACTTCTTGCCACTAGTTGTGCTTAATGTGCTTTGGAAATGTGCTGCAGGTATGTAAAAGCTTTGATTTTTAATAACAGACTAAAGAGGAAGTTTTCAATTTGAACTGTTTATAATGTGATAAGTTGAAATTTAATAGTATTTGAGTAAGATATTTTGTCAAGGCTCACAAATAAGTGCGATAAATATAAGAACGTACGTACAAATTATCACACACTTGTTCTATAAAAGCAAGTAAATCAAGTTCCAGATTTATCCAGGTTTAGATGTTTTAAGTAGTTCGGATGTTTTTTGATAGTTTCCATTGATTAATTCAGAAGTCGTACATGAAATGCTATCACACAAAAACCTTGGTGAAGTCTACTACTGATATGAATAACTCCTATCACTAATTCCAGGTGAAACCATAAAAGCGGAGAAGTTCCAGGACCTCCAGGCACTACTGCAGCGTCGTGGGCAGATCTTCTTCCTGGCTGGAGGGCTGCTGAACCGAGCGCCTTGGGTGCGTCATCTGGTGCCCGGCTATTGCGGGTATAACATGCTGGTCGAGGTCAATAGGCAGATCTCTGCCATTGTTGAGGTAAATCTTATGTTTTTCGGTTAAAAAAAAAAAAAAAAAATTCAGGACATATCACACAGCGCCATCAGATAGGTACTAAGCATAAACTTGTATCATGGGTACTAGATAACGGATCTAATAGTTTATATATACTTTTCTTTTGTAAATACATATTTATTATACATAGGTAGAAACTACCAGACTCAACACAAGTAATTACAAATTTGAATATTTATAATTATTGTGTTATGTACTTATTATTTATTATTTCTGAGTTTTTATCCTCTAACGTACGAGTACCTTTGGTTACACCTTATTAAAAAATCGTGCACAAATCACAATTTAAGAGTTAATTTCATGAGCTTTTATTTCATGTTTTCAGGAAAGTATTCTAAAACACAAGAGGAAAGAAATTGTAGGACATGACTTCGTGTACGCCTTTCTTGAAGAAATGGCTCAAGGCCGCGAGACTTTCACTGGTATGTGATTTCTCATAATTAAACCTTATGATACAGAGGAAATAGTCAATCATAAAATTTATCTTCGTTCAATAAAAAACCTAATGTATTTTTTTCTGTTCCATCCAGATCACCAGCTGATAGTGACCCTCATAGACATTATCCTGGCTGGGTCGGCGACCACCTCCCACGCGATGGAGTTCGCCATCCTCCAGGTGCTGAGAGATCAGCCAGCCCAGAGGAAACTGCAGGAGGAGGTGGACAGAGTACTGGGAGGAAGGGTTGTCTGTTGGAGTGATACCACACGGTAAGCACTCTCTCTCTCTCTCTCTCTTTCTTTTATTAAAATACCGTCAAAGTTTTTTTTCAACAAATGTAACCAAATTCTTTTATATGTATCACCACCGTCTGAAGCAAGAATAAGGGAATAAACGACATTGATATTGCAAAGAAAAACAAAAGAAACTATCAACTTGAATACCTTAAAGTCGGTTAAAATTCGAATCAAAGACACCTAGTTGATCTTTTTCTGTCTCATTAACTTTTGCCAATATTTTTTAAACAACTATTGATAATCCATTTATTTTCGTACTTTCAGACTGCCTTACACCCAAGCATTTCTCCAAGAGCTGCATCGCGTCCACACGGTAGCCCCTTTAGTCGGTCCCAAGAGAGTCCTGAAGGAAGTAGTTATAGACGGCTACATCATCCCGAAGGATACCACAGTACTCCTATCAACTGGAGATATGCACACAGACCCTGCTATGTGGGAAGATGCTAAGACTTTCAAACCAGAGAGGTTCTTGGATGCTGATGGGAAATTTGTTCCGAGTGATCATATATATCCGTTTGGCTTGGGTAAGTTTTGATTATTATATATTGACTAATTGTTGATAACAGCACGACAATAATGATGAAACAGTTGCATATAGTTGTTTTCTTTATTTTTAGTAATCTTGTCATTTCTTACATCGTAACTAAACGTGGTTGAAGATTCTGAGACTGACAGTGAGATAGGCTACTTTTTAGCCTAACGTTTGCGTGTTGCTGAGTGAGCAACCACGGCCATCAACTAATAGTTAAATGGATCCTAGATTAAGATCAGATTTAAACACGATAGGGAAGATTTTTTATGGACAAAAAAGCCTCCTTCACCACAGTCACATCCAAAATATGTGGATTAGTTCTTAGTCCAATACCTATCAGATATTATTGTAATACTAGATTTATTATTGCAATAATATCTGATAGCTCTAATAATTGTTAGAGCTCGAAAAGATACTGGTTGAGAAGTGTTGTACCAGTACTAGAAAATTATTGACTAATGCTAACTTTGCTCTTTGCCTGTACTTACTTATAACACTTTCTTCCTTGTCATCTGCAGGCCGCCGCCGCTGTCCCGGCGAGACCCTGGCCCGGATGTTCACCTTCATCACCCTGGTCACCATGATGCAGCAGCTCTCCATCTTGAGCGTGGGCCAGCACCTACCCACCACAGAGCCAGATCCCGGCATGTTTGCCAGCCCCAAGCGGTTCAAGGCAATATTCTTGCCAAGGAAAATGGGATATGAAAAATCTCCATAACATAAGATTAATATACTAAAAATACGAGTTTCTATTTAGTAATATTATTGAATGTATTAGCATACTATTGCATGGTTTTGGCCGCTTTAATTGTTCAGTTAGGTAGAGATAGTCTAAGATGTAACACGCTTGGAAGAAACCTGTTTACTCTAGATTTGAAGACAGTGATGCTTAACATCAGGCAGGCTGTATTCAAACGCAAGCCTATTTCGTGATAAAAAAGAAAGCTTACCAGAAGAATATGTGAACAAAGAAAAAAATATTACAATACATTTTATCGAGTACTTACACTTGTATTTTATTTTACTTAAGTATTTAAATTTTCTTAAACTTAAAATCAACACGTAAATTATACCAAGTAACACAAAACACTTAAGTAAAATGTATCAAAACAGGATTTGTGAGTATGAATAAAATTTATGCTGAATGACAAATTATTCTTGTGTCTAAGTGTTTATAATCATCGAAAGACTCTGCGCGGGGAGAGGTACGTTGCTCCGCCTATACACTCAAGGTCGTTAGAGTGATCCTAAGCCTTAAGATTTAAAGAGCTTTTTACTTTTAAAATTTACAACAGTACGAATTTAAATGGTGTAATTTCTCAGAAACATTATTGAAATAACATAGTATTTTTTTTTATATAACGAGCCCATTTGAGACCAAATTATCATTTCGCTTTAAATATATCATTAACGTTCCCTGAAATCTCTCTCCCTCTCATTAATTTATTTCATTCCAATAGCTTTTCCTTATTATCTTTTACCTTTATAATTCCCATTAAAGCCAGTGGCTGTCAATCCTGTGCTAATTACTTAAAAGTGTTACTTATTAGAGTAGCAATATTATCATACTTTATTCTCAAGAATTGTTAAAAACAACATTGAATAAATATTTAAGACACGTGAGATTTAATAACGATTAAATTCGGCCACCAGTAATGTTTTACAGCAAGCATAAACGTCTTACAATAATCCTAGCTCGATGCTCACAATATAATATAAATATATAAAACTCAAAGGTTTGATTGATTGACTGACTGACATACTAGTGATCTATCAACGCGAAAAATAAGCATGAAGTTGGATTTTATGATGTAGGTATTGTCTGAGAAAGGAATTTTGGAAATTTTATTTCTAAAAGGGTGACATAGGAGATGCAAGTTTTTCGTCTTAATGCGAGCGAAGCGGCGACCATCCACTAGTCAACTTATATTTCTTGTTATAATCTCAAACTATTGTACTTCAGTTGTATAGTATGCCTTCATATTTTAAATGTTGTTGCTTTTTGCTGCCCAATATTTTAAATGGCTGACCAATATATTGTATCTCATTGACGTATATCTTAGTCTATTAGGGTCTCAAATGAAGTCATTGGTATAATTATTTGACTTTGCTCATTAGCGATTGAGACCGAAATTATATATGAATTGAAATTTTTTTTGTGAATGTCAAGTAAAAGAGAAAAAGTCAAATTTTCTGATTTTTAAGAAGCAAACAATTCCAAAGCCTACGTTGATTGAAAACAAAATATATATATATGAAAGCTTATGTACGTACGAGTATGAGTGACTTGAGTTCATTTTATTTCACAAAAAAACATATTCCCACTATTGTATTTTTTTCCTAAAGGAAGTGATTTTCTAATAATAGTTGTAGTGTTAATTTATATAACATTTTAATTTGCGATTGGCTCGCGTATTTAAAGTAATCCTAAATATTATATCTAGCGCCATATATATATGACTGCTCCGTTAGCTTAGTTGGTAGTGGCTCTGCCTTCTAATCTAGGGGTGCGCGTTCGATTCCCGCATGGCACAAGTAATTATGAATATTAAAATTTGTAATTTGGAATTACTTGTGTTAAGTCTGGTCGTTTCTATGTATAATAAGTATGTATTTACAAAAGAAAAAGTCTATTATGTATTATATCCGTTATCTAGTACCCATGATACAAGCGTAAGCTTAGTATGGGACTAGATGGCGCTGTGTGATATGTCCTGAAATATTTATTTATTTATTTATTTATATATATATCAGCAAGGTAACGTAACTGTATAATTCTGTAATCTGTATAAAGCAAGATATATTTATATTCTATGCCACAGATGATCAAAGAACTCAACGTTACAAAAATTATATCCTTTTAACATCTTAAATATTTCTGAGTAATCCTCTCGAGGGAAAGCTTAACGTTTTCCTCATGTTCGCATTTTCCATACAAATCAGATTCTCCATAGGGATCAGGAAAGTTACTATAGAATTAAACTATGGTGGAAGAAATATTGCTTTGATTGTCCTTTTTACGCGGAAAGTTTCTCTTAAAAAAGTTTTGAATTTCTTTTCGAGTCGTAAAATAGTTCTTCAGGTCTAGCAAGTGGAAACTCAGTCATAATATTTTTATAACAATACACGGATGAATATCGCAATAAGTGTAATAATGTTATAATATTAGTACGCGTGACGCTTTAAGTAAGTATATCAATGATATTATTTTCTAAGCGTAGGCGTTATTATACGTAACAGAAAGCCTCATGCTTCACAGAGCGACTCCTAATGTCAAATCAATTACATTAGGCCTCTTTATTCTCTACTATCGCTTAGAAAAATAAATTAAGAGCTTCATTATTATTTTGGACAGACATAGTGCCTATCCATGATGATTCAAGCTCGTACACGTAGTATCCCTCCACAATACATAGGATGTGTGCAGAAGGCAATGGGGCGTCGTGAGAAATGGTGCGTAATAACAATGTTTGAACAGGCCCTGATGGTGTCTGTCTTTCAAACTTATGGAAATTGGATTACCTTTCATGTGATATATGTTAAATATGAAAGGAGATAATGGGTCTCTTTGACTTCATTTGGTAGGAGATATTATTTGAACTTGGCTGCGGTTAAGAGAAAAATAATAAAGGCCCGTTTCATTATATTAAGAAAAGAAATTGTGATGTGATTTGTTTTGTACTATGAATTTATTACCATTGCATAATATTATATTTTGACTTTATATCACAGCTTTACATGTTCACATTAAATATTTTCCATCAAACCGACTCTCAAATCAAAAGGCAAAAGGTAAACGCGTGACACTTTTAGAAACTAAGTGATCTATCTTTATAGGCGATGCTATAATATGTTGATGCCAATAATTCTCTGGAAATTCAAATTAGATAATGAATAATGTTATGCTTAATCCTTTGCTTCAGATTGCATCAACAGTTATCCAACTTTGTTAATTTCTGCTAAGAACAAAAATAATCATGTATAATTATTCATTTAATTTTATCTAGGGGTTGCGGGTTCGATTCCCGCTTGACACAAGTATTTATGAAATTCAAAATTTATAATTACTTGTGTTGAGTCTGGTCGTTTGTATGTATAATAAGTATGTATTTACAAAAGAAAAGTATATAAGTATTATATCCGTTATCTAGTACCCACGACACAAGCGTTTGCTTAGTGTGGGGCTAGATGGCGCTGTGTGCAATGTCCCGGAATATTTATTTACTTATTTATTTTCAGTGTGTCGGAGGTGCTTACTAAAACCGTATTCTTTGATTTATTTGTCACATTTTCATGTCTTTAGAAACCCGCACAATCTACGCTTTGTTTGAAGACGGACTGTGTCCTGGTCCTGACAGACAGTAATAAAAAAATACTTATTTAAAGATCAGAGAAATTTCTTAAGAAGCTATGAAACAAGCAGGAATTATTGACATAGCATCATAAGATAGGTTGCAAATAGTTCAATACAGACCCTGGAAGGGACCATTCAGTAAGTACAATACCGTGTAAGGTAAAACGTCGTACCACCGGAAGGTGTTATTTTTAGTTGTTATCAGATCTGATGGAAAACCCGTGTCCTACTTATGGCTATTTTCATTGAAAAGGTGAATATATTATAGCTTACAGAATTGCGTAAAAATAGTTAACGGTATTTAAAAAAAAAAAGTATTAGGTTTGGTTTGATTATTATCAAGAATTTCTTATACAAGTAAACTATGTCTGACTTCTAGCTTTGTATATGCAACTAGAAATACCCCGCGTTACCCGGATTGGTACATGTTATGCGGTAATCTAGGATCTAATCTATCTTCATTCAAAGTTTGCCAAACTTCTGGCATATCAGCCCTGCTGATTGTGAGTAAAGCACAAATACACGCAATCACAATTTATTATCTGTAAAAATTGTGTATTATATGGGGTAGTATGTACGTACTTATTTCTTCCATGCCTCGTTAGCTTTTGTAAATGTAAAACCCCTTCACGCCGCCATTGTAATATCAAATGTAAATTTTCCAGCAAAAATGCAAATATTTGTGAGTGATGGAGTTTGCAAGAGTAACGATGTAATATAAAATTGGGCAGAAAATGGCGCTTTGGGCATTAAGCGTAGATTATTATATGTATGTGTTCCGTAAACGTTTTGAATTTTTTATACGATTACATGGAAGTTGAACCCAAATCATCATCATCAGATTTCTCCTTTTTGCTTTCATGAAAAAAGAGGATAGAAATATTTGTAAGTTTGAATTATTAGATTTAGCCACTAGCTTTGCTCGACAAATTAATTAGGTGTTAATTTACTTCCTGTATAGATTTCTATGGTGTAAACCCCTTAAGTATTTATAAATATTATGAAGGAGTAACAAAAAAAATAACTTTAGTAAATATGTATAATGAGTAAACGGAGTATATATAAATATGTATATAGTCTTAACGGTACATTATTCAAATTTTAACTATAACAAAGACGTTTAAAAATAATTGAGGCTTTGAAATCTACTGACACAGTAAAAATTATAATAGTATCTAGTTGAATATTTTGTACACAGAAAGTATATTTTTATCGAATAATGAAAAGGTTTTTACAGCTAAAAGTAGCATTATTCGTGACAGTCGCTTCGCTAAACTAATTGATTGAGATGAATTATTTAGAATTAATTTTGAGAAATTGAATTCATTTTACAAATTGATTTCCTAAATAATTTTCCGTGAAGAATTAAGAATTAATTAAGTCTCTAGATGGACCCGAGCAGTCTCTGAATGGCATCCAAGGAACAATATCCGACCCAGAGGCAGACCACCAGCCCGATGGTCCGATGACATTTCCAAACAAGTTGGTAGAAGATGGAGCAGACAGGCTGGAGACCGTACTATGTGGCACGTTGGAGAGAAAGCCTATACTCAGCAGTGGGTGAACACGGGCTGACATGATGATGATGATGATGATGAAGAATTAAGCAAAGTAGTTGTATATCATCGTCATACCATAAAATACTAGTAAAATATCAGATCAGGTTCCTCCCCCAGCTCCATTGACCTTCCCAGCATCTTCGTATCCCTTGACCAGGTTCTCCAATATGAATTTGATGGTGATCTTGTATATATTCTCTATGTTTGGCGTGTAGCGGTCGCCGAGCGTCGTCTTCGCTGCTTGCAAGAATGGCTGCTCGATTTTCTGGAAAATATATTATTTATTTCTTTACAGAAAGTCGTCATGTCGACCAACCATCTTCCCTTTTCAGTTTTAAATTGTCGCCATTATTTCACGAAGAGGGAGAGGAAGGCCGAGAAGGTCACATATGGGCCAAGTAAAGGAGTAGGCGGGCGTCATGTCGTATAAGGATGTCAAGGAATTAAAAGAAGATCGGAAAGGATGGCGCATGCTCTACAGACAAGAGCCCTTAAATTTGTGATGACGACTTCTTTGCAAAACGGAAAAGAAAAAATGACAGAGAAATTGCTACAATTTAGGTAAGTATGACATGAAGAATGAAGATTAAAGTGTTGAATCCATCATCCAATACGCATTTATTTAATGAGCACGAACCTTTTGAATTTCAATTAACATAAAACATTACACACAACAATTGGAATAAATCACTTAATGTGGTAAAACCACTCAACTTACAAAACAAAAACTATGAAATTTATACTATTCATGGTTTGTTTTAAAAGTGAAAGACAGATACACCTTTAATATTCACCAGTTTTGTCAAGAAGTATTCGTCAGCAAAATAGACCAACTTACCCAGAAGTTATCCGACGTGAACCCTGGCACCTGGTGGTGTGTGGCTCCGATGTGGCGCACGTAGTCGAAGAACGTGTCTATGTTGCCCAGACCCTTGATACCTTCGTCGAGGGTGTGCATCACCTACGTGGAAGAGAAACAAACATTCATTAACAAAAAAAAACAGTGGAACCACAGAGTGCTGAAGTACAAATGGAATCAGAACTAGTATAACTTCTACCTACTATAGTAACAGTACCTACTTATAAAGTAGAGCAAGAGCCCACGACGTCCAGAGCTTCCTTTTTTATAAAAGTTGAAAGTTTCTCTATGCATGTCTCCTATACAGGTAAGAACGAACAGCGACTATCTTACTTCTACTATCTACTTACTATCGACGTTCTTACCTGTATCGGAGACATGTACCTATATAGAAACTTTCAACTTTTATAAAATAAGGAAGTTCTGGCCGTCGTCGTGGGCTCTTGGGCTATACGAGTAGTAACCGCAACTTGATAGGGTGCGTATTAATAATTTTATTACAGTTGGTGCTTCTTCTTCTTAACGAATGAGAGTGGCTAACAGCTGATGCTGACGAAGCATTTTTTAATACGAAATACAGATTTGCTCTTGCCCATAATTCGCCGAATGGTAAGCGGATTTAACTTTTAGTTTGCAAATTTTTATGTTTTACCTTCTACTCGTATATAGGATGTACATTTGAATATATTTTTTATTGATATAAATAATAAAGAATACATAAATACGCATGGAGGGAGTTAGGGGAGAGCTTTGCCTAGGAGTGGGACAGTATAGGTTAATAAAAATAATAATAATAATGAATAAGTATCATACAATAATAACAAAAATTAATGATGCTTACCTTCATAGCATGTTCTGCTAGCTCCTCGGAATGGTGAAGTTCGTTCTTAGTCTTCAAAGTCTCGAATTTGTCGAACAGTGTCAGGAGGTCTTCATTTTCTTCAAACAATCTGGAAAACAAACAATTAAAAATGTAATCCAATTATATTTTATTTACTAGTTTAGATGGTAGAGATGCGGATAGAGCTTATTCAAAATAATATAAAAAATATTATTTAAATTCATATACCTATTGGTTGTCTCTAAAATCAGACTGTAAACTAATTTAACTAACTATTTTAAATAAAAACTGTATTTTAATACAGTCATGCGTTGGTTACCCGGTATATTTTATTTAAGTTATCAAGTCATATTAAAACAAAACTTGTTGGCAATGGCATATGAAAACCCGCCCTTGGTGGTTCTTATACAATAACTTTCAGTTTATCATTTGGCAGTTATTGAATTCGTAGGTAAAGTAATACCGTACTTATATTCTGTTAATATTTCACAAATCCACTTACAAATTTCACAAAATAATATACAATATGCATAGTTTTGCTATGTAAAAAACACCGGGCCACTTGACCTAGTTAAAGCGTGTCTCAGGAGCTTTTCATGAAAACGTTTTCTTTCTCACTAAATCCGAAATTGGTTTTTCCAGGTAAACAATACAACTTACCAAGTTTATAGTGAAAAGATTAAAAGGAGCCACTGTACCACCAATTTCTTGTATAATAATAATATTTTTTAATGATTCAAATAATAATGGCAATTATTACAATTTCACAATTTCATTGTATTATTCTAAAAATTTTTTTTAATGACGTGCTCCCTGGCTGCCGCTGTAGGATTTCCTGTGTCGCGGAGCTCAGGGTTCTTCCGATTGTTACCAATTTATAATGTCAATTAAAGTACTAAACATTCGTGACGTGAGTGACATACATTCGTAATTAAATCTTATATGATAATGGTTATTATTATTATTATAAAATAATAAGGATAGTTTGATTGATAATAATAGTAATCTGTGTTAATATATTAGTTTTATGGCAGAAGTGTTTAGAAGGATTATATATATTTTGACTGACTACAGAATAGTAATTAGAAAACATTGTAATAATATTGTCATAATATAATTATAATCGCGGAATATAATCTTGCGATCTTCAAAGCGAGAGTGAATCGCAGTTCTTACTGGGTAATCTAATGACGCTCCATCCTTGACTGTAATGATTGCTTAACATCAGACGAATTATGGTCAAGTGCAAATCTATACCGTGTAAGAAGAAATAAAAAATAAGTCAATCAGTTTGGTTTAAAAATGTTAGTTCCTATTTTTACCGTTTCTCTGCAAACCTGGTTAAACCATACCTTGAATTTTTACGAACAGTTTTGTTACGTTATATTTCCGGTTTATCTTCAATCTAAACCCCCGGGGCTGTTACACAAATTTAAATACAAAATGTTATCGTTTCTGTCTCTTGTTTCGTTTCTATCTTGTATATTAGAGCGAGACGCCTAATAAAAACAATACCTTTTCCATAATATCTATGTTATCATTGTAGCCTCGTTGTTAAACATCAGAGGACTGTAAACAAGCTATTTATCCACTAATTAAGATCCCGTTTTGGGTTTAATTATTTCATTTCCTTTAAGATAACAGTTTGTGTTTGAAATACAACAAACATTAACCATTTTACTTAGAAATTAGAAGTAGTATAGGACCGTAACGGTTGGAATGAATGTTTTTATAACGTTAAAATTAAAGAAGCAGGTAGTATCTCATAAGTAATACGAGGAACAGTTCTAGAAACAATTTTATTAATATTTTTTTAACTATAGTTACTATAAATGGCTAAATTAAGGGTCAGTGATCAAGCCGGTCTTAATATTTATTTTATCATCATCATCACGATCCAAGCACATGAATCATAAATCATCCCATCTTTCCCTACCACGTTGTACATTTGCAAGCTCTGACTTGGTGCATATCTGGAACTAACTGTGACCTCATCTCTGGCTGGTTGAGTACATCGTGCATACCTGATATATGCAGATATGTACTAGCATGAGGACAACTTGACTCAAATTGCTCAATTTTGAATACATATTGTGTATCTTTCATAGTATCGATTCCAGGAAGAGATTGCTTTATGGAAGCTGCCTACAGATGAATGTGACGGTTAAGTTTGTCTGTACATTTTTGTAAATTGTTATTTATTTTATGAGAATAGTGTACAAAAGTAACTAGTGTATAAAACTTAAATCATCAAATAAAATACTAACGTATAGTATTGTATTATGTAATACTATTTTTGTTGATAGTATTTGATGCAATTGAGGGTAGTTGTGAATTGCAAGAGCCGACCGGACGTCTGCGCGTCGCAGACCCAGCAGTAGCAAAGATCGCGCCGTGCGCGGTGGTTGTGTCCGTGACACACCAGCACTTCACCAAGTTGCCAATATCGCGCCGTGCGCGTCGGTTGTGTCCGTGACACCCCAGCACTTCAGAGTCCGTGACTCTGGAACAGAACTAAAGGAATTCGTATAGAAGAGGAGCAGGTGCAGCACCATTCGTATGTCGCGCATCACGGAGGCTATCCCCGGAGAAGCAGCGTCGTGGATGAAAGGTTGGTGAATGCTTTTTATGATTGCCCTCTTTGCATCAATTCTGTTACATCAAAATCAACCCCATATAGTCCACTTAGTATCGAACAATTTTATTCGTATTATTCACGATTGTTTGTGATTAGAAAGTTACGAAGGGTCTACACCGCGCGCCGGGTCCTACTCTTTTACGAACATTTAACGTAAACTTATTTTACCCTCCTTACTTATTTTTACGGCATGCAATTTATACAGCAGGTTTTAGTATATTGTAAAGATGAAGAAGTATAAAGTATATTCAATGTTTACTATATTAACTCGCGTGAAAGTACCAACACATATATTCATGTGTACATCTATTTATGTACTTACTTTTCCCGGCGACTGTACAATTCCTGATTCAAATGGAGAACGACTAAACCTCCCTATAAAGGGAGCATGGATGCGCATACTAACTTTCTGTACACCAGTGTACTAGATAGTCAGTACATTAACTTGATAATAAAGTGAAAAGATAAAAAAAAGTTAAGATAAAAGCTACAGTCGTTAATCTCTCAGGCCCTCAGGATGGTTTGAAAACTCTCGACACTAGTGAAGGCCAATTTCATACGGTAAGAAGAAGTATGTTTTGTCAAACTAAATGTAACATAATGAGGTTAAAAAATTAGAAATGCATTGCATAATAATGCCACTCAATATAGTAGATTTTTGAAACCGAAACAGAAAACAATACTTTTTTGGTTCCGACAAATTCTTAAAGTAATAACACAAAAGAATCGAATGCTATATTATTATTGAATTATCATTAAATGACGACTCAATAACAATTATTGAGCATCAGCACGGGATCGCAACTAATTTAGCCAACTATCCTAGTTGTTGTTGTTGTTGTATGTACTCGTACTGCAATATATGTGATCTCATCTTCCCATTGCTGTTATTACGATTGTACGAGGCCTGTTTATGTGTTTAATGTTGATGAGATTGCGGAAATGATAGACCATGCCAGAATATTGTTCGTGGAGTTACATGACGCTTCATGAAGCTTCATGAGACTTCATGAGGCTTCATAAATCAAGGCAACTAGACTGAGACGTAAAATATGTCGGCTTAGTATTGTGTTTTGGAGTGAAAAGAGAAATGGGAGTGGTACACATCTATCTCACACTGTGACATATCACAGTTTGTGTTGCAGCAGTACCTACTCGTATGTTGAGTATAGGGAGTTTGCGGCTCAAGGGATGAATATTGCTAAATTATCAATAAAGTTCTAATTTCAAATGAATTACAGCAAAAAAAATAGATTTATTATACAACTGTTCTAAGTCTTGCTAGTTTTAGCCAGGTTTGGTGTATTTCTAGGTAAAGATTTGTTTTAGTGCTAATATAAAACCTAAAAAAATGGTATCCTTATCCTTTATGGTCATTTACTTATACAACAATGTACATCAAACTATGTACATTTGAACGTATGTGTTGTGTATATTATGTATGTGTTATAATTTGTTATGTAGCACTTTCAAGTACGCTAGTAACAGTAATGTGTGTAGGTAGCATTTACTCATTCTATCCTTTCAAATTGTTTTCTCCCAAACTGCTTATTAATGAGTTGTTTCAGGTATTGAAACGTAGGTGCGGTACGGGTAGTTTATTTTACGAAGATTGGTCGGCTTTTGGTTGTGTGTGTGTGATATGACGAGACAACCGCGGTTGAGCAAGCATATTCGATAATAAAGACTAGTATTTATGATAGTGACTTAAACCACCCTAGGAGCTTCTAAATGGTCTAAAAATTTCCCTAATTGTTAGTCCTAAACAGCCGGGATCTACAATGTCACATGTCTGAAACTCTAATGGCAGTGCATTGTGAGCACAAACCGCGTCACTATAAACACTGAACTTCGGTCGTAAAGTGCGTTAAACTGAAAAATATAATATCAACAAATAAATCATAAGTATACAATCATTTAGGTTAATTTTTATTTTTAAAACTAAGGTGAATGTACAAAGTTAATTTAATAAGTAATAGAAAAAAGGGCAGAATACAATACATAAAAGGATATTATCTATTTTATTTAAATCATATTGATTTAATAGGTTCGAACGCACTTCGAAGCTTAGTGTATCTGTATCAACTATTATATATTCTGTGGCGTCTAACAAAAGGTTAATGAAAATGTTCAGTACGTTTTATGTGGAAAGTTGCGGAAACAAATTGATTGTTTTGTATAATGAAGGCAGGGAAACTCGTGCGTGGCAAATGTAATCAATATCAATAAGGTTTAAGTAACCCTTCCTTTGTAAGTTTTAATATTAAAATATTATGACAGTGAACTCCTTAAATCTAATTGTGTATCTATTATTAGTATCACTAAGTATTTTATGTACATACTTACCTACATATAAATAGTTAGTTAGTTTACATTTTAATCTGTAAACTAGTCATATTTATCATTTAAATAAAGACACTTTCAATTTCAAATTAAGAAATATGGCCACGGCCACTTTGCACATTATCCCATATTTTTTCATCTAAAACACATTCCTTCAGCTACTAACAATCTGATAATAATAATAATAATTTACTCTATTTACACAAAAATCCTTATACATCATTTGTCCTTAAAGAAAATAGGATCAGACAGGGTATATCAAAATGGGTAAATTATGTTGACTTTGATCCCAACACTAGGTTACCCTGTGTCGTGGGAATCATGCTCTTCGAAAAGGAATCTAAACATAAATGATAGGAACTTGTTTCAAACAACAATATTTTCCTCAAACTTTCTCCCTGAAACTTACACCTATTCCTTCCATGACCAACCTGCTTCAAACAATACCTCCACGATACCGATCAATTGAACAAGACACGTCCGTCTACAAATAGGGTGGACAATGGAGCGGTTTGACTACAATCAAAATTGTTCGCCCGTTTCGGTGCTCTGTCGTCATTCGTACAACAGGTGACTATTGCTAGCCTATGTAGGGCAGGTACAGCCAAGATAGTTGCTTGGCTATATTTTCAAGGGATACATGTCATATCAATCTTGTTAAAACTGCACAAATCATGTATGATCTATCAGGCCTAAATAGCACCTAACCACACAGTCTAAAAAACGGAGAAATTAAAATACAGTACACGAACAGACTATTAGAATTTAAAAAAACATAAATACAAAAATTAAGGCAATAATTTCTGCAAAAAATAATTAATAAATCTTCCCACAGATCAATTTCATGATGACATTGATTTAACAGCTAAAGATAAATAGATTAGACTACTATAGATTATTATTAATTTAAGATTAAGATTTTATATTGATATAAATAATATGAAGTAGATAAATTAGAACCAGTAAGTATATAAAATACCAATATTTTGTGACCTTTTTATTTATTTATTTTTTTCGTGCAGGAAAAAAGACACGAAAAAGAAAATAAATGACCTACATATGTTTATTAGTTTACTTCTGTAATATCTCCACAATTTTTCAGAGTCCCAGTTACAGTCGCGTTCATCTACATCTACCTAAAACTCCACAAATTGCCTTAGTTCCTCAACCGACCAACATAAATATAGAAGCTGGAACATGTCACGCTCGGCTCCAATATCCGACATAGCTTCGGAAATTGGCGCCCGCCTGCAGATTATGACGGACATCGGACAGTTTGTTTAGAACCACATTAGTTGAGTATTTGGAAGAAAAATGTGGAATTTCAGCGTTTGCTCGTATCATGGTGTAATGTTATGACTTTGTGATGCTTTAGAGATTAGGCACAGGAAATGATTTTCAAAACATGTAGATTTGTTTTTATTATTGTCATGACTAGCTTGAAAGAATAATTAAAGAATAAAAATAAATCCCTTGTAAAGAGTGAATCATTCCATAATGATCTAGCTGGAAACCACTTAAATATTGAATTTATTGATTTGTAAAAGATGTTTTGTATCCTAGTCCTTTTATTAGCCATAACAAATACTTTAAACGTAGATCCTAGCATCATAGACACCAAAAACATTTTATAAAGCATGTAAATTTACATTATATTGACAATAGACACCATTTCTATCAACAATACAATTATAACAGTCTAAACCATCATACAATCACAGAACAAACAGCAGGTCGTAACAATCACTACCTATGTCCTATACTTACTGTTTCCAGGTCAACCCAGCACTTGAGCCCATCAGAATGGCACATCATATTGGACGTGGAGTGACTTGACCAGTACTTCTGCTGAACTATCCATAGTACTTCTGTATTCTGTGGCATCGATACAAATGGGCTCCTCGTGATAACGATGTGGTCGGCTCAAACATGGCGAATTGCAACTTGAATCAGTATACAATTATGAGTATTCAATTATCAAACTATTTAGGCAAGATGAAGCAGACCTGGAGAGACTCAGTTATGTAAGATTGTTCACTATAAATATTGATTAATTGAATATTTCGACTTTATTACAAATTTTAATCTAGTAAAACTGTAAGTGACTATGACAATATAATGTATTAGTAGTAAATTTTACAAAAGACTTGGTTTTACTTTTATATTTATGGGGTTTTTGTAACTACAATTTAATATAATTTAACACATTATATTATAGAAAAACACAAATTGATTTGAAATCGATAAAGTAATTTGTAGGTATTTAGAGCTCAGTTTTGTTATCAACTAATAATGATAGTGGTTTGATTGAACCTTATTTGTAACGTCAAAACCCATATCAGAGTATTTAGATGAGTGTGGATTCAGAGGACTGCATGATTATACAGATTACAAACAAATGCACAACAACAACACTCGAATAATAACTACATTTTTTACCCGAAATCTAAAACTATTGTAATGGAAAATTGACATCTAGCAAAGTTATACATGATTTTATCGAATGAGAGTGGCCAACTCTGGAGTCGAGAGTTTATCAAGCCACTCTAAGGGCTTCTGACATGGTTTAATCTAGCATTAAACATGCTTTAATTCTCCATTGCTTTTTTTAACTAGAACGGGTTTGCACTTGGCCATAGTTTGCCTGTAAGTAAGAAAGGCTATGGCTATGTTAAATGAATAATTATAGTATATTAAATGTAATATGATACAAAAATTAGGTATAATTTAAAGACAATAAATGTATTATGTACACAATAAATAAATCAAAATTAAATGTCAAATTAACTAAATGACCCGCCCTTAATCGTTTCCGGTGAAAATGTGCCCATCAAGCTCGGTGCGTTTCCGTGCTGAATGGCATTAAAACTCGTTTGCTTTAATTTATCACTAAACTGACTCCGTCCCTGCTATCTTCCCAACACTATGACAGATTAATTACGTTGTCCGATGTAATCGGGGAGCAATCAATGCTGTCATTATTGGTTTCCATATAGTATTCTAGCTCTAGTAAATGATATATGCAAGTGATTGTGTTGTTTAAGCACTAGGCAATATGAGTAGGATCTAGAAATCTATACTAATATTATAAAGCTGAAGAGTTTGTTTGTTTGTTTGAACGCGCTAATCTCAGGAACTACTGGTGCGAAATGAAAAATTCTTTTCGTGTTGAGTAGACCATTTATCGAGGAAGGCTTTAGGCTATATAACATAACGGGGGAAAATTATTCACCTTTGAGGGCTTCCGTTGCATGCGCTGCGAAAACGGTTCAAGATATCAAAAAAATATGTATGAAAGAATTAATGCCTATTGCTTTGTTTTTATTTGTATTCTTCTTCTTCTTCTTCTTATCGAATGAGAGTGGCCAACTAGTGTCGAGAGTTTATCAAGCTGCCCTGAGGGCCTCTGACATGGCTTAACGACTGCCGAGTGCCGACTTAAGTATTTGTATTAATTTATTATGAAATGATATATTATTTTCTCAAAAGTACTTTGTTTTGTTTTATGATGTTCTAAAATACCTAAATAAAAGGTCGAATCCTCGTCCGAAAGAAAAACATGAATACATATTTCTTTCTTACCCTGATAATATTAGTGAAATGAAATGTTTATGATTCTCTGGCAGATATATAGAATGTAATTAATATTGGTACATATATTAGGTATCTTAATATCGAAGCCCGTTGCCTACTGGATAGTCCGATGACGTCATGTAATATGACGGAATACCATCCTACGTACTAAGTATACCATATATCATAGTTGAATGTATGTATTTCCGTAAGCTGAGTATTACTGGTCAGTGGCAATCTCAGATAGTGCCTGACTATTGTTTGTAATAATTCACTGTAAATGTTATTATAGTTTAATTTTAGGGTTTTTAAATTAAAATCTGTCTTACCGGTTTTAAAGCTTTTGAAAAAAACTTGATTTAATCCATCACTTATTTAAAAAAAAACACTGAATCATTGTGAAAGTGACTGTTCATAAGTAGAAGCTAATTTTATCGTTGTTTTCTAATGCTTATAAGAGTGAGCACAGAATGGTTGGATAATCAAATTTCAGGGATCTGTTAAAATATTTTGACATTTTACCATCTTCACAACAAAGACAGACACTTATTGCTATGATAGAATAAATATTTAGCTCAATTCACTTATATTATACAGAGAACGTCTCACGAACGAAATTCGCAAAAATAAAGTGAAACCGTTCCTGTTGTCTTTGGATCGATTCATGGCGATGATTTATTTTCCACAAATATTATCTTTCTAAATCGGACTATGCGGATTCACTCTTCATTAAACCCACGAGTTTGAAAGTATTCGCTTTTACGATACAATAAAATACTGGGGAGATTTATGTTCACTTACTTTTTGTGAGTGAAGTTTACAAGTAAAATGTAATGCATATATTATATAAATTATATTTTATATTTCGAGACACAAGATTGATTTACAGTAAATATTAGTACTACTGTGTTTGGTAGGTATAAAGCAGTGAATTTTTATTGGTTCAATACTAGCTTGGTTTAATTTTGCACATATAAAATTATGCACTCAATTCATACGATGAAAATGCATAATTAAATCTTCCGACAATTGTAGCATCATAATTTTCATTAAGACAAAACTCCCATGATATAACAGTAAATATACTTTACTTATGTATTCTTGCTCATAAACTAATAAACGACCTACGTTTATTCGTTTATGATACTTACCTAAGTACCAAGATATTTACATAAAAAAAATCTCCTAGAAAGTATCCAAGTCGGCTAACAAATTTTTAAGTTTACTTTTATAGACATTTTTACGACGTAATTTTTCAAACTTCCACAATTTACTGAACAAACATATCCTAAAAACAGAGTATTGTTTGTTAGTTTACATTTACTAATACAGTGCAAGGGGAGGCTAAAACGCGTAAACCATTGTTCAGAAAATCTATTCAGAGTTAGTGGTTAACAGCTATTTGTTGACTGTATTGTTTGGGAAAACGTATTTACAAAAGTAGATAGTAAAATAAATAAATAAATATTCCGGGACATTGCACACAGCGCCATCTAGCCCCACACTAAGCAAACGCTTGTGTCGCGAGTACTAGATAACGGATATAATACTTATATACTTTTCTTTTGTAAATACATACTTATTATACATACAAACAATATTTATTGAGATGGAAAACAGTATATGAGAACTACTAATTTTTAGTTTAATATTTTTTAAGGTAAGAATTATATGTAAAGTAAGTCCCATACTTACTCTGCCATGTACTCGTACATGTTTTTATTGTAATTTAGCAAGAAAATTATGTATTTATATGTCTATGCATAACATAAACTGAAAAAATAAACACAGTAAATCAGATATTACGGCTCTTTCTATAGGAGCACTTTAGACAGTTTCCGACTAAATAATTAATTTGTGTTTTATTGATTCGGTTCCGGTGCGGAAACCGAGAAGCTGTGCTTGCGTCAATAATTACTAATCGTGTTTACTCGCGGCTTTCATTGCCCAACACCTGGGTTAGTTCCATGCAAGTAAACAGAGAGATTACACGTAATATTGTACACGGTTACTTGGAAATCATTTATATTTTAGTCATGTATTATGTCATTAGTATTTAATAATACATCTTAGAGTTTTTAGAATAACCCTGTCTCTATTCGATGTTTACTTGGTTCAGTATTATTTCAATAGAGATATACTTTTTTTAACACGGTTTAGGATTTCGTTTACCTGCCTGATTTTAAGCAATGTATCACGCTTACCTAGAATAAACTTATTTACTCTAGATTTGACAACACAAGTCATTACAAATTTTAAAATTCATAATTACTTGTGTCACGCGGGAATCGAACCCGCGCCCCTAGATTAGAAGGCAGAGCCACTACTAACTAAGCTAATAGGCCAGTCAACAAGTAAGCAGTAACCTTGTATATTAAGCTATCTAGATAGGTTTTATCTGTATCGGTGCGCCGTGCGCCTGCGTCATTGCTAGCGGGCTGATACAGATGTTCTACAGGTGTAGGATGTATCTTCTACGAATTTTCATTTGCATCAAAATTATATTAATAGTAGAAGTACAACATAATAATCAACAAGTTTGCCTGGGTGTATCGTTATACCGTACAAAATCATTTTAACAATAAAATTTTACTGAATGTGAAGGCTCTTATTATTCATTGGAAGTCGAAATCTTCATATTATGTAGTATAGATTGAGGGGTGTATGAAAGTTCACATTCTCTATAACAGATTTAACATAATTTATATGTACGTAACCAGCTTTCCACCCGCAGCTTTATTACACGTGACTTTTTATTTGACTTTCGACTTTTGATTTGTTTCATACAAACAAGAAAAGCCTCATAGATAATCATTTTGTTTATAACGTCACCTGATGTTACCCATTCACAAAAACCAATCCGTATAAGTTAAATAACTCTATTCAAGTGTTTTTATATATGCTTGTATTCTGAGATAAGTTGTATCTTTATGCTATCTCTGTTTGTTCTGTAAGATAAGTAAAACCAATTCAGCTTTTTTGTTTGAACAGATTATTATTACATTAGCCGAGTGATTCAGCATTTTCCCGACACACCTCATTGCAATGGGTTTTCTCGATTGTTTAGAAGTGTCATCAGTTAAGTTAATGTTTCAGGTGACTTCACTAGCAAACCTTATACTTATGACACGCAACACGTGATTGGTTTCTCGTGGTTTTTGTCAACATTTATCGAGATGTTTCTATATCGTTGGAGTAGACAAATTACTCGGCGTAATTTTGTCGTCTCGATATGAGATTAACTCGATGTTGCACATCATAGTAATCTAACGTCTCTCTTCCGTAAAACAGAACAACTACTTACTTAATAAACAGCAGCACCCCAGTCTTCTCAATCTCCCTGAAGATGCCTTTCCAAGACGCCAGCATGCAGTACTGCTGCTTGGTGGTGAGAGGCGAGCGCGGGTCCGCAGGCGGAGGAGGCCGGTCTATTGCGTCGTGATTCTGGTTCACTTCTGAAGACGCCAGCTTGGTCAATTCGCAACCCATTTTGACTTTAATTATTGATATCTATGGTTCACTTTAGAATGTCGTTTTATGCTATTTAGTAGAGTTTCTAGAGGTTTTGAGATTTCAGTTGCACTTACTAAGAGTTGTTTAGTTGAATACAGTTTAGGAATTTGTGACACTATTTTGATCACCGACGATTTTTTTTTTATAATAAACGTCTTCACTTGTTAGAGATAGTATATTTCGATTGATATCGGATCCGGTCTTCCATTTTTGCGGCTATTAGTTTTTTCCTCAAACAAAAAAAAAATCCACTTTCACTTGAATATTCGCAAGCGCGTCTTACTTCGCTTGCTAGTCACTCTCGGAGTATCTATACGCTTTGGGCGTAAAATTCAAATGCAAATAAACCCCGTTTCTATTATTAGAGCATTTTTGTTCTGTACGTTACACTGTAACACGTATTTTTTATATCTAAAACATTCTTCGTTCACTCTGCACTTTGTTTGAGAGCAGTTAAAAAGTGATTAGTTGTAATGCGGTTAATCGTCAATTTTTGATAACGATGTCCGGTGATTTTCCGTTAACTGTTCGCAAGAAGACTTAAATAGCAGTTAGTTATTTAGGCTCGGGTACGATAGAGACGTTTGATGACTTTTTGTTACTAACGTCTTGCACACGCATAACAAACGACACTATAGTGATGGGACACAATACGCAAGGTGTAAATTGTATTTCAATGTTCTTTTACTTCACTAATTTAATTGTCATAGTGTCGAAAATCATAGCTACCGCTTTACGGCTCAGTGGTGGTTAAACTGATTTATTTCAATCTGAGCGTTCTATTATTGGCGTAGCTTCGATGCCAACCATAGATCAAAATAATCACTTTATATTTCATTTCCAAACATTTTTGTCATCTTAAATTTTTTGATAATTATGTTATCTTCTTGACTTCTAAATTGAATTTAATCATATATTTATTTACATAAAAACGGTTGTTGCCATCAAAAGCGCCGAGGAGTTTTCGTCGAAAACATTAATTTAATTTAACCAACACTGAGGTTCATTAAAAAGTAAACAGCGTCAGAAAATCCCCGAGTTAAGACAACGATATTCAAATTGAGTTTCGCTGAACCGACTTTATGAAGGTTTATCTTAAAAAAACGGAAAAATGGAGAAAATATTGTAAGAGTTACAAGTTTTGTTATTTTGCCATCATCAGTTTTGGGTAAGTAATTTCGGTGGAGTTTCGTTTCTGTAACCTAATTTGCGGATCCAATTTGTAGATGGAAGGCGTGACGTCATCAGATAGCTTGTGACGTAGGCGGGACAAATTATAAAGGAGTTTATTGCGCTCGTCAAAATGTGGACATGTTTTAGTGGTATAACTTTATTACGTAATTGTGTTCAATATCCAAATATATTAGTTACGCGACTGGTTTTATGATTTTTGCTATTATCCGTTCAAAAAACTACTTTCATAAAATAATACTTTCTTCATTATTATTTGTTTTTGATTATGCCTTTAATTTTAAGTATATCACTCATATATTAGGAACAACTCACCTAATAAATTTTCTTCGTTGCGAGAGAAAAGAATACTTTAGAACATCACTAGAATAATCATTGATATTTTAATTACTAAATTGCTTTAATAGTCTAGTACCTCCTTACAAGTCACCAATCAATCTCCAGTTGTTTACAATTTATTTATTACCATTTGAAAAAGTATAATTATTTTTATATCTATTTTTATATTTATATCCCATCACTAGTCAGCCAGGGTTGGCACCATAGACCATTTTATGACGTGCGTCGATTGTATGGTAATACTCTCTCCTTTTACGACAGCATGGTGTTCCTACGTCATTGAAATCGAATTAATTTTACTACCAATAATGAGCTTTATGTCTTTGTGATAGAGCTGCTACATTTAATGATGTTACAGTCATAAAAGATAGAATATACTTTTGTGAGAATATTGAACTTTGTGTCTTTGTGATAGAGGTGATAAGTGTTTGATTTGTATGGTGTCTTAATTGAGGGAATTGTGCCATTTGAAGACCAAACCTGGTGGAATGGAGTTGGTGTTGTATGTCGAAGATTATTTGTAGTTTCCTACTGTCTAAATGTAAGCGATTATGGTTCTTGCCTACCAACAGAAAACTAACTAGATGAGAGCAGTAGTCTATAAGGAAAGCTATACAAGTAGTTCCAAATAATTTTGTATGAATTAAATATATTAAATTCCTTATCCCAGATTTACTTACTTTTAGCTCTAGTTATAACAGATACCCGGAATCTACAATAAAAGGTTCTATCCGAACACAGATTTGTAGAAAAAACAACAAAGGTTTGTATATTCAGGCGAGCTAATAAAAAAAACTGTAATAATCTGAACCAGAGGAACTCGTACATTTATAAAAGGCACAAAAAATCAAAATCAATTTAAAATGTTATTTATTTTAAAACCAAATTAACATTTTATTACACCAATCTTAAACATTAAATTATATCATTACGAACAACACATTCATCGCATAATTAAATGTTAAAATACGTAATCTATGCGATGTTTTATTAGAATAATTATATAAATTAGTAACAATCATATATGATACTGAACATGATCCAATTAATCTATTTATTTATTTATTTATTTATTTATTTATTTATTTATAATGGTACACAAAACAGAATGTGTTCACAAATAAGCTAAGTATACTTTCGAATAATAATAATAAATATAATAAAATAAATATTATATAAATATAATCTAATCATTTAAGAAGATATTTTCGTTTCGGTTGTTAAAACGGACCAGCCATATATGCACATATTCATAAATAAAAATTAACAATGAGGAAATACACAACTACATTAACAATTAAATAAATTTCCAGACTTTGTGTACATATATATATTTCAATTCCATTTTCCATTTTATATATTATTATTTTTTGGAGAAAACAAGGGTTCGATATAATTTGTTTTAGCAGTATCAACTTAATAGTGAAATTAGATAATTATTTAATGTTAGGTCTTGGCACAAGTTTGTATTTTGTTCGTTATTCTATAACACATTTTTTTCTATTATTTTTAATTTCCCCTCTATGTTTGTCACCAGGAAATTAATATTATTTTCGATTTCTTTAATGTTATGATCTTTTATAATTTTCACTCTGTGACCTTTTTAGCACATTCTGCTTTTTATACACATAACTCTGATTTCAAGTTTCTTTCGCTCGCTAACTAAATCCACTGAAAGTGTATTTTAAAACTGTAATATGATAACGTGTAAGTAACAGTTTTCAGTGATTCTATTACTTGTTTAATTATAATTTCAACATACACATTATTAAATTATATCTGTGATTATATCAAAAGAAGAGACGGAATAGAATATAGTTTAATTAACGAAATGAAATTAATTTTAAGCTAACGAAATTATTTTGAGAATTTATGATATAAGCTTATCTGTGCTTGCTTACGCTTTGGCCATTACAAAATAATACTAATAAAAAACTTTCAGAAGACTTGCAAAACTTCCTTTTTTCGAAGTTGGTTAGTAAAGATTTTATTCGTGTTAGATACCTTATTACTTAACACACGATTTAAGATATTGTGACCAGTTATTCCAATAATTAATAACACTTACATCTTTCTCGTTACAAATTGACATGAAAAATAATGGATGTCAATAAGTTACAATGACTGATATATCCATCTGATGACACATGATCCAAGAACATAGTAGGTATATTATTTATATCTATTTACAACTAGGTATGTATATCTACAAACACCAATTACAATAATGTAAGTAGGTAGGTACATATATAGGGGTTGATTTTTTACACTTGTAAGTACTAGATTATTGAAAAATGTAAGATTTGCCATAGAGGAGTCAAAGACACACAAATTTAAATTTTAGTTTGTGTAAAAAAACGCTTGTATATGTTTTACTAAACACGTTTGATTTCTAGATAAATTTAAATAAAAAAACAGATTAATGTACTTAAATAGATTTGGGTTTGAGTGTACACATATTTCCTCAATAACTAATAAAGGAAAAGTGAAGCTAAAATTGCCTCCTTGAAGTTTTATGTTACATTTGTCAATATTCCAGAATTTTATTAAATCTATTATAATTTAATTACTTTACCTCTGAAATAGTCAAGGTCCTGTATAATATAATGCAAGTTTAGGTTCGAAAAATATGTTGAGTTCTTAAATAAAATATTTTTAAGTAATATTCTTACGTTCTTGTAAATTGAAATAGAGTTTCAGTTTAATACAAAAATACATTGACTCATGGACTAGTATAACATTGTGACAAAGTTTAAATAAAACTACAAATCATAGAACGTAAGTTTTATATGTAAAAGAAAATCTTTCAATTAGAATTTGTGCAATCATTCAATTAACAAATTACTTAACATATTATTAATAGGAAGACATAAATGTGTTAGCAAATATTAATTCACAACTAAAGTTCATAATAAAACAAGTAACAACAATTGGACCAGCCAAAATTATACGATTGTGCTAAGTAAATAGAAATACTTAATTATTATAAGTTAGTCTTACTTACAAAATTATTCTAATAAGCGCGCAGATTCACATCTAGGTTCATTTTTTTTGGTAATTTCTAACTCAATATTTCATGCTAAGATCTACAAATTTATATAGAACTAATAAAAGCACACCGATGCATGTTCCCTGCTTAAATATAATAATACTTCATTAAAACATTTACATATAATTACGAAGGAACACAAGATATACTATAAATAAGAAACTCGTCCAGAGTACATTATGTTCCACTTCGTTCACATGGAATTGGAAAGTTCAGTTCAATTCTGCAAAGTTCAATTGACATGTTTCTATTTTGGAATTGTGTTCTAAGTTCGATTGAAGTCGACATTCAATCCGAAATCCGAAGTGACAGTGCTTCGTTTAAAAATGGGATCGTCCCTGGCGTCCATCGTTTTTCATATTTGGTTTTTCTTCGCTCTCAGCTCACGTAGTTTTGCCAGCTTTTTCATATCCTTCCACTAGGGTTTCTAGTATAAATTTTATAGTTATTTTGTATATATTCTCCACGTTGGGAGTGTAGCGGTCGCCCAGGGTAGCTTCCACGGCTGCGAGAAATGGTGCCTCGATTTTCTGAAAATAAAAATAGACACGTTGCAATATTTGTTTGATGGTTATATTACATCGTAAAAAGTTAATGTTTCAGTCTGGCAGTCAAGAGTTACAGAAATATTATGTAGTAGCAGAAACATTTCACTAGTGTTTTCATAACTCTGTCCTATTTCAAGAAAAGGGTCTGTTAATTTTTAGATATTTTTCAGATTTCAGATTCAGATTCATTTATTTATTTGCATGTAAATGGGTACATAAAGATCACATTAAATATAAGTATATCCGCCATTACAACCTCACATGAGGTACGCAAACGTTAAACAATATTTTTTTAAATTTAAATAAATGGATTGCAAACACACTTATTGATTAATAATATTGATATAGGTACATGTGAAATACACATTATTATTATCTAATTTCAAATATATCTATTATTTCTATATTTTGTGGTAAACGCGATATCGACAGGCCATTTTGTCCAGAAAATCCTTAATATTGTAGAAACGTTCACTTAACAACCACTTTTTTAATTCCGAATAAAATTTCCTATTGGGTAATTCTAAAAATTTCTTTGGGATTTTGTGTTTTGAACACCTGTAACAACAACTTAGTAACTAATAAGTTCTAATGTATCAATACCCCTGCTACGATGTAATTAACACGATTCAAGGGTACGTCGAGGTGACAAACAGTCTATAATATTATTGCTGAAAATACACACTAGCGTCCCTCAAGAAGCTATCTAAATTAATTATCTGACATAATGTACATGGAATATAAAACCCTCATAGATGTCTCTACTATCCCTCGTGACGTATATCAGGCGTGCTCTATCTCCCATCTGCAAGCTGGAGACATCAAGAAGACATTGACATCATTATATACTCCAGTTCCTAGTACATTTACTAATAAACGCACAAGTTATGTACCATTACTCCATAAAAAAATGAAAAGCAATGAGCGATTTTCCGGTACATGGCGACATATATGATAAGCTTTTTGCTAAGTGCAATATAACATGAAACATAAGCTGTTTTGTAATATTCTCAGTTTCACAAATATAAAAAATCAACAAATTTATTTGTGTAGAACATCAAAAATATAATTTTATATTGATTTATTATCTGCACCATAGACTCCGTCCGCCATCTAGGTAGCGTTTTTGTACTATTTTTTTAAAATCTGAGATTTGAAATCGCTCATTATTATTTTATTTTCACGAATTTCTGCAAGAAGGTTAGTATGATACGTTTCGACAGCACTAGGTACTTGAAACTTTATAGTTTTCTATGTAAAATTTGAATAAGAGTTTTAATTTGCCATCCACCCTGTACATACAGAATCATCAAGTAATTATATACTTATGTAATCTCTCCCAAACGCGGGCCAATTAATCAACACAAATTGAATAGTCGCGCTTAACTGAGATTGATAATTAATAATTAGGCTCGCAATTTAGTTTCGGATCAGTTTAATTAGTGGATTTTAGTTAAATCGCTGAACTTGTAGTGATAGCTTGTAGAAGTAAAATTATTTTTGTTTAGCTTAGATTTGCGGTTATATTATATTTGTTTTTTGAGTAGATTTTGATATCATTTATCATTGGTTACATTTTAATCATTAAAGCCTTTTAATAGCTTTCTTTTGAAATTCATACTTTTGCTGACTTAAGAAAATAGGCTCACGAGTTTATAAGCCCCAATACATAAATTACTCAAATTTTATACCCAATTCCGACGTTACCATATGCATAACATCAATTAAGTAAATTCAGTTAAAAAGCCATACATACATATAGTATCTTTCATTACTCTCTCTTGAGTCGTATTCCTCATGACTGAGGGTCGTGACTCCCCCGCAGAATTAATCCGCTAGGGGAGTTTTCTTGGGCAGATACATCGTGGTGGGCGCCCAGGTCCTTCCACGGAAGACACATGTCATGTCCTCGGATATTGTGGTCCTCAAACATGTCGGTTTCCTCACGATGTTTTCCTTCACCGCTAAGCGAGTGCAAATCCACACATAACTTGAAAATACAAGTCATTGGTGTAGGGCCGGATTCGAACCCGGGTGCGTCTGAATGAAAAGCACACACTGGAACCGCTACGCCACACTCGCTTATCTTTCATTACTATTTCGACATAAATAACCCACAAAAGGCCAAAATCAGTATTTTCCCGTGTAATAGTTCACATTTATATTTGCCGTTTCCGATATTTAGTGAGGTGGTGCTCACTAAATATCGGAAACGGCAAATAAAATATGAATAGAAAGTAACGAAGTAGAAGGGCCGGAAGTGCTGCCGTGACTTCCGGTTACGATCAACAGCCTTCTGATGAAGTGGAATATGCGGAGTGAAATATTAGTGAGGAAGTAATTTTGTTTTGGTGATTCAGAGGAAGTACATTCACTCTTATACTGAAAGAGGAAAACAAGGTAAAAGTTTAATATTTCATTTAGTATTGTTTTTCTTATGTTAACAGTTGAATCAATTTACAGAAAATTTGGTATAGGGATATATATGACATTCCGGAATAACCATGGAAAATAAAGCTAGCCTCTGTTCTCTGTGGGAATAAGATAGAAACTCGTGTTGTCTATGATATTAGCCTATTAATAGTGCGTATGTCTCTTTAGATGACCTGTTGATCAAATGGCTGACTGTATAACGTAAAAAAGCCTATTTTTACCGTATTAAAGAAAGCATCACCGTAGGACGCTACTAGTATCCTTATTATTTTCCTTCTGCCGTGTTGGCGGGTTCATAATTCTTAAAGTCAGTGACTTTACAAATTCCGCTGTTTTACGTTCATATTTCAAAGACAAAGTTCCCGAGACACAAAAATTAATGAAGGTTTTTGCAGAACTTTTCTCAATTAAACATTTTTATGTGAAATTCTCGAGAGAATATTTTGTTGGTCGTTTTGTGGAATTTTCAACTTTTTGATAGATGCCACGCTGGCAAGTAAGCTAGTTAAAAATTTTACTACATTGTTTTACTAAGTTACTTTTCATACCTTTGGATTCATGTTTTTTGTGATGCTGTACAGCGCATCGGTTGAAATTCGCTTGGAATGTGGTATTTATGTGTGTGCTAATTTTACCATTTATATATTTTTTATATAAGCGAGTGTGGCGTAGCGGTTCCAGTGTGTGCTTTTCATTCAGATGCACCCGGGTTCGAATCCGGCCCTACACCAATGACTTGTATTTTCAAGTTATGTGTGGATTTGCACTCGCTTACCGGTGAAGGAAAACATCGTGAGGAAACCGACATGTTTGAGGACCACAATATCCGAGGACATGTGTCTTCCGTGGAAGGACCTGGGCGCCCACCACGATGTATCTGCCCAAGAAAACTCCCCTAGCGGATTAATTCTGCGGGGGAGTCATGACCCTCAGTCATGAGGAATACGACTCAAGAGAGATATTTTTTATACTGGGTTGCAAAACTTATTTTTCATACATACATATATAATTTTATGATGTGAATGCGACGTTTCAATTCTGATCTATTTTCAGAAAAGGAACTGCCCAAAGCTCTTATCTCAATAAATAAATAAAGGAACCCATTTATATATGAACCTAAAACAAATGTACTCAGGTACATTCTACAAATGGCCGACAATAAAACACATGACATACACGAGCGCGCGGTAAGCTAAAAAGCAAAGGTCCACTGATAATTTTTTTATTGATAAAGGTCCCAGTAAATGTTTTATTCCTTCCGACCGAGCGCGGATATATTGCGACCTAGACCGATGGGGACAACACACTGGATTCTGTTACTGGCTACAGTTTAAAGCTGACCGAAATTTTACTAGAGTCGTATTTTTGGATAGTTTTACAAGGAAAATAATGATAACGATGATGCTTTCCAAGCCGATTTCGACTACGGCGAACGTATTTCCTATGGGAAGGTTACTGATGCGTCCTCACATGACTAATATACCCTATTTTTTACAGGGAAAATATAGTAGTAATTGACTAGCGGAATTAAAAGAGTAAATTAATATTTTTGTATTTGGATTGAAGAATTTATACAAAAGCCGTACTGAGTTATTCAGTCGCTTATAATTATATTAGTGTGCAAGATATTACAGAATGAATGAGAATTGCATCAGTCTCGATTCTTATAGCAAATAGGAGCAAACTAAATGCTTTCGAAGCATTCTTGCTCGTTTAATCATTAACTTTTTAGTTCAACTTGCTAGCATTTATAGAGGGATATAGAAAACTTTATTGCCCCATACAAAACCATTTCATCACAATTTCTACATTGACACCACGACGATATATGTGAGTTTTTTTTTTCTTTACAGCTGTTTGCCGCAACATTGATTTCTGACCAATTTTAGTTATTTCGGTTCTTACTGGGTATGCACGCTCCATCCTAGACCGTAATGATTGCTTACCATCAGGCGAATTACGGTCAATTGCAAATCCATTCCTTGTTAAAAAGAATCGTATCTCGTCTGCAATCCCCAGTCAATTCACTCGCTTATAAAATAAGGACGCGACAGTAATGTTTCACGTTCGGAGCGGAGGGACGAGCTCGGCTGGAAAATCAATATTGCTATGACGGCTCATCGAGTTTCTTACTATGTTGGTATGTACCTAACTAGGGGACCAATATTACAGAAATATTTATTAGAAGACGCCTTACTATTAACATGATAAAACGCCAAAACTCATATTATGATTAGCATGCGATTGTTAAAGAGGAAACCTAAATTGTTTTTTTTATACCTTTTTTTTAAATGAATGGGTAGTTGATATTTTTCTAATACATTGTGAAATGCTGTTAATGATAAAAACTTTTTTTTTCACTCCGAACTTTATTTACAATAATAAAATATAAAAACAAGGGAAGAAAAACTAAACATACTACTTCTAACTACTACAAAAAGGGGCATTTAGAAAATCTTTAGAAAAGCCTAAAGATACTCTAAGTGCTCCAGCCCACTACCAGAGGGCAGCGTGCCCAGCATACTGGCCGCATTACCACGCTGGATGGCAATGCTGATACGTTGAGCCAGAAAAAGGCCAGCATTTTGGTCATGCGTCGCGTCAACCAAGCGCTCCGAGAGGTTTTGGAAAAACAGTAAAAAATAATAAAAACAGTATTTATGATAAATCAGAATCTATAAAAGCTGTTAGATTAATAATCTCATAGATCCTAGAAGATCTAATTTCAGTTATCTATCTTTCAAACACTTTTTCAATTGATATCAACTCCTAAGGCAATTTAATTCCGTTTTAGGTACCTCATTTATTTTCGTACGAGGTTAGTGATTTATTTCTTTACTTATACTGATACCTTATTGAAACGACTTGTGATAAAATTATCCAAACGCCAATTATACCTTCTACTACTACTACAACTATCGTCAAAACTTTTTAAACTAAGTACCTACTTAAACTTCACATATGTACTAGGCTGCTTCTTGTTGAGCACCACTGCAGTCTAAACTGTACTTACATCGCCACAGGCTTGCCTATAAATAAATAAATGCTAAAATAAATAATCTATATATATAAAACTCAAAGGTGACTGACTGACTGATATAATGATCTATCAACGCACAGCCCAAACCACTGGAGGGATTAGGCTGAAATTTGGAATTAAGGTAGATGTTATGACGTAGGCATCCGCTAAGAAAGGATTTTTGGAAATGCCACTTTTGAAAGGGGTTAAATAGGGGATGTCAGTTTTACTTCTTAATGCGAGCGAAGGCGCGAGCACTCACTAGTGCTAAAATAAATCTTTTATTTTTGTAGTTGGTCATTTATAACCCTGTATATAAGGCAGCAGCAGGCCACAGTATCGCAGCCTCCCAAGAGTAATGTAATATCTAGAGGGAGGGGAGCAAATAGAATCGATCATAAAGCGATACATCAACATCTAGAGTATTGACACTGCCTCGGGACGAAACTGGGGTGGACGTGAAATACTTCGGTGAAACAAATTAAGGTTATAAATGGGATATGGCTCGGTAAGGTGTTTTTAATGCCAAGACGGAAGAAAATAATTATAAAGCATAAATACGTATTGTATAAATAAAATTTTAAACGCGTTGGTTTTCCGTGTCACGTCATCAGCAACTTATTCTCATGATATTTGCTTTGGCGACATTGTAGGGTTTTGAAAGGGACTTAAGTTACTGATTGTCCCTAAAAAGCGGACACAATTCCAGACACAAGCAGTTAATTAAGAAATTAGAGCTATCCTACTTGTAAGCTACTTACAATCCTGAAAGGAAGCATAAAGTTTGTCTATTGATATCTCCTCATGTGGTTAAGAAGACGTGGTGTAATTTAAAATTTTGCTTATATATTCAACAATAATTTTGATATAAAGGTTTATAATATCTCACATTCTATTTGTCCACGCACAAACTTGGAATAATATCTATTCATGTAAAACAATAACAGATATATCTCTCCCTGTAACCGATACCTTTGTAGATATTCCCGTTACTATGCAGAAGGAGGATTGAGAGAAATACACTCTTCTGTACAAATATAACGTAGCTCTACTCGTTTGTCTTTTGCTCGCTTGAAAAGGATATGATATTTCAAAGTGTTGTTTCAAAAGCTATCATCAAATAACGCTGGAAAAGTATCTACTTTGTAAACAAAGGCACTTGATATGATATTTTTGTTCCGGCTTGACTCCGGTAATTAAGTTTTTATACGTATTTTTGTTTTATGTTAAGACATAACAAAGAAAAATGTTTCTATGACGATAAATGAAACGATAAATATTAAACGAATGCCGCAAAAGATACCCTTAGTAAGGAGGTAAGTATACGACTTCTAAATCGTACTACAAGATCGTATTTATTAAAGACCATTTATAATTCGTTTAACCGCAGAAAAGATTTGTGTGACAATATACAAAAACAAATTTCTGTTTCCCTAAACACACAGCTCTAATTCCTTGAAAGATAGCACATGCTTCGGTTGCAAAGTTAAATTAAAAAGAAGAATTAATATCCTCTTACCCAGAAGTACTCGACCTTGAAGCCGGGTATCCTCCTGTGGCTGGCGCCCACCTGGTGGATGTACTCGAAGAAGTTGTCCAGGTCGTCCAGCCCTTTGATACCTGCGAGGAAATTCAGGTGGATAAGTATTAAAAATACAGGGCATTTCTGAACAGTAAAATATAGATATATATAGCAAACTTGTAAAAAAATAGCAGGTCTATAAATTTTTAGTAGTAAACTGACCTGTAACTAAATATGTATGAGACAGTGGACTTTTCCGTGATTTCCTAGAAATCGTGGAATAAAAGATGAAGACAGCTAAAGCTTAAGCCGCCTTAACAAGTATTTATCAGTCACTGCCTGATATTTTCGTTTGAGATTGTCTAATATTTAACATTCAATGTAACGGCCTTTACGATTGTATTATGACATCATCATCAACGTATTGTATCAGTCCACTTTAGGACATATGCTTTTATCAAGGTACAATATCGTGTAGATTAGTATATAACTTTAGAAATCTACAAATTTCTAAATATGGTTTTAAAAACACTGTCTGTATTTACCTTCATCCAAGGTGTTCATGACATTGTTGGCATGTTCGGCGAGCTCCATAGAGTTGATCTGCTCCTCTTTCGTCCGACACTGGCGGAACTTCTCGAACATGTTCAACAGGTCCTGATTCTCTTCGAACAATCTGTGGAAACAGATATGGGTTGTTAGAGCTTTGGTTTATTTTGGATTGAAGAATGGGGCTCTAGCTTATGAGAGTGACCTTTTTTACATTATATGGGCTTGCGTTTGACTGCACCTCGCCTGATGGGAAGCGACGGTGAAGTCAAAGATGGAGCACGCTTACCCAGAAGAAACCTATACCTATAGAACTCTCGAGAGTATTGGTGGAAGACGTCAAAAAATTGCACGAAATCATTTCGTTCTTCTTTACATAGTAATTTCAGTTGAGCACAAATTTAACAAAGTGTGAAAAATATTTATGAATTCCGAAAATGTTCAACAGCTGTAACGTAAGAAACATAATAGGAAAAAGAAATGAAAATAATAGGAGACGAAACGAAATTATATTATTTATTTCCGAAAAATATATTCTTTTACATAGGTACACGCCAATACGCTTAAAAAGGAGTCTCGGAATGAATCTTAATTGAAATAGGTAACGATCACAATACTTGTGAAAGAAATCACTTCATTTGATCAGCTTTTCCGCAAAATTAAAAGTGGCAAAAGTGCTCTATTCCTGAAACCTGATTCTTTAAATAAGTTATCGGAAAACGACATTACACGATGTTCCTGGAAAAAAGGATCCGTAATTGAAATGCTCCTTTCATTCCAATTGGATCCGTACGATTTCACAGTAATTTTATTTTTAGGTTAGCTGGGGAAAGCAAAATTGTTATTACTGTTTGTTTACATAGAAACATACATATGTAATGATATTAAGCCTACTATATTTCTGTGTGTGTACTGTGTAGTTATAGCGAGTACGGACAAACATTTTTGTATTTATGAAATACTAGCTGTGCCAGTGACTTCGACCGCGTGGAGTGTTTATTAACGGAAGCCCTCAAGATGAATAATTTTCCCATTGTTTCCACATTTTCCATGGTTTCTTCGCTCCTATTAGTTGCAGCGTGATGTTATATAGCCTAAAGCCTTCCTCGATAAATGGTCTATTCAACACAAAAAGAATTTTTCAAATCGCACCAGTAGTTCCTGAGATTAGCGCGTTCAAACAAACAAACCCTTCAGCTTTATAATATTAGTATAGATTATTTGCAACTCACTAAAAACTTATAGGTAGGTAGGTACATTAGATGTATTACAACAAACAATTGTTTGTTGTAATATGTAATGTAACCCTTTAATAAAAAAGTAAAAGAACTAATCATTAAATCAAAAATACTTTTTGCAAATAACAGCCAAACACCATAATAATTTTGGTCATACACAAAAAAATACCTGCCCAACTAAAACAGCGCACTAAACATCAGACCCATCTCAGTCCAAATCCCCTGGCGAACCAAACCAAAAACCTTCCCTTACCACAGCTATCACAAAACCAGTCTACATCTCCCAATAAAGACGTACCTACTGGTACAGGGTCTCAGTGCAGTCCTATAGAGACGTACCTACTGGTACAGGGTCTCAGTGCAAGCGAGCTCCTTCCTTTGAGTTCCGTAATGTAACAAGATTTCCCCCTCACCACTTTTTGCTAAGCCATTGAGGTTGGACTGCACGGGGTGACAGTAGCTCATGTTTTGAAAGTGAAAAATAATTTGTTTTTGCAACCTTTTTTACCAAAATTATGTATAATAAGTACATACAAGTAATGTTCCAAAAGATAAATAGGCAATATTTTATGACTTACTACTTTTAATAAAAATTTAAGACTACTTTTCTACAAAATTTACACCTTCAGTAATGAACATAGATCCTAGTAAACTATTTTCCTTTTCTCACGTATATAATATTTCATTACAAAAACCTATCCCACACTCTTCCATTTAAAATTTTACACCAGTGCTAAGCCAATTACAGTTTGCTAGAATTTCCAAAAGACCTAAGTTTAAATGCTGTTGCTGTATACAGAAGCAAAGCTTAAAGTCCGATCCAGACCACACGTAAGACATTTATACGGAAGGAAACAGCTATGTTCCGGGATATCGGGATAAGACAAGCTCGGGAAAAACTGAGGAAATAGGTAGCTAAAAGTTAGTACTAGTTTCAAATACAACGACTGCTTTGAAAGAAAACGATTGATAAAATTGCTGTTTGTTTTTGTTAGGCGCTCAGCAGTTTTCTATTGTTGTTGAGAAGCTGAATGATTAACATATTATATATGTATAACTACTATATAAGTATATCTCTAAAACTCATGATTTAGTAATTTATAATATCTTGTTGATTGGTGTACAATTTTGTGGACAATTACAATTTGAATTGAAAGGAGTAAAATGATAAATGTAGGTATTATCTCAAGTTACTTTTTGACCCTAATTAGGTTAAGTAAAGTCGCGTATATTTGAATGATTTGGTAAAAACCAAATTTTGGGCCTAACTTGACAGAATTGTGAACAGCTAATGTTGGCGACGCGTACCATTGTTTCTTTTGTGTACTACTAGCGCCATCTACTGGCACAGAGCAATAGCGTGTAGATATTGCTCTGTGATAGTAGATATATTTTTATGAATAAAGGAAAGAAATGCGAGTGCGCGTAACATATTTTGATAATCTGACGTAATATGAAGTAGATCTTGGCTTGCTGTCCGACCGCGCCGATGGCCGGTCGTGTACTTCAATAAATAATCCTGATTTCTCAACATAAAGACTCTTTAGTGGTTGTGTGCGACCAATATGTGACCCGCGCCCGTATTCCTCACATTATAAACAATAAATCGGTGTTTTTGCATTCCTATCATCTACAGCTAATTTCAAAATATAAAACTCCGATGTAAATCAAACATCCACATAAAAGCACATTTGTAAGTAAATATTCCTGGTTTATGAAACACGTAATCCTTAAAACTTGATCAAACTGGCTCAAGTGGAATGTCGGATTGAAAAGTTCAGTGTGTTTGAACGAGCTTTCAATCGTGTGGTTCGGGGTTTTAAAAGCTTGGTTAAGGGAAAGCTTTATTTAACGTGTGTGTGAAAGCTGATGGAAAAATATTTAACTGTTGAAGTAATAAAAGCAATGCGGTTCAAGTACCTACTTATATTGCAAGTTGAACTTTTACAAATACATATACAAGTATTGTTGTTATTTTTTGTATCCAACTTATTTACATTTACTTACTACATATGTACGTACCTACTACATTGTGATTGGCATGAAATCACTATGACCCATTAATTTATAAAAGAGAAACATACAGGCTTACACCAAAATGTTGGCTTTTAAATAATACCATCAAACAATTTCCTAAAATAAATCAAATAATGTTCAATGTTATAAATACTTAATTCAACATTTTCCTCAAAAACATTTGAAGCAAATTATTGAAAAGTACTTTTTCATTCCACAAACGTTTAGGCCATTACGCAGGTCGGCATGTACCTACAAGTAAATCTTCAAAGACATTGAACAGCGTTAACCTTGAGGGTATAGAGAAATGGATATTTTAATTAAATTAATAATTTACTTCGCCCTAAGAGCCGTTACTTGGAGCAATGAGCTGGAGATGCCCTTGGAAGGAATTTACAGTAAATCAAGGGAAGAATGCCCCTGGATAATTCACACCTAAACCTAAACCTATACAAAAAAAAATTAAATGTCCTTTGTTAGTAAGCCCTCATAGGGTAGGAACTAGTGGAACTATTTTAGTTGCTATTATACTTTAAGATCTTATGTACCTAGTTTTCACTAGCTGAATAAATTTGAATTTGAATTTTTTTACCAGTTCATTTAATTTTTTTTCATTACTCATCAGTAACAGTACATATCGTGATCAACAGATCACGATTGGTACTGTTGCTAATTGATATTTCACTAAATTTTACGATAGTTAAATGTTTTCTTAGTAGACATAAACATCAACAATACTATCTAGCTCGTACAAATGAAATTCAAATACAAATACAATACAAATACAAAATCATTTATTTGCCAAATAAATTGTCACAATATGTTCGGAATCCTCTGACCTCGTGGTAGCCGTTAGGCTGTGTTACGAGGCCAGAGTCATCTCCCAGTATAATATATCTAGTTTATTTATAGTTACGTCTTAAATAAAATACTATTTACTACTATTAGACTCAGAAAATTCGAATTGGATCGCCCATTATTATTCTAGTACGCCGATTCTTATCACTTCATAAAAATTTATTCATCAGACGCTAGCCGACGTGCTCTATCTATTTTTATGGACAATTCTTGTAAGTGGTCTCCGCCACAAATTTTTATGTTACTTGGTGGCAAATATCATAAATCGGCACTTATAATAAAAACATCGTCTTGCCCTCGGGTGGTATTAGGAAACGCCATTTTCTTAGACAATGTTGTATCTACATAAAATAAGATATACTACTTATGCATATACTACTTATGGATATACTACTGCTTTTTAAAGCAACAAAAGGGCAGAAAATTTTAATAAGATTCGTCACTGAAGTAAAGTACTTACACCTATATAATATTTGCTTTACTTTTCTATATTGAGCCTAGCTCACTTTGCAATCCAATACGGCTGATCTATCGTCAGAAGGCTCAAGTTTCGTTTCACGCAATATCCTTTCTCTTCAAATCATAAGGCTGTAATCGTAGTTCCGTGAACGCTGACGTCACATCCCGTGACGTCACTCGATTCTCGGAGGTTCAGTTTCCTCTTTTATTACAGCGAAATGAAATTATTTCTCGCCCTCCCTTCGACATTGTACCACGGTTCAATTATTGAGCGTAATTTCGGAGGTGGAATGACCTAATTCTGGTAGCGTTATTTTTACGTTACGAGAGGAGGTAGGTACAATTTTGGTTCCTTGATCTTTAATAATGTACTGAGTATATATTTCAATCTTATTCCAGACGTTTTCATACGTATCTCTAATAGTAAAAAAAATATATCTGAGTTTGTACTTTGTAGTAAATAAAAACCCAATTCCTTTCCAATTTCCATTTCACAGACGCCTGGTAGAAAATTTATAGCAACACATGCGCGTTTGCTCGAAGTAATTTCAAGGCGTTATAAATGTTCAAACGCGTTTGATTTACATTCTTCAATAGTCATACACCGAAGGCTTTAAACATAAAACTTGAGTTATAACCCAAAGTGGCTCTTCACTCTTCACTGTATATAGTTAACTTTGTACCTTATGTTAAGCAGATTAAAGTAGGAATTGGATTGAAAAAGTTTGTTATGTTTTTTTTAATGCCGCTATAAATGGTTTTATAGGGGTAGCGGATATAGTTTTAGTAATAAGGTCCGCAGGGTGAGGGCTAAGGGTAGGTTGAATATTTAATAGGGTTCGTACATATCAGGGGAAATAAGATTGGCTCATTGAGGACACTGGATTAAGATTTATGGACTTGAAGATATATAAACGACACACGTGCTATAAATATAAATGTTCATAATTAATATTGCCACATACCTAAATAACATGACATATCATGTAATCAAATAAAGCCTTTTGATTCGTAAAATCAATTTGCCGCGCTTCCTTATTCACCTTTTTCGTTTTTTTGCGATATAAATTGGAACAACAGTTTTTATTTTCAAAATTCACGTGTGCGTTTCATCACGTTTTTTCAAGTAAGATGATTTTTCCCCTTCGTTAAGTACGGCAAATATATAAAATCATTTCCCGTAACATTTCCCTCATTAGATATTCTGTATAAAGGAAATAATTTTCACTGAATGGATAATAAAATCTAAATAAACCAATAACAATCACTTTTCTCCATCTGAAAAAAGGTTTTCATCAAACCCTTCTTATTCAATTTACCTAATCTAGCTAAATGAAGGGAAGGGTTGAAGGCCATTCGTTATTTTATCGTCTACCTATGGGATAAGTAGTCTTGTTCAATTTAAGAAAGAAGGTTATATTCTATTGTTCAATTCCTAAGGTTCATTTTGCCTGTAGCTGTTTGTGATACGGAGTTATTTTATAACTTCTTCATTGTCTTATCAAGTCAAGTTTTCTTATTTGTTGTATTTGTGTGTTAAAAATATAAAACACAATCAATATAAAATGCTCTATTGACTAAATATTATTTTAAGTTTAGTTTTATTCTAACATAACGTCACTGCCTATCAAGTCACTTGAATAGATGTGAGACTTTTAAAAAAGTAAAAAAGTGTCTGAGCATTAAAATTCGTAACTCTTATAACCTCCTCTACCCTGGGTGTCATATATATATATATATATATATATATATATATATATATATATATATATATATATTTTAAATAAAAAGGTGTCATAGAGTCAGACTACTTGCTTAATAGTAAGCAATCACCATAGCCAGCTGGGGAGGTGTGGATTCAGTGTAGATTTCAAGGTTGTACTTGTTGTACTTGTACTAAGAGTAGTGTCTAATTCAAATGGCCCCTGCAACCAGCAAGCCGTACAAACCCTACAATGGGCGAAAGTATCCAATTTGTGGAGCTACAATTATCCACAATTGGAGCCACAACAATATGGAGGAAGCCCGCCATCAGGCTGAAGGGCCTATTTTACCTGCCTCCGATATAGGTCGAGGACTGTGCGGAATGCAGTACGTAAAGTTACGTCTAAATGTATGAAAATGTGTTAAAGTGAGAATCAAAAGACGGTTCTTGTAATATTAGTAATAATGTAGTATAATAAGTAAACAACTTATTCAAAATTAATTTACCTACTGTTTTTAAAGAGATATCGTTGAGATGAACGCGTAGTTTACCGTGATTTGATTGGAAACATTTAATGTCATCTATCTAAATATCGCCCAGATTATATAATTTTTTTTTTCTTTTTGTTGCATTTTAGATGTAAATAAAAACTGAGGCACTGTGACAACATCGCGTAGTGTCAAGAGCTCTCATTCATTGAGGGACGGCCGGCAAATTGAGGCGGTCTGGTAAATACGGGAAAAAAATGCCGATTGGCTTATTTTACCCCATTTACTAGATGAGCAAAAGCTAGTTCTGCTTATCTTGTATTTGCAGGCCTGCTTGACTTCACTTGGGTAGGGGAATTCATATAGATTATGAACCTCCCTAACATTAATATTTCGATGCAACTTTTTACTATGGAAAATTTTATATTAGTAGAGTGTTTGGTTATTTAGTACCACTACTACTCGCACCGCATGGAGATTAAAAGTACCTACCCTATGACACTTGAAGGATCCCATACTATTACTATACTAAAACTATGATGATCAGTTGCTCCGCTGTAGTATAAGAATGGAACAAAGAGACTAACAAACACAAATTCTCCTATGACGTAATAATGATGATAATAAAAGTAGAGATAAGTACATACATAAGCAAAATATAATTTCACATTTTCATAAGCCCGATAACAAAAAAATGTAATATGAAAAGTAACTCCTCTTTTTCTAATAAACCGATGAAAACTTCAGCAGCAACAGAGCGCTTGAAATTCAAGCGAGCAGCTGCCAATAGAATACCTAAGCACAACTTGTCAGGAAATCTCACGGAAAATCTAAAAGGTGTTCACAAAAGAATGAACAGTGCAGAGAGGAATGAACGATTAAAATGTCTGTTTCATTCATAGACGAAAAAAGGTCAGAGATTCCGCTCTACATATTTCCCTCTATTCAATCACATGTCTTTATAATGCATGGACCAATCAGCAATCAATCCTCTCACGCGATCATGACGACAGATCAATAAGCAATCAGTAATTCGTAACGTTTGTGTGAGATTTTCGGAATTTTGTTACTATTATGAAGAGTCTGAGGTGTGTTTATTCGTTCCATCGCTTCAACTTTTCAATCAGAATAAAGTACATACCTGTAGTTTCCTTTGTTTGTCAGAAGTTTCTTTCAAACGGGTTTGTTGGCTTTCATAAGCATTAAAATGCTTGTGGAAATAGCAGGAGAGAATAGGTACTTTATTTTACTTCTTTTGTTTATTGACTAACACTGTTTGAAGAAAAGGCTTGAAATTATTACTAACGAGGACGGAAAGTAAAGGAAAGTAATATGTAGATATTTAATTTTACAATTTAACAACCATAGTTAGCATACGACATCTTCGTCTATGAAGCTATTTTGTTCCTACTACAAAAAGATTTGCCATTACAGGAAAGTTAAATTTGACCATAAATTCCAACTCTTGTTCCTACAAGTCGTAGATACTTTACTTAAAATACTTACTTACTCTTTCCTTCAATACAAATGTTCAAAAGACGCAGAAACATTATCTGCAAGTACCACTAAGTCTCCACAAGAATCAGGCCAAAAAGTCATCAATTCCGCCTTATTAGCCACAGATAAGCAGAGTCATAGAGAGGAAATATGCAGTTATTAGTCCGCAATACGCCCATTGTGCGGTTATTGCCGGTCTAGCTAATAGACGTAATTGCGCTCCACTGTGTATTGTATATCTATGTAGTAATTAATCTATGACTAATGTCCATGATATTGCTCGTTGTATGGGAATTGAGTTTCAGGAAAATTGAAGTAGCTTCTTTTGTATATTATAAATTATAATGGTAGTCTAAGTATACGATTTCTTCACAATAATTGTGTTTTATCTTTGACTCAATCGGGAGAATATATCATAAAAATTTACGAGTTTTTTTTAATACTGACAAACGTCTCTCTTTTATGATAATAAAATCTGTGCAAAACAATCCAACTTTTTCAATTTAGTATATTCATAACAACAAAAAAATGTCGAGTCTCTTTTACACAAAAAAACGCAATTATCTCTTGATATGTTTGTGTGCTTGTCAGAGATATAGATCAAAAGTAAGTTCAGACAGATTCTGACATGTCCTGGGGCATTCAACGCTCGCTTTAATATTTCCAACGTCTATGTTGCATGTTAAGTTGTAGAAAATATACATTATTGTGTAAAATAAAATCAAAAATGCAAACAAAAAAGAGTTTTATTTTATTCCATTTGGTACATTATGTATAAAGTGTTATTATGTTTTAGGAGCAATAAACGTACTATTACTATTCCATTTCGGACAATCTTGTTCAAACAATTGTGATCAAAAAGCGGTGTTTTCGAGATTAAGAAGCACACAAAAGTTAAAAGAAAAATCAAACAAATCATGTACAATTAAAGTAAATACATACAAACCATTTTGACATATTACTCATAAATCGTCGATTTTGGATGAAAATTAATCCCCATCGTACAAATTAAATCCCAGTATTCAGTAAATAATTACATTTGTAAATTCCGAGCCGAACGATTATCCGGAATTCTTTACATTGCGATCCGAATCTGAACTTAGTCGAATGAAATGAATAAACGGAAAAGTGTAAATTGAATATTGACTCGGGTTCTGTAGCTGAAAAAATAATATAAAACGAACGCACTTGTAAAATAGTAAATGACGTTGGCTTTGTCCTTAGATACAACTTACTTCGTAATTATTGATAAGTTTGTACTTACTTGGAAAATACTCTGAAACTAGATCAAATAATCTCTAGTATAGAAAGTGCTGCAATACAGCTCACAGTTAAATAACTCTTAACAGAATATTAATTTTTATATCCTCAAGATTAGTAGCCAAAAGAGCAATTCAGATTTTGAATGACAAATGTTTTTTAAAAAAATGATATTATTGCATAAAAACCTATAAAATATGATTACAATATTGAGTAAAATATCAATCTAAATAAATATCTAGTATAAATACTATTTAACAAATAATAATCTAAGCCGAAATCGGAATCCAAATTAAGATTTTTTTGGCTTTTTAACAGAGCTAGGCTTCCACTCGTATCTAATAAAATAAAACACCATGGCTTTCCATGTCTTTATCAAACGGAATCCTAAATTAAATAGTCGAAAAATTCTGATTGCGAGTCAATAAAAGCGTCGACTCGTGGATATTGTTTTACATCGGATTACATGCCCACTCTACCAGAAAATATTTTATCAGAACTAGGCTGTTCGACTCATATCTAATAAAATAAAACACCACGACTTCCCATGTGTTTGTCAAACGGAATCCTAAACAAAAATAGTCGAAAAATCCCAATCGCGAGTCAATAAAAGCGTCGACTCGTGAATATTGCTTTACACCGGATTACATGGCCACTCCACCTGAAAATATTGTTATCGGATCTCGCAGCTCTCGGCATTTCATTAAACAAACATTTGAAGGCTCGATGGTTCCGGTTCTTTATCCCGTATTGAGAGAATCGTATTGGTTTTTCTAGCTATGTGGAGTTGGTAATTTTATCAGTAACTAGCTGTCCCGGCAGACTTCGTACTGCCTCAATTTTGTATAAATACATATTTTTTTTCCTTTTAAACCTTCCCTAGACCTCCACGAACATTTCAAGACTAAGATAAGATAAATCCGTTCAGCCGTTCTCGAGTTTTAGTGAGACTAACGAACAGCAATTCATTTATATATATATATATATATATATATATATATATATATATAGATAGATAGATAGTAAGGACATGTGTTTGTGGTATTTCTTGTATAAGCAAATATGTTTCCTTAGGAATGTAAACATTGTATTAAAATCGACTTTGAAGGCGTATTAATATAGCTAAAAACTGATCCATATTTAGTTTCGTAAATCAATACTAACAGTTTATACGTAAGTACTAAAATGTGTCAAAAAGCACTAGTTTAGTGTTCGTTATCACTATATTAAACAAACATTCCAGACTTCTTCTTTTTATCCAATGAGAGTGGCCAACTCTGGTGTAGAGAGTCTATCAATCAGCCCCAAGGGCCTCTGACATGGCTTAACGCCTGCCGTACTAGACATCCATCCGAGACCCACAATTTATCGTGTCATCCGACCCACGGAAGCGCGCGGCAATGGAATGCCTCTTTTTGGGCACCCATCCAAGAACTGACCGCGCCGATCTTTAAAGAAGAAAACATACAATGATTCAAACAGACTCTGAATGTATGCAAACTGAATGCAAGCAATCTTGAACTAACTGGTATAGTATACATACTGCTGTAGTATACATATGATGTTATCTATTGTCTAGAGAGCACATAGGAAGTTATCTGCAGCCTATTTGTGTGCATGTACATAAGTTATATGGACACAGATTTAGATAGAAATAGATAGAAATCTACAATTAAAAGACTGGAGTTCCATTCTAGTATTAAATTGAATTAATGAAAATAATAAGTAACAGATAATTCTAATACATAATTCTAATAATAAAATAAGAAGTTGTTTATAAATAAGAATGTATCTTGTATCGAAATGAATTGTAAAAGTTACATGCCATTTATGACTTTACTGTTATTACTGGTAAAATAAATAATCTAATCTAATTAAAATATTGTGACTGATGAGACATGAATTCAGTTAACAGACGTTGATTAGGTTAGTATATAATTCATTGGCTTTCAAAGTACCATCTCTGTTTTAACAGAAACCTTTTGGATGGATTGAAAAATCTCGATAGTCAAGTATAACTAAAAACAAATACTCTAAGATTTTTTAAAAGTAGTAATAACTGTTTATTACTTGTAAGCTTTATGTAATTTAACTTCAGGAACAGGTCACATTAAATAAATCTGAATTATATTTTATTAAATTATAATATAATTAAATTTTCAATAACACTGAAAAACTGTTGTAATACGAGTTTTTATTTAAAATATATGTACCTATGTCATTCATCATCATCATCAGCCCGTTTTCAACCACTGCTGAGTATAGTTCGTGTACGTCCCTCATCTCGGTCCTGCGTTGATTGAATCCAGGTGCTCCCTGCGGTCTTATATATTGAATACCTTAATATGAATATTTGCAACTAATTGCTGAAATTCTGACCTATCCTATAATATCTATCTAACTTGCCGTACATCGTTCACGAGGGTTATTGATTCGCATACATCACTGAGACGTTGGTGCTTTAGTGTTCTGTGCATTATTTACTGGGAACGGTCAGTGAGAATAGATCTGAGGTCTCTGTTCAATGCTTCTGGATGTGGGGTGTAAACAAAACATGTAAACTCTGTTGTGAATCACTTTAACTTACATTTATTTCACAGAATACTCCTTATACATCGTCAGTATCACATTTATTAACATTATAAGTAACCTGAGTAACCTAGCCACGAATGATTTATATTACATTAAATTATTAATAGAATATTAAAAACGTGATAACAATATTATATACCACATTCATTTGGTGATGTACAGATGTGGATTATATAAAGATATTTTGTCTTGTCATATCTGTATACAATAATTTAAGTTACTTGACTTTTCAAAAGAGTAGCCATAGCAAAGTAAATAATAAAAGCTATTTCGTGTTTCTTCAACTTCCGTGGATCAGATGACACGTTAAATTGTAGGTCCGGCTGTTTGTCTAGTACGGCAGTCGTTAAGCCATGTCAGAGGCCATAAGGGCGGCTTGATAAACTCTCGATACCAGAGTTCGCCACTCTCAGTCTATAAAAAGAAGAAGAAGTGCTTCTGTAATTAAATAAATAAATAAATATAAATAAATATTTCGGGACATTGCACACAGCGCCATCTAGCCCCACACTAAGCAAACGCTTGTGTCGCGGGTACTAGATAACGGATATAATACTTATATACTTTTCTTATGTAAATACATACTTATTATACATACAAACAACCAGACTCAACACAAGAAATTATACATTTTTAAAATGCATAAATACTTGTGTCAGGCGGGAATCGAACCCGCAACCCCTAGATTAGAAGGCAGTGCCACTACCAACTAAGCTAACAGGCCAGTCATGGTATGTAGATAGTACTTGGATATAATATACAAGACATGTAACTAAAGTAGCACTCTCTCTCTACACAGTGTTAGTAACATGAAGCCTGCAAACTCGTAGGTAGAAGTTTCACATGAATGCAACGCACAAGTTAGTCCCTAAATACATACTTCGTTACAAGTTGCAGTTAGAGTTGCTGATGTTAGTACTTATTTATTTACTCTGTAGGTTTCTTAGCTGCAAAGAAAAATTAAAAGTTCACTTATGTATATTTTAAAAGTTAACTTTAAATATTTTATAATTGTGATAACATGACATGAACAGAGAGTATGAGTGAATATGATGAAAATTTAAATAATAAATGTTAATTTTGATTAAAATAGTTACGATAAGTTAATCCAATTGTGATCTTTAATTAGATGATACATTACATTTTATAAATAGTCATAAAAGGTTTTTAGACAATGCGATCAAGTAACTTAACAGAAACCTGAAAAAATGTCGTCGAACAAATCCTGGCTACAAAATTAGTAGACGTTACGGATACCGTTACAACTACACAGATTGACTGAAAAACAATGATGGGCTCCTTCATATATCACACTAGCTGCGCTCGCGACTTCGTCCGCGTGGCATAGTTTATTTTAGGCATCATATTTATTTTTGCAAACAACCTTTTCAGCTTTATAAATTATAGCTGTTACCCACGACTTAAACCGTTTTCGCAGCGCACGCAACGGAAGCCCTCAAAGAAGAATAATTTTCCCCGTTTTTTCCACATTTTCCATTGTTTCTTCGCTCCTATTAGTTGCAGTGTGATGTTATATGACCTAAAGCCTTCCTCGATAAATGGTCTAATGGTCTATTCAACACAAAAATATTTTTTTAATTCGGACCAGTACTTCCAGAGGTTAGCGCGTTCAAACAAACAAACAAACTAACTCTTCAGCTTTATAATATTAGTATAGATAACACAATACTAGCTCTATTCAGGTTTACATGTGACATAATACACGAGTAATATCATTTACGATGTTATCGTAAAGAGAAGGGACGATGCATTAATGTATGTACATTGAAGGTGACTTTTTTACTTAAGCTTTCTAAAAACAGCTTTATTACATAGTAAGCAGTAATAGAATATCCTATTTATAAGCAATTTATTTGTTACAGAACAACACAACAAGTAAATAGTTTTTTTACATGACATAGGCTCACGCTTGACTACAACTTGCCTGATGTTAAGAAACTTTATAATCTACGATCTTGCGTGCTTGCCTAGAAGAAACCAGTTTACTCTCGACTTGAAGACCTAAAAATTTTATAGTTCGAGGGGAATAGAGTTTCGGGCAAGGAGTTCCACAGTTTGGCCGTTCGCACGATGAAAGTCGAAGCAAAACGCTTGGTCTTTGTAACTTTTTCGAGTCTTTGTGTCTTGTTTTTTTGCTTCAATACATCCATAACATAAAAAATAACATGTAAGTAGCTCTGCAGAAAGCGTAGCCATCATGCTGTCCAGTACTGTCCATGCATCCACTTGTTTGCTTTTATGAAACTGTGGCCAAGGCTGCTAACAACTACGCATTCTTTACCAATCATACTCATGTATCTACTTTCAGCTATTGTGCTAAATGGAACCGTCTCTTTTTTAACTTTTTAGCGGGAAATGAATACAGACTGACTGAGTTTTTTTAAAATAAATAACTGATGTAGCTTGAATACTCAGAGAAGATTACAAAAGTTTACAATCAGTCAGGTCAGTGTTTGGTATGTGTTCTTAGATGCATCCTTAAGATGTATGCAGTGGCATTTAGATATACATGAGCGCTTTCGTGGATAGATTGACACGTTAAATTGTGCCTGTTTGTTCATATCACGACTGAATACAACATGTTAAACATCGCCAGAGACCTTGTGACGTTTGAAAACTAACGACATCAGATGTTCTTGCTCGCATACTATATAAAACCTATTGAAGAAACCTTTAAATATGTAAACATTTTTAATTTAAGTACTCAAGGAACCTTTGAATCGAAATAAAATTATTAAGCTCCAGAAAGGAAATAAAATCGTTTTGAAAAGAAAATTTCACGAGTGAGTTCTGAGTAAAATAAATAAAAGCAAACAAGTTGGATGCAGGGAAGCACAAGCTTGTTCTGAGTTGTTTATTTTTGGTCTAGACTGGCTGCAGATTAGAACAAACACTAAAAGAGTATAGTCTATAGAGGATTTATTGCTGAAGAGCTTTATTTAAACCCTTGTTCAATTTTCTATGTCAATCATGAATCTATTGTTTTGAAAAGGCTTACCAAACGCAGTATATTTTATCGTGACATTTTCTATTTCGTGCGTGAATATTAAAATAAATATATGTAAACATACATTATACGGAAGTATAAAAATAATTAAGGCTGGACCTTATGGCAGTTGGACTATTTGTTGGCTTTAATTCTTCACATTTTCAAAGTACTTTTCCATTTTGATATATTTAGATAATTGGTATAATAAGTTTTATTTAAAAAAAATATAACAAAGGCAACAAAGGTAACTAAACGAGGTAGGATTCCAGCATAAAATATGGATTAAAACATGTTACCTTTTCCATCAACATCTACAGTTTCTAATTTTCCACATCACAATATGGAGGCCAGTTCTATCGCTCTCCTGACCACACACTGCAGTCCGTGGAAGTAGCACGCCAGTTTAATTACAGCAGCTCACAGGATCGGCCCCAGCTTTGAAATTTACACTTTGCCTCACGGGACCGAATAAGCGGGCCTTGTTTTGCCTTCAAGTATGCCTTTGTGAATTCTGATGGATAAAGCTTAGATGTTTTAGGCTTAGAGGTTTAGTCTTAATTTTCCCACTTAGTGTTGCTGTGTACAATTTTGGTAGCAAATTTTATTGTTACAGAATTACTGATCGGTTACATTTACTGAGTGGTTTTGTACCTTAAACCTCTTGTTTTTTATGTGATGTGTTTTCTCGCACGTGTGTTTTTGCACTAGATTACGTTTGTATTGCAAGTGTATGAATTTTGAACAAGCAAAACCTGTAGTAAACATAGTAGGCTGTGTATACGAAACATAAAAAATAAATATATATAAGTAAAGTAAATGCTATGGTGTTTATATAGATGCACCTACTTACAAGAAGTTTGGAAGAATTTAGTTCACAGAACACTTAAAATTGAAGTTATTGTTGGAGCATCACAATTACTAATTTCATCACCTACTCGAATCGGAATCGATCTTACAACTATGACCCTACATACATCTATTATTAGGTCCCAAGTCCCAGCGCAATTAGATCTAAAGCCACACAGCCCCAGCCACAGTTACAGTGGCGTCTAAATATATATAAACTGCACGTCGAGGGTGTAAGCAACAAGGAGATTAACTTGAATTGCCTTTCATGTAGGTACAGGAATTAGGACGGAGAAATAGTTGTAGAAATTTCCACACGATGGTATGAGGTTTTAATAAATTATTTTCTATTTATTCTTTACTAGTGGGTGCTCGCAGCTTTGCTTACATGAAGAAGTTGAACTTGCATCCCTTATTTCACCCCTTTAAAAGTGGCATTTCCACATTCTTTTCTTAGCGGATGCCTACGTCATAACTTCTACCTGCATGCTTTTCAGCCCGATCCGGTTTGGGCTGTGCGTTGATAGATCACTATGTTAGTCAGTCCTTTTGGTTTAATACCTTTGAGGTTGATCTATTTAGATAGACTTCTCATTTATACGAAATATCTTAAACACTACTACTATTTAGTTTCTTGAATCTTATACTTTTGTAAAGATAATTCTACTCTGATAATATTAAAGTTGGAGTAAAAACATATCAGAAGAAAATAGTTAATGGATTTCACCTACTCGAGTATATTACACCACTTATGATCGACTTGGCTTTTGCTTTTAGTTATTTAGGCAAGGTCTTTACAAGATAAAATTGGTCCGAAATTTACTATTTATTTCAATAGCAAAAAAGTATTCGGGAAAGGTGTCAGAAAGAAATACATTTTGATCGTACTAACTTTACTATTCGTTCAATAAATTGTTATTGAATGATGAATGAAATTCATACTCTAAGCAAGGCCTTTTGCTGCCACTTAGTAACTACAAAATTTTCCCTAGTTCTGAACAAGAAAGTCTTTTGTCCCACAACAAAGTAAAGTGATGTTTATGATAATGGTTATCTGTGAACAGTGGCAGGGCCGTGATTGCCTCCCGAGAATTATCCACACTGCTTGGGTCAGGTTTATTGTTCACTTCTAAAAGGGTTCAGGAAATTAAACAATGTTGTACTGAGTTACTGAAAAAGAAATTAAATTTAGTTATTGTAAGAATGTGATCTATCTAGGTCTATTTATATAAGTCTATCCACGTTTAGTTGATTTATATCTATTTTTTTAGCATAAGTATATATGTATTAATAATCCGTTATCTAGTACCCATGATACAAGCGTAAGCTTAGTATGGGGCTAGATGGCGCTGTGTGATATGTCCTGAAATATTTATTTATTATTATTTATTTATAGTAATATTTACCTGTTTTTTTTTCACATCTTTTCAATAACTCATATAAAACAAAACATTAAGTGGTTTTGTAACAAACTAACCTTGTATATTTATGTGTTAAGTTAAACTAACACGTGTAGCGGTTTAATTAAGGATTTTAACGAGGGATAACGATATTAGAAATGATACAAAACAAAAGGGAAATACAAAGGTTTTCTAAATGACTTAATTAAATTATATACTTTACTTAATGTACGAATTAAGTGAATGTATAATATAAGGTCCGCTCAGGAAGAGTGGTCAGTAATCTCTTACCTACAATAATGAAAGAGAAATAATAGAATTCACACCGTCATCTTCATCGTCATCGTATCTAGTATAACATAATTTAATTGTAAACAAATTGTCCCCCTGGAAGATCCTGCCTTCTACAACACAGTCAACACTACAGTAGAAGGCAGAGCAACACTAAATTGTACCACATGTACCTGTTTACAAATAAAAATCTTTTAATCTTTTAATCTGAAGAATATGGGTGAAATAAGGTAATGTCTAATGTATTTCTATGTTATTCTAAAAAAAACTACATATTAGATGTATAAAGACGCTGTGCAAAATGTACCAGAATATTTATTTATTTTTAGTTAATAATTGAAGTAGAAAATGTTCCCTGTTTCGTGGTTGTGATGTGACCTCCGAGGAAGCCTGCAACTTACAGAAGGAATTTACCAAAATTAAATTGATGCCAACCTTTCCCTTCATTTGAGTTCAGAAACTCATCAAAACTAAGCAAAACATGGTAAACATGTCGAAATTACTTAACTTTCAGTACCTACTAAAGTATGAAAACGCCTTGGAATTTCATGTTTTTCGGTTCAAGAGCCCAAAAAAGGTTTTGAAAACTTTGATTGGAGTTCTTCTTCATTCATTTATTTACTGTATTTCATTTGGAAAGTTTTAAAGGAAGCGAAGAGGTGGCGATGAATATGTTTAAAATGTAAAGAACTGACAGTTGCGATAGATAAAGTAAGTTTACTTTAAAATGGCATCAGTGCCTGGAGTTTTTAAACCAAAAAGATACCAAAAACGAACAATTTGTGAAAATATTTTCATATTCTTTGTTTATAGGCCTGTTAATTAGCAATTATGATGCAAATTAAACCAATTACTCAAACAAAATAAAAAGTTCTTCCCGTTTGTTATAGCAGTTTCTATTAAAAAGTTCGTCATAAACCTTCCCCAAGCTCGTTAATTCACGATCACATCGTGCGAACTGAACAACAACACACCTCATAAACCCCGCATTAAAAACACTTTCCGTTTTATCGAAACCAATGACATTTTATTTATACTTGTTTGAAAATTTAAAAGTCCATATTTTATAGCGTCACATCTGTACTGTTACACATATACGAGTATACTGACGACCTTAGTGAGAGAAGTTTTTGAAATTTACAACTCTGAGTGTGACTGCGTCTAAAATAGACAACAGTATCCATGTTATACTAAATAACGAACATGACATACGTCTTATAAGAAGCAATTTAAGAAAAAAATTCTTTGTTTACATGAGATAGGCTTAAGCTTGACTACAACTTGCCTGATGTAAAGCAACGTTAAAATCTACTTTTTTTTAATTTTAAGTTTTCTATAAATTCATTGTTCTGTTTTCTGTCTTTTGTAGTGAGAATTACTATCAGATACTATTATTTTTTCATTTCTATTTAGTAGGAGTCTCTAAGTACTCTATCGATGGGCCAACTCTTTCAAGCGACCGTCATTTTGATAAGACCTTCCGTGACTTGCATACAGATTTCTACTGAAATTTTAATTATGTGCGTCAAACTCAGTCGCTTAGTAAGGGAGAAGTTAAAACAACTATTAAAACATTTTAACGTCCCGCTTTTCAGAGAAATTTAAAAAAGTTCCGACATGTTTGCGAATGAATAAGGAGAGGTCACTTTGCATTTCAAATTATGAACGTCGCTAGAAAAGAGCTTGTCTAAGATTATTACTGTTTTTGTTTAAAATCATCTCTATTACAAGATACGTATATAGGACTTGTACATATAATACCATTAAATAAAAATAAATAAAAAATTGTATATAGGTATTAAATAGTAACGTCAACGTCTATATATATCATATAATATAGGTACTAAGCACCGTTATTTTAGTTATTATACCTCACTTTAATGATTTTGTAAGTTTTTAGTAAGTATATAATATGCAAAGTAATACAGCTAAAAGCATACAGTTTTCACTTTGGAACAGGAAAACAGATGAGAAATATAATTCGCAAACTTATATATGTACAGATAAATCTTAGATGGTAAGCAACGTTTCTTTTTTTTCAATTTATTATAACTAACATGTTACAATATTTTATGCTAATTGGATGGATGCTATTAAACGGAGAAGTGCAGAATAAATTTCCGTGTCAGAGCCACTTTAGTGTAAGAGCAAAGCATAACATATTGCCAAGACAGCTCTGTTTATCTCAGGTAGAAACACTTCACAATTCTATTTAATTTATCTGGGAACTGCTACCCACTTATAGCTGGCTCCCTATAGGGCATAGCAGTGGAGCTACCGACAGCATTTTATCACGTATTTGACCATCCACGAACGAGCGAGATGTTGTTTTGACCTCGGCAGAACCGATTTTGGTGTAACATTCATCATTAGCTAGGACCACTTCCGATCAATTTTACTACTTGAATAGTTAAATAATATCAAAAGTTGATATAAATCTGCTTAAGAAATAAACAAAGAAACATTAATTACAACATCCCTTTTTTACTAAGGGATAAAAATGAACGAAATCATATTTTACATATTTTGTTACCCCCATACTACTAGCTCTAATAGTTTGTATTATATTATGTTTTCTGTGGTATTATATAGATTGGTATGTAATTTACTTGTTTTATACCAAAAAGTAAATAATACCAATCCCGTGACATACGTAATTAAACATATGGTTGCTGTTACTCGGGTATTATGTTTGTGTTCTACAAATTGCACGTCGCAGCTGTGGCGATGAGTTCTGTATAGTTTTAGCCATATTGTTGCTTAGAAGTTTTTCTATTTCTTTTATGAGTTTTGCTTCTTTTACTCAATCTAAGCTCAGTTTAATAATTGATATGACAATATTAGGTAATCAATCCTATACTACGAGGATTTTTGATGAATGCTTTCAGTAAAAGCTACCTGTAAATAACTGAATGCAGCCTTTCGAGACGATTAGTCAATTTTATCAAAAATGTTCAATGTACCCATATGGATTGTATAAAATACACATCACAGTTTATTAGCTGTACTTTTACCTTGGAATTGCGAATATGGTCGCATTTGCAGTAAACTTTTTACGAGTTCGCCTTTTAAAAGTTCGGAAGCTTTGTGTTGCTGCATTGTGTAGTTTAAACTGAGTAACATTGCATGTATGTATGTATTTACATTTATCTGAGTTAAATACTGTGTTAAAATACTAAAAAATCAAGTGGTAACTTTGAATAAAATACGTTCTTCAATAAGTACCTACATTTTCTAGGCAAACAGGTATTACTACAGGGACGTCTTAACGCACGCACCAATCAAAGAAGACAAATACGTAGTCATTTTCGACCTTATTGATAGGTTGATTAGTTACGTTCTGACACAATTTCTCTCACACATTTAATAAGAGTAGGTATAAATTACTGATGAAAAATGTATAGTAGATCAACTTACTTGACAAACATACAGATGCCGGTCTTCTCCATGGCCCTCGAGATGCCCTTCCATGACGCCAGCATGGAATACTTCTGTTTGGCAGTCAGCGGCAGCCTGGGGTCCGTGGCCGGAGGAGGTCCATCCGAAATGGCTGCGGTGTTGTTGCCCCTCCTCTCGGACGCTGCCAGCTTCCCCAACTGACAACCCATGTCTCTCACTGACACTGACACATGCTCTGACAACTGACACGCGCGCGGACGTCAGTGAGCTGTCACTGTCATCTTTGTCACGTGGCACGGCTCATTTTTGACACTTGTTTTGGTTTGGTTGCACTTGTTGTGGTATATTATTTAGTTTTATTTGGGTTTTTTAATGATATATTGAAATCCTTAAATAATCACTATGTTATATTTGATTATTTTTATTTTCACAAGTTTTTTTAACACATATATGTAGCATTCACTGTTTTAAATATTTGGTCTGGATTTTTCTTTTGGTTAATTAGATTGAGCCACTCACTTTAATCCACTGGCGGTATAATTAAGGTCTTATCTTTCATTAATGATTTTGCTTAACAGCTTCATCACTTATCACCACTTCATCCTCATTTACAAATTATAATCACTAATATCCTTAACAAGATTCCTAAATCTCGTTATCTCGTGTTGGCGCGTTTCAGTTCATTTTGGTAATGAAATATTCATTCGGCGAGATTTGTCCTTGTCTCTTGTAGATCCATTACATATCTTATCTCGGAGGCGAGACAATCTGAAACAATCAGTATTAAAATTAGGTTCTAGTTTTTAAACGTGGTTTAAGACAAATATTTCTTGAAGAATATTATAGTTATCATCATTAACATTCATCGCATTGCAGTAATATACTTTGTGGATTATTTTTTAAAATTTTCTGTTACACAGTATGATCTGATAGATAAGTAGGTATAAGGGTAACCCAGAAATTGAAATAATGGCTAACTACAAAATCATCGCCAAGCACAGCAACTTAAATTTATAATTATACCAGTTAGCTTTGTTTTCTTTAATGCTATTTTAATTTTTCGTTTGTTATATTAATTTGTAAACAGCCTTAAAATCCTTATCTCTCTACCTTGACTTAAGACCTTATCAATTCCTGTCAGGTCCCCATTAGGTCGTCCTAAGCTCTATTCACTTCCTATTCCAGTAATCGCAGCTCGACTCCGGCAAATTCAGTCATTAAGGACCTATTCAAACACACACGACTCTGTGGCCTGCAGTAGTTAATGGCTATTAGGTATTAATAGTGCTATTATTGAGAACTAGTGGACGCCCGCGGCTTCGCACGTATTATTTTGAGATAAAAAGTAGCCTATGACACTTGACCTCATTCTACCTACATACTAACAATCATGAAGATCTGTACAGCCGTTCAGCTGTTATGGATTCAAAGTATACCAAAACATTTTGTTTGTAATATCTTTTATGTTTAGATTTTTGACCCTCTTCAGCTTTATTATTTGTATTGATAAAGGTAGGTTACTATTGAAAATACTTTTGCAATTACCTACTAATCATATAGGTATATATGTCAAAGTCATAAAAAGTATGTCCTTATGAGAGCTAAATGTGATGTAGTTTTTTAACCTCCCCACAGTAAATTAATATTATGTAGGCTTTTTTAAACAAAATAGGAAGAAAGAAAATAAGCCAATATGAATAAATAGGCTTAATGTTATGTGCTTAGTATTCCGTATCTCTCGGAGATTGGAACTTTTTAAGTGAATAATTTTGTCACGAAATTTCAATTTGGTTGAATTTGCGTTTGTGTTGGCTACAACATTTAGCACTTTGCTGTGAAGTGATTGGATGAGGGAATAGGAAATGAACTCTCAAAGGTGTATTTTTCCCCAAGGGCTTTAAGTACAATGAGATGATGAAAAGCTAAGATTTCGCGCAAAGAGTAAAATAAAATTTATGAAAGAAGCTTTTGGAGAAAAATGAGGAGGGCGATTGATAAATATATCCCATTCATTATTTAAAATTTATTCGACACAGCATTGATGTTATCGCGACATAAAACAAAAAAAATATTAATAGATATATCTTGAAGTATATCTCATTATATTTAATTAGATTTATGTTTTAATTTTGTTTACATTCACGTCAAATAGTTCACTGCCGACTCAACGCAAATAATTTGAACGGTTTTTCTCCAAGACAGTTTGGTATTTGACTTGAAGCATACATGCATAAAACTAGCTCTCAAATAAGGCTATCGAAACACACCAGGAACATGATTAAAAAAAATCAAGGTTTAATTTCAAACACCGTGGATGGAATCTTAAAGAGCTAGTTTCTTTTTGCCTCCCCGGGGCTAACGAAATATTTCAATTTAAGGGAGGAATTGAAACGTAGAGGAGCGTAACGTAATAAAGGCGTATCTTATTTTTCTTTCATCAAGATCCTTTTGAAGAACGAGGGAAACCAATAGGAGTGCTTGTGGAATGATATAGGGTCAGTTATAATGTTATTGTTGTTTTCTAATAATACCCGCTTAAGAAATTTAAGAAATTATTCGGGTTTTCGTATGAGAAACTGGTGGATATCAATGAAGTTTTAATATAGTACATATCTATACAGATAACTTACACCATAAATCTTAAACCTACCTAACTTATAAATGTAATGTCTTACAGATAACTAATATTTTTATCAACCAGGTATATTTATGCAAGAAACTAACAATACATTTTCTAACAACAAACAAAGGGCCGCGCACCTTCGTTTAAACGGGAAAGAACTCCAATAAAACAAAGTGAATTTATCCTAACTACATGACTAAACTAGCACGTACAAAAGTGAGCAGGTGCCATTTTTCTTTGCCATTTACGAGGCTAGTACTATTTGTATTACTTATTTAAACATAATAACTTTTAAATACTATTTATAAGTGACAATAACAAACTAAACCGATATAAAGGTACAAATATGAAAAACTTAGCTATTTCTAAAACTAGAATATTACATCAGTTATTAAATCTAGTACCTATACCATTACACAACTATTGAAATTGGGATAAAATTAATAGATTTGTTTGAATGTTGTTAAGTTTATTTGAAACAAATTAAATAGGTTTGAGTAAAGCCTGACTAAGTAGTCTAAGAAAAAGTGAATTTGAGATTAAGTTTTTTTTTTTCTTATAATCTATAAAATATTCCATAACTTAGACCCTTGTCTTCAGAAGACGCTACTTTTCTTCTGAAGGTTTTATTTTAAAAGGGCTGTCATTATGATTAATGATGCTTACCTATTCATTAATTATTCTGAAAATTTGAATTTTGCTTATTATGTTAAAAAATTGCTTCACAATTTCAGGTATTTGAAAATACTCACACAGTTTCAAAGTGTTATTTTGTAACTCATTATTTTCGTGTTTAGCACTTCACACCAAACTTGATGTAATTTATCGCCTGAAATTCATATTTTCAGCACTAAAACGTGATTTTACGACTCTGGCGGAATGTTTGGCAACAAGTTACTTCAAATACAGTAAAGAATCTTCATTCATTTACTACTAGTGGACGCCCGTGGCTACGAACTCAGTAAATACGTGTTACTTTACAATTTAATTCCGTAAAAACATGTAACATTACATACTGTAGCATAAAGTCGTGTACTGCGTCCGTGACGAGACAGGCGTGAGGCCTCGACACGTGAATTAGCCGCTTTAGCAAGTCTAATGAATGGAAATGTCAAATTTTTGAGCGCTGTAACGTATACAGCATCTTTTAACATTGTTTTTTATTTGACAGAAATGACAACATTGTGTGTTGCTTGGAAATTATTAGCTACGTTTGTAGGGTACTTTGGTTATTTTTACAGGTTTTCTTTGCATTTAAACTGTGTCTCATTGTAAAAAGACTAATTGAATTTGTTTATATAAAAGACTGCCAAGTAATCAATAAAATGTAGCGTCTCTTCTTTAACCGGTAACATTTCTTCTAGGCAACCGTGCTAGATCGTAGATTATAACGTTGCTTAACATCAGGCAAGTTGTAGTCAAGCGTGAGCCTATCTCATGAAAAAAATAGTTCATGACATTATTTCGAAAGTATTTATGAACTTTGTCGTTTCATTTTGATATTCCTATTAAATTATTTTATAAAAAAAATTGGTATAGAGTAATCTCTAAATGTTTTTAAAAAAATATATGTACCACCAATGCTTATCTAACTTTAGAGGAATCTATTCGCAAACTTTATTTCTATAAGGCTTTCTTACAAACACCCCTCAACATATGTACGAGTACATAAAACATAATAACCCTATCCAATGATAATAACCTAGGCCATTCCAGGCTCAATTCAGATTCCTTACAAACAACATTTGTAATCAGATTCCCTTCGTAACCTTGGGAGTAATTTATGTTCTTCTAGATGTGTAGTTTGGACGCTTAAAAAGGCACTTCGGGTATTTGGAGTACTTAAATCAGCTAGTTCCCTGGGGCTTTGATAAGAAATCATTTTTAACCAACTAATAAATGAGAGGGAGTCCTGAATTTGAATTAATTTCATGTTACACTTTTTCTATGTCTGAAGAGTGATTTTGAATCGATTTCAATATTTTTATTCAGTTACTAGTGGATGGCCGCGGCTTCGCTCGCATTATTTCAGGATAAAAAGTCGCTTATGACACTCCTATGACCTCATACCACCTGCACACCAAAAATCATGATGATCCGTTCAGCCGTTTTTGCGTGATGAGCGATTAAATCAAAAGAGAGACAGATAAACAGACAGACAGAAATCTAGAAACAAGAAAACGAAGCAAATGTATTTCATAAGATCTCACTCTTATTTTATTTTTCTTGAAATACATTTTTAACAAGCCTAACGAGGCGCCGGCAAGTGAAACGAGTTGTATGTTTATTAATGAACATAAACAGAGTAACATGAGAGATGTTTCTGTAAATAAACATAATATTACTGTAGCTTCCGAAAATGCGAGGAAATTGTGTAGGCGTTTTGAGCAAAGAATCGTATGACGAGGGTTTGCTCGCGGCTGTGTTCGTCAAATCAATGTACCTAAGTACATAATTTACTATTTTCACCCTCGTACGTAGTTTTTTTTTCATTTACTTAGGAACAATCTTACAGGCCGATTTCTTTATCATATAAAATGTAAGTTTAGCTAAGTTAAGCTCTAGCTTTTATGGTATCATAAGTTAACTAAGATAACTGTTTGTAAGGTTGTTTGCTTGTGAGCCTTAATTTTTCGTGAATAAATTTACGATATATTCATTGATATTTTAATTACTGTATAAAAACACTTTTTACACTCAAATAAATCTTTAAAAATAAATTGTTACATTATATATTTTCGCAACTGAAGTCGTATGTGAATACCTACTCAGCGATTTCCTTTTGTTTTGATATAAATGTTATGAAAAAAGAGAGTACTACATGTGAGGGTAAACGATACGATTACGATATACGATTTGAACAAAAACGTGTGGAATAAAGTCGGTTGAAACATCTTAGGATTGATTTTGTAACATTACATTAATTTAAAGTGTTTAATTTAATAGTGGATCTCTTCATGCCTCTTTTTCTATACCAGAAAAACCATGCTCCACTTTTGACCATAATGTGACTGTGTGTGTGTGTGCATATATGTATTATGTAGTGTCGGGAGACCGCAGGGCTGTATGTACTGATTAACAAATGGCTACCATATAAAAATGTCTGATGTGAAAAATATGATCAGTTATACAGTTGAGGTTCCAAAGACTCGCACCAAGCGTTTTGCTTCGACTTTCATCGTGCGAACAGCCCAACTGTGGAACTCCTTGCCCGAATCTCTATTCCCCTTGAACTATAATTTGTCGATCTTCAAGTCGAGAGTAAACCGGTTTCTTCTAGGCAAGCGCGCTAGATCGTAGACTATAACGTTGCTTAACATCAGGCAAGTGGTAGTCAAGCGTAAGCCTATATCATGTAGAAAAAAAAATATATGATCGTATCAAAGCAGTTTCTGTATAATCAAACAGTTCAATAACTAATTATATAGCTACCTTTATACATACCTATGTTGTCCATTTCCAGCCTACCTTTTAGTATGGAATAATTAATTTGGTAATCTGGATGTCAGAAGCAGCCTGCGGCCGCGGCTCGCCACACGAACGTCAAGAACAGATCCCTAAGCCGGGTACCGCGGTAACTACACCACTGTTTTTAGATAGATAAACATTTACATATTATAAAGCTGAAGAGTTTGTTTGTTTGTTTGAACGCGCTAATCTCAGGAACTACTGGTGCAAATTGAAAAATTCTTTTTGTGTTGGATAGACCATATTTTATTGAGGAAGGCTTTAGGCTATATAAAATCACGCTGCAACTAATATGAGCGAAGAAACAATGGAAAATGTGAAAAAAACGGGAAAAATTATTCACCTTTGAGGGCTTCTATTGCGTGTGCTGCGAAAACGGTTCAAGATATCAAAAAAATATGTATGAAAGAATTATTCCTCTTGAAATGATCTAACAAAATGTCTGCAACAGTATATGTCTATCTTTTAAGATTAACTCACTAGAACCGTTTTTATGGTAATAACTATTGCATGCAAACGAAGTCGCTGGCACAGCTAGTATATTAAATTTATAAAATAAGTAAATCTGCCATCAAAACCCCACATAAAGTACGTAAACGTTAAATTAAATTACTCAACTCAACCAAGTTCTTAGTGCCTTTTCTAATCATTATCAAATCGACATGTTTGTATTTTACTATTTTAATTGTCATAATTTAAATAAATAACAAACAGCTGACGAATATAACTTTTTTATTTATTTAACACGTAGCATGATTGCATATTTATAACAAATCTAATTAACTTACTAAGGATTTAAAGTATTTCCTTATACCACTTCACCACTGTGTGATGGAAAATGGTAACTTCACTTGATAACCGATTTATATAAGGGATAAGGAAAATAGGAAACAAGTAGATTATGTGAAAATAACTTCGCTGTATAATGAAATTGTTGGGTAAAATAAGTAGATTATTCAGGTTTTTGAACTCGTTTATAGAGATAAGAGTTCCAAAAAATCTGTGCTAATGACGGTCTATTTTATTAACATGAACTGAATTTTGTCGCAATATTCGGAATATGAAACAAACAATCATAATTTTACAACCAATCCTAAATCACTCTAATATTGTTATTACGTGTACGTGGCACAGTCACAAATTCATGTACAAAACTGAAATAGTAAGTAAACACCTAGATTATAAGAAAAAATTTGTACGCATCATCTTTTGGCTGTAATAAATTATTTTTGATTTTGATTTTGAATTGCAAAATTGTGTGCCCTTAATTAGTTCTTTAGTACATGTAAAATCAGTTTAATTTACTCAGATACAATAGAAATTTAGTTTGTTTTATTTAAATGTCATCATTAGATATACCTAAATCTTTCTTTTAACACATATGTATACATTGGGCAAAAAACAACAGAAACAGTAGTGCCTCAAAAGGCAATTTAATCGCTAAAAGCTATTTCTTCCAGGCATCCGTAGCATGAAGAGGAAATTGACAGAAAAAATAAAAGTATTGAGATATATGCTACTTTTTACCCCGTCTTAACGCAAGTGACACCACGAGACATTTAGTAATAAACAACAAAGTTCCAGAATACAAGTAACACTAAGTATTGTACAAAATACTGCTCAGAATTTCGTCTTCCAGTTTCAGTCCCCAAGTTGTGTAGTTAATAGTTAGCAAGGAGGCCGTTATGTCCTTAATTAAATTTAATTAGAGGCTTGATGGAGCTGGAGACGAGAGGGCTGAGGGGAGGGGGGTGTATGGGACTTTAGTGTGGACTGATTTTGAGACTGGGTCCGTAGGTCAAGTGAATTAGGTTATATGCGATACAATACATATTGAAAAACGAAGGAATGAATAACTAGATATGGTAAATGGTGATGCTGATTGCTAAAAGTGTTGATTTATTAATTTATATTGTTAAACATTACAATCCAATTTTATCTTAAAACCTAAGTTAATGTAGATAAAAAGATATTGATCACAATAATATATGAGACTAGTGGGTGCTCGTGGCTTCGTTCGATTAGGAAGAAAAACTTGCATCCCCTATTTCACCCCTTTGCAAGTGGCATTTCCAAAAATCCTTAGCGAATGCCTGCGTCATAACATCTACCTGCATGCCAAATTTCAGCCTGATCTGTCCAGTAGTTTGGGATGTGCGTTGATAGATCACTATTTCAGTCAGTCAGTCACCTTTGAATTTCATATATTTAGATAATTGAATGCAATGTAAATGATTTTTCTGTACCCATAAGTATAATGTTATTTCTTAAACTACTAATACATATGTGTTTATTAAGTCTATGCAGAAAGCGTCTCAATAGTCACATATTAGTAGATTAAACCTAATAACACGTGACATTATTATTATAATTCTTTATTAACACTTTTGTGATCTCTCCAGCGTTGGAGGTACATTCTGCACGGGCCGGAGCCAAGTGCTTCTTGAAAAGTTTACAAATAATTCTTACAAACTAGCTTAGTACTAACACTTCCTAGCTAATATTTACAAGCCCTATGTAGGGATGACTTACTGAAACCGTTACATAGTTACTGCGTGTTAAGGAACTTACGCACTATCCTACATGAATTCAAAATGGCAGCTTTTTGAAGGAGGATGTAAGTGGTGTATGGGAGTCCTATAGTTTCCAAGCTTGAACGGAGTGTTTTAGGTATCACACCTGTGGAAGAGACAACAATTGGTACAGTGCGTGTGGTATTGACACGCCACTGTGTCTTTATTATTATATTATAGTCTACATAAAAAGGCACTTGAGTTACTTCATCATAAAATATAAATCAAGTGGAAACATCCATTTCATTATTAATTTCACAAAGACATAAGACTAGCTCTGCAGAACTAAAGTTATTTCCTTGCACTAAGCACCGTTCTACTAACTTAATAGCTAATTAAGTTGAACAAGTTAGAAATTACGAATGAGTAAAGTTGATCCTTGGGATTCATTTTATATAATGTCTGCGCAAGAAATATGCAAACAGCTTAGCGCTCGCATTAATATTTTAATTTATTCTTTAGTGAAGTAGGAACTGTATTGTTTTATTGCTTTTCTAAGAATACAAGACTGATTATTATCCGAGTAATTCTTGATTTGGTAGTGAAAATATCACAGAATATTCAGTACGTTTAGTTTTTCTACTATGTTTTTCTATCTACACTTTGACGTTCTGTTTACATTCTTGTTCTAATCGAATGAGAGTGGCCAACTCTGGTGTCGATAGTTCCTCAAGCCGTTCTGTTTCCTTTTGTATGCAAAAACTAAATTATGCTAGGTATCATTTAAATCATTCGGACGTAAATTTATGTTATTCACACCTGCATCTAAAAAAGTTTCCAATTTTGTGGAAAATTGAAAATGTTTTGTTTACATATTAGTTTTCATATTATAAATAATAAATCTAATACACATTTTTTTCTACTGGTAAGATTTTTGGCAGAAACTGTATTTGTCTGTATTCTTATAAAGCTTTTCGATTTATGATAACGTGGAATGTTTTTATCAGTTATGAAGTTGAGGTCATTTTTTTTCACCTGTCCAATTTTTTAATCTAAGCGAACGGTGAAGTCAATAATACATCACTTCTAAGTTTATTTAGAGGTATAAAAATGGTATTGGTGAATTTCGATCTTAAAGGAATATATTATGTAAAAGTAAGTTGATAAAACTGCTCAAATAACATTATAATTTTTCAACGATAAGATAAGTTTTTTTAGTTTAAACAAGATAAAAATAAAAATAAACTGAAACTAAATTTCTAAGACTAACACAAAAATAAAAGGCTGAAAACATTACTGCTTGAAAAAGCTCATATAATAACCCAATAACCGTAAAAAAATTAGCGAATTTTGTACCATCGCCCTCTAGCTTGGATCTATAAACTATAATCAAAGACTTTAAAAATACATTAATATTACCCAATAGATGCCTCATTATAACAAATTTCTAAATAGACATAATTTGTATGTATTTAATGTATACGCTAGCAACATCTTCGTAAAAAAGTGGAAAAAGAACACATATGTAAAGTCAAATACTAGTTAGTGATGCTAAATGCTTAAAACTCAGATACAAATGCTATACAAGCAATAAATCCATTGCTTTGGACAGTATGCATATTGAGTTATTCCTGAATGCCAAATAAACGTAAGCTTTTGGTCCATACGCAATGGAATTCGCGGGAAAAATTATTACCAGAACCATTACATAACGGCTATGTAAACTTTATTTAAAAGTAACTATAAGTAGTATGTCCATGATTTAAGGGTACATTATAGAGTATACCAGCGTACTCTGACATTATCTGACCTCGACTAACCCTTTATAGTCCTTTAGCCCCAGCAGAGCAACTGTTTGTTAATCTCTAACGGAGTCAGAGAACTTATAAATAGAGATGTAGTAATAAGATTTGCTTGATATTTTACTCGTATTTTGTTTTAGCAAAATGTTTTGTATGTTATTAAACAAAATATTTTGTTGAGTCGGTAAGAATTTTGATAAAATTTTGCTTTTGTTCTTCTTATTATCGAATGAGAGTGGCCAACTCTAGGTGTCGAGAGTTAAGGGCCTCTGACATGATAATTTTACAAATATTTTGTACACCCAAATCTACTTGTAATTAGTTTGCCTTTTTTCTCACATTTATAATTCTGATGATAGGTAAGTAGCTGATGGCTGTAAGGTTCCTGACCAAATTACATGTTTTTCTATATTACTCGCAATAGACTTATTATTTTGAATGATTTGATGATGAAAAACAAAGACCTTAGATTTTACTTATATGTCTTAGTTTTTTTTTAATATAAATTATAAATCATCGTTTAATTTTTTTTAGCTTTTGAGTCTAACTAAACAACAATATTTATAAAATTACACACAAGCATTTCCCAGAAGCATTCTAAGTAGAGCTTTCGCCACCTGCCCTGAAAGCTCCCGGCCCCGAAGGCAGGCTCGATAAGCTCGCTCGCGACCTATAACAATAGCCAGCTGGCGACAAACAGCGCTTGACACCCTAAGCTACACCACTACTTTTGTTACCTGGGCTCTTGGAAGGAAAATTATTTATTTGAATAATGGGCGAGCAGCAAATTTCTGATGTGCCCATATCACACTTTGTCAAAATTGTTTTATATAGTCCACACAAAGTTCAAAAATTATACAGTCCACTGGTGCAACGATCACAAGTTAACAAGAGATTTTTTTGTTTTATGTAACCAGTTATCAAGCCGGTTCTTAAAGTTGTTTACAGATGTTGCACTGACCACCTCTTAATTAATTAATTATAAGTGAATTAGTTTTTTTCAGAAAAGGTAATAGGTAGGACCTAAATTTGGATTGTTTTTTTTATTAGGAATGGATAACTGTGTATGATTAGGGTATCTCAACAAATTTTAAACAAGAGATTTGCTCTTTAAACTGTTTTCTTATTTATGCACTTATATAACAGTGCTTGTATAACACGAGTTTTTCAAATGCACTGCAAAATAAATGACTTGGCAGGTTTAACTGTTGTTACTCAGTGGTGCATATATTTTCAGGCAGGGAGCTAAATACTATGAATTCTACTAAAAAAACATACTAAATACAATAGCGAGTATATCCTTTTCTGCACTATATTAAAATCTAGGTATTGTAATAGCGACCATGTCGATTTCTGGACTAAATAAAAAAATCGACTCATTCTACCCAACTTATTAAGCATTTCAAACAAAGTCACATTCTCATCAATATTCCTGCAAGTTGAAACTGTTAAACGCATTCGAGTTCCCCAAGTAGGGCCTATCATCTACGTGGCAAGGTCGCATCGATCCCACGTGATGTACGTGGATTAAACAAGTACCAACACACCGCTAAGGATGGCATATTGCTAGCTTGGTATCTGTCTTCCTTTTTGTGAAGAATAAAGTAATATAGTGTGAACTGAGAGGCTAAATGATAGAAATGTTTTAGCAGGTTGCTAGCTTAGAATCTGCCTTCCTTTTTTTCTATTACGAGGAAAATAGTTAGGTGATAAACTAGAATGGTATGTAACTAATGATATGTTAATAAATTAACCTTGATTTATTCGACTAGGGTGCATGAAAAAAGAAGGCTTAGTTCCTGTTGTAACAACCCACTACCTATCTCTCTATATATCTCTATTTTTTTTTTGAAACTATATCTAACTTATAACTATAAATTGTAATTATGACTAATTAATAACTAACATACCGCTGATATACGTCTGATCATTGTATCTACTTTAACGAAACCTATTAGATAAGTATATGTGATGTCTTAGTACAGCTGACCTAATTTTGTCGTCTTCTTGTTAATTAATCTTACAACTTACTTCTTCCAATTGATATTATACTAGTGTATTACCGTGTACTCTTTCATTACCTCAAACCCATTGCTTAATTCCTATTTCTAACAATCTAGTGTTTAGAACTCTTATATAATAAATCACGTTAGTACAAACATAGAATCCTACTGATAGATGTTTAATTATATAATCTCCTTTACTAAACCCTGTTTATCAATGAGGTCAACAAAACTATATAGAGATTTCCTTCATTCGTTCATAGATTAGTAATGTCAATTGCTATCTTTATAAATGTTTATTATTTAGGCTCGCCTTTGCGTACCAATCAGTCAAGAATTTAACTGAAAAGCACAGAAAATGCTCCATTCCAACGCATTGTCCCATGGTAAACATATAATTTCCACGAGATCTAAACCCCTGACAAAAGCGGCCTTTCCTATCAATGATAACTCAATCTTTTTCTAGCTGAATGTATTTACTTTTATTTTTATTCATTTGTTTGATTATGACCTACCTAACAAAACCTCGCTCGAACTTTTGACATGATTCCCTACGAAATGTGATCGTCTAGTTAGTTAGAACGCCTAGGTCATACGTAGCAACCCTAATTCTTTAAAGATGAACAGAAAGGAACCATAACCTAAATGGAGTCTACACTTCAAAGAAAACTATCGTAAATATAAAGGTCAGATTAATCCTAACAAGGTTATGACGAAGAAAAGTTAAATACATTTAGACATTCTAGGTAATAATTCCTGATCTTGGCTGAGTGTGTAGTTACTCATAAGTAGTAGAAAAACAACAATAATGTTACGTCATCTCTATTATTCACTTTCCAACAGCTGGGTTCCTGGTTGGTGATAATTTTGCCAACGTACGAAACCCTAGAAAACACTTCTGAATTCTACCGTATAACAAAGTGACCGAGATTAGATAACTTATCTGTAAATAATTAGTTATTAATCTAATCAGCCAAAAATAGGAACTATACTATAAAGGTCTTCAGTGTTATATCACGAAGTAAGGTAATATTCTCATAAATAAACAATTAGGTTATATTCCCTATTTATTTTGTAAAGGTAATTGTTTTCAAAATGATATTTATAAACCATATACAACTGTAGTAATTTTATCATATTTTTAAATTTATTATTTTGTCAATAAATATACTCCCAACACAACTTCTGCCTTTAAGCAAGTGTAGCTTAGTTTACTTTAATTTAAATCGCTCCAACATTTCCATCAGGCGCTATCTTGCGAAATAGAATAACTTACTTTTGTATTTAAAAGAGTCATAGTTTATATTTCTAGGATTGATATTCATTCAATAAATAGTCTCTCAACTTTATTACTGTCATTTAAGCATGCGTAGCTTTGGTTAGATTTTAATTGATAATTTGCTATGATGTTTTCAATAGGCAATAAAAGAACTTCGTTTAAATAACACATGTTCCAGATAGCAGCTCCCGCTGTTTATTTCAATTAATTATCCGACTTGTATTCATTATAGCGTGTATTTATTTAATGTGAACTTGTAACCGTTCATAATCATAATTTCCAATTTTAGATGAATGTTCCCTAACTACCGCAACTTCTACGTTTTATTTGATATTACAAACTTTCTTCCAAAACTCAATTATTCGGTTCACCCCTTAATAACGTCCTATAATTTAAACGCAGTCGGTTTTATTAATTCCGCTAATAACTCCGCGCTATCTTACGTCTCCGTCCTACTTCGTGAATCATACACAAACTTTCGTCTTATACCAAATTTCAAATAATTATCTACCTCCCTATAACCTATCATCCTAATCTAATGCAAATCTCTTCTCTAAATTATTCCTTACTTCTTACTTACCTGTTTCTCCCTACGCTAATCCCTCAACTAAACCTACTTATCAGAATGAACCCTAGCTTCTCCTATCCCTATCCCTGCCTACTCAAAATAATATATCAGGATACTAGCCGCCGAATAACCTAGGACGACCAGTGGAACTAGGGGGGAGGAATTTAGGATGCGGAATGATTTTCCCAGATTCCCCTAATCCAGACTCAGATTAGAGAGGGTTTCTACTAACCCATGGCCAAAGGTAGTCGCGGCCGAATCGGGAGGAAATGAAGGTAGACATACAACATTTATCCAGCGGACAGCCAGAATAATGCCGGGTATAATAACAATCAAGGGCTTTAAACCACGAGAGTTTAAAGGTATCTAATCTACTTTAGCAAAGCAGTAATTAGTCACTCAAATACTAATTACAACATGCAATTACTAGCTCAAGCGGGATCCCAGATTTAAACTTTACGGGTAAATTAACGCGTTCACTGGGTAATTTGGATCTATTATTAAACCTTATATCACATTGCCTTCGACTTTGGACGACTACTTGGTGAGCCTGACAGGAGCAGGATATGCTTCAATCTTCCCAAATCCGAACGTCAAATGTGATATTTATACCATGACTGACAATTAACTCTGGCGACCACATCGTAACACTGATTGGATCAGCTTCCTTCGGAACACCCAAGCCAAAAGTCCGTCAAGATACCAGGTATATGCACTTAAATTGGCATACTTTCAAAACTAAATTTGTGACTTAATGATTTTATCAGGAAAGGAAAAGCTACCAATATTTAAATTTAATAATTTTAAAATAAATACCCTATTTTCCATTACCTTCGACTTTGGGCGACTACTTGGTGAGCCTGACAGGAGCAGGATATGCTTCAATCTTCCCAAATCCGAACGTTAAATGGAAAACTTATACCTTGACTGACAATTAACTCTGGCGACCACATCGTAACACTGATTGGATCAGCTTCCTTCGGAACACCCAAGCCAAAAGTCCGTCAAGATACCAGGTATATGCACTTAAATTGGCATACTTTCAAAACTAAATTTGTAGCTTAAAGGTCAAAGGAACACTCCAAAGTTAATCAAGGAAAGGTAGCTCAAATGTTATGGATGAAAGATGAGATTTTGCTTACTCAGGGATTGGACACTTCTGTCCTCCTCGGCGACCCAGCGATGAAAGAGGGCGAACTCACGCCCCTTCCCCCTTTTATGCCAAAGTATAACAAAGGCTTCGCTATCTCTTTCTTTCGCTTCCTATCCCGTTTCCCCTAATCCTCTCCGGTGTGGTCCCATGTGACTATTCCCCAAAATTCGGTACATCTACCTAAATAAATCATCATTGATTTCCAAATAAGTAACTAATACAATAATTTATTATGAATTCCTATTATAAAATCCTAATGGTTTTTTAGCCTTTTGATATTTATTTTAACAATCTCTTTTTTTTTATTATTATAAATTAATTCAAAACAAATACTTCAATAACTTTATGTGTAATTGGATTTAAAATATTATTATGTAATTACTTTAATGTAAACATACAAACTATGTGATATCATTTTTGATTTAATAACCTCTGTTTATAAATAACTTACTATGAACTATAACACAAATTCCTGTGAATAGTTTTACTAATAAAAATTATGTTCTAACATTTCCAATTTGTACAAAGTAATTCGACCAAACCCGGTTAGTACTCGTAATGTACCGTACCCTCTATCCACAACTGGCAACCCTTTAAATATCATGCGACTTTTAATGACTATTCTTGGAAATTTGGCCTACGTGACTTTCATCACGCTAACATATTTCTCGGAACACGAAGCCTTCGCGCACACAAAAAAACCTTCATTATTGCGCTTCCGTTCAAATCCGTCCTTAATCATGCAATGCATTTGTAACCGAAGTAATTACCCAATATCTAATATTGACAAACAACTTAATATTACTGAATATTATTTACAAGACTCTTGAAACAAATATCCTACGAAATCTCATGTCATAATAGATCAATTTTGACTAACAATTACTACTCAAACCGATGCGTCGTCCAAGATTACAACTGTCTTCCATATTACCAACCGTCGAGTAAATGGAACAATACGGCTATTTCCGTTCAAAATATTATCTTATTATGTGAAAAACAGTTCTAATTGTCTATAATTCTTCTAATGATACTCATACAAGACTTTTTTAACAAAGAAGATAATTAATGCCGATATATTTAATACCAAACTTATGTTTATCAATTAGTTCTACCTTTTTTTTGTAAATCAATTGACCTCAAACTTCTTTCAATGTTGAGATGAAACCTCTTTCGTTGAATGTAGGTATAAATCCTTCTTTGTTAATTTTAACATAAACTCCTTCGTTGAATTTTTGCATAAAACCTTCTTTGTAGAATGCGAATATTGGAAAAATAGGTTAGTATTTAGTTTTTACATGTGTATTTTTGAGATATATTCATATTTGTTATGTTTATATATTTTTATTTAATCGATTGCAGAAAATGAGAGGTATGCTTATTTTTTTGGTTCGCTACAATAGGTATAAAACCTTCTTTGTTAATTTTAAACAAACTCCTTCATTGAACTTTTGCATAAAACCTTCTTTATTAAATGCGAATATTGGAAAAATAGATTAGTATTTAGTTTTTACATGTGTATTTTTGAGATATATCCATATTTGTTATGTTTATATATTTTTATTTAATCGATTGCAGAAAATGAGAGGTATGCTCATTTTTGGTTCGTTACACTCGCCCCCGAAAAGAGGATTTAATAGCGGCTAAACCTAAATAGTTGACAGACGAAATAAAAGACTCTTTTCTTGTTTAATAAAATATATTTTATTATAAGTTTTACCTGTTTACTGGTTACCTTTGAAAAACATTACCATTACCTTCTAATAAAACAATATCATTACCTCACTTGGAATCGTCTCAAATTTTAAAAGAACCAATTTAAACTTCATTAATCTTTTCATTTCCAATTCTAAACTTTACAGAATGTAGTGTGGCCCTAGGCGTGTGGTGTGTTATTTAAACCTGATGAATAAATAAAAATAAGCTCCCGTTTCGTATCTATAGAATAGCCTGAGAATCATTGACGCAAAATTGTCCTTTCCCCTCGAAATAACCAAAGTACCCAAAGGAATGAGTTGTGAATTCACCAACCGCTAGTCAGTATAGTTCTGACGATCCATCAACCCAAACCTGATTTATCCGCTTGACCTGGGATCGACCGAACCACCCTCAAATACTTTAGTTAAGTGTTTCTGGTTCAAAACAATAGATTGCCAGAAATAAACAGGCCTCTTACAGTACAAATTGTAAGCATATCCCAATTAATCACAAGGAGTTATGTGTAGTGTTCGATGATGCCTATTCTAGCATATTATGGTAGCTTCATGTGTAGTTAAGTCTACAAAAAAAAGTAGTAAACCTACTGTAAAACACTAACCTAATTTCACTCTCCTTTTTTGTAGACCATTGTAAGTGTACGAGTTCAATTTTGGAAATGAATTGACCTATTCAGAAATCAGAAATTCTGGTTTTGTCAAAACGCCACTGCACTCACACTGATACATCATTCAGAACCTACTTTCGTGGTCATTCATTCCACGCTTTGACAAACCCGAAAACCATTAATTTCTGAACTAGAAGATTTGGTTCAAAATTAAGTTTAAATTTTTGACAAAACCAAGCTACTATTTACCTTGCTTTACCTTTACCAAAAAGATTTATCTTACTTTTATTTTTACTATTGCGACGCCTGATAAAATCAAGGCTAATAAAAAAAAATCCTCTTCTTTGTTCTGTCTCAGCTCCTGATAAAATAAACTAACACGTATTATGTAATACAATAAATGAAATTCTTTTCATTTCTAAACCCCTGATGAAATTTAACTAACAATCTCTTTCTCATCTCCCTTTTCTCAATAGGCAAGTATCTATAAACTCTTAACTATTTGCGTACTTATACATCAAACATTTAGCGTAGGTATTCTCAAAGTTCATTATAAATAAAATAGGTTCATTAATTGACAAGACCTTTCTACAACCGCAATAGTGTGCAATCATCATTTTATTAATTTTAGACAATAGTTGCTTTATATAAACTTCAAATATAAACAAGACCCGTTTACAGTCGCTACAATAATATGTCCTAATTCTGAAATAATGTGAATAAGCTACCAATTCTAGTTTTAATTTTTACCATGTGTATGGCAATCTTAATTATGTAACATTATCTGTGAAGCGCGATGGCGCGGTAAATTTAAATTTAAAATTCTCGTTCCGCACTCTGTGGCTAACTTTATGCAATTGTAATAAACTCAAACACATTGTAGTTTTAATCTTGATAATTACTATCAATAAATCTTCTTCTCTAATATATATATTTAATAATATAGCACAAATAGTATATTTAAAAATGTAAAGTTGATTCTACCTAGAAGTAAGATAAAGACGAGTCTGTTTTGAGATTAAGTATTACTTGGTTATGTATAACTGTGATATATTATGACATTATGGACAATAAAGGAATTTTATTCTATTCTATTCTATTCTGGATTCGGATCTATTCATTGCTCAAATAAAATTGTACTTTACACATATTTTCTAATATTATATTATAGGCTAATATTGTATATTTTAAAATGTTGTTTGTGTCAATAAATTATTTATTTATTATTTATTTATTTATTTATTATATTTAGTATCTATTCTATTCTATTCTTAAAACACAAAGGTACATGGAATTATTCTAAATACAAAACATCACTGTTTTTTTTTTTATGAACCATATCTATTGGAAACTGTTTTATATACCTACAAATGTCTATTGCAGCGCCCCCTGGGATCCGTAACACATGACCATATATGAATTCAAACCCAAACCACGTCACCGAAAAACGCAACAAATAAATTTGAACTGATAATCAAATTTATCAGAAAACCACGAACGCTAATTTCTACCAAAATTTATCTTACCCTAAACCATGGCTATATTAAGTACATCTATAAGTTTTTTTTTTTTTTTTTTTTTTTTTTTTTTTTTATTATTATTATTATTTATTATTATTATTATTTATTATTATTTATTATTATTTATTATTATTTATTATTATTTATTATTATTATTTATTATTATTTTTTATTATTTATTATTATTTATTATTATTATCTATTATTTATTATTATTTTTTATTATTTATTATTATTTATTATTATTTTTTATTATTTTGTATTATTTATTATTATTTTTTAATCTTTATTATTATTATTTATTATTATTATTTATTATTATTATTTATTATTATTATTTATTATTATTATTTATTATTATTATTTATTATTATTATTTATTATTATTATTTATTATCATTATTTATTATTATTATTTATTATCATTATTTATTATTATTATTTATTATCATTATTAGTAACTCACTTTTATGTCTAGAATACAGTTTTTTTTTCTATTGCAACATACCTAATTATTGTTAATAACTTTCCTAACCAACCTATATTCTTCTGCAACTGTTTCAACTAAATAAGCATCTTTGTTTAAATTACATCAAAGTCCTTATTAAACTTGATTTTATTTATTACTAATTCTAACCCATTCCCTCATAAGGTTACTCCGCTTTACTTACTCCAAAACAATATAACGGAAGAGCTGCAGACTAATTGTGAATAATTATACTTACTATCTGCTAGCCCGTATGACTGAAAAATTGAGTTACAACCACCAACCAATCCCCTTATTTTAATTCGTTAAACTTCAATGAATAACTGTTATATTATTATCCTTTTATTTGTCATTATTACTATTTGTACTATTTTGGTGTCTATCCTATAGTGACCGTATAATAAATATAATATTATTTTTATTTTCCCTCATGAATATAATACTTCTTAATTTTATTTTTTTTTTAAATCTTTTATTATTATTAATATTATTATTAACATTTCCATTCGAGGATAAAACTACACAATATTTATTTCCGTAAATCTAAACGCGCGTTAAGCTAAAATGTTCTAATCAAAAAGGTTTAATTAGATTATGTGTGCAACCTCTTGATTAACCTAACATAACTGAAAAAGTTTACCTACGTAAAATAAAACCTCTTTGGTAGCATTTTTTTCCTGCTTCTAATTCTTCAAATTAAACCTCTTCCTATAAAGTTTTAGTATGCGCAGTACTAACAAAAATTAGCTATCTATCCAATACTAACAATTGATACTGAAAACAAAAACCCCAAGGATCTCGGATAGATTACAATTTATTAAACTTGTAATATCACAATTTAATGCAGCTTAATCAATTCCTAATCTTCATATATAAATATTGCTCTTACTGAATAAACTTCGTATTACTCACAAAATGATACCTACGAATGCATAAATAAATTTACTCAAACCAAACCATAACCAAAACTTTTAAAACCCAACTCTGGTGAAACTAATTTGTTGAATATTATAAAACCTCTAATCTGCCACTTCATTTATCATTTTTCTTTCATTTCATTTCTAATACCTAGCTATATCTAATATTTCCGCATTTTATAATTACTTTAAGTTAATAATCACTTATCCCTACCGATGACAACTAACAACCGTTTTTACTATTATAACTCATTATTTAACTCATTCAATAAGATTTTTAATTGTAATCTAATAACGATTTAACCAACGCGTGATGTTATTAGAACGCTAATTCTCTCCGTACTACCGTTAATCTACTATACAAATCAACATATCAACCTATGTTTGTTGAAGACCAATATTAACTCTTTCTATTTTTAATTTTAAGCATACTAAATTTAATTTCGCGTATAACTACATATGCTTATTGTAATAACTATCTAACAATTTATGCACAATGAAACCTCCTTCGTTTTCAAATAACCTATTTTACGTTCCCAAAAAGGTTTGCGTTTCATGCAAACTCTCTAGTGATTTTCCCGCGCAAAACCCACAATTATGTTATCTGTGCCTATAAAATTATTTCTTCTCTCGTTTTCCGCGCACGCCCACATAAATTAAATATATTCAATTCATTTAAAGAAATAATCAAACACAATGGACCCCATTTTAGCTAATTTAACCGCCCAATTTCCCATTCTTTTCGATCCTTCCGATACTAATTTCAATAATCAAGACTTACGCAAACAATCTATGTACAATTTATTAACAAAATATAATTTAACTTCTCCCACATCAATTTCTATATCGCAATTAAGACGAAAATACAAAGAACACATCCGTATAATCCAAGATACAACACACCCTAATACGGTAAGTTCCTTTTTTTTTTATATGAATTCTTTTTTGTTCTCTCAAGTACTTCTGTACTTATATCTTGTTCCCTTTAATTCCTTCCAGAATCCTATCCCACTAAGCCCCCCGATTCCGTCCGCTCCAGCCAGTGAATGGATGATCGTCTGCCTGCCTGGCTTGTCTTCCTTGCCCCCAGCAGAAAGAGAAGCCGCCAGAGCGAACATTCATTCACTGGTGGCCCTACAGCAACTATACCCGCCTTCGACGATTGTTATAACTCACCGAACAACTGAAACGGTAATAAACCTTTATCTATTTATGTATATGTATAGACGCAAAATATGTACTCCTTTTAGAAAACGACTCTACTTTAACCTACTACTTTTCTCCCTTTCCAGATTCCTACAAACTCAGCGGATCCCCCCTTGCCACCATTCCCTCTTTCTATCGATACCCGACGCGCTTATGACCCAATTTTATCAGTACGTATTTACTCATCTAAGTATTATTATTATGTCTCCATTCTACCATTTTCTCATTATTCAAGCCCCATACATAATGTGTACTTTCGATTACAGGCTCATCCATTTGTACCCACTATCTCCGATCTACCCCCGCCTACTCTGGTAAGTCTCTCCTGTCCCTGGCTACATAAAATATATAATAGCACTCACACAGTTAATAATTGACTACACCATCGCCTTTCTTTTACAGACCGATTATACGTCTCCGGAAATGGAATCTCTATTCGAAGATCTTTTCTAGAACTAATTCATTATAAATTATATAATATATTATATATATTATTATATACTAAGTTCTCCCTCTTTTATTTCCTATGTTTTCTATCTGTAACCGGTTTTATCTCTTATTTTCACCTAAAATGTTCACTAATCTAATTCAAATTTTCGCGGGTTCCAACTGTTGGTTAACTATACTATAATAACAATAGAATTTTTTTTTGACTTGACTATCAAATAAATAAGTTTCCTAATGACTTTTTATAATAATAAAACTTATCAAACATTTCCCTCATACAACACAATAAAATTATTATATTTTGCTCATAACTAAATTTTCCTATCAGTCGCGTAAAACGAAACGCCTATGAAATGAAACGACCAATCGTCCAATCAGAGCTCGCGACGTCACGTTCAATATCCAACATGTCCCGTCAAACATTATTTAGTGTTGTGGTAAAATTGAACAAACAACAATTTGAACTTAATCGAATGAAAACACAAAACTAATATTCTATATTTCATCCTTTAATTTACAAAGATGTACTGTCTCTTTGTAGTAAATGTTTATTCACTATTTTAATGTAGAATTAGTTTTTTTTTCTTTTTTCTGAATAATAAAATATATAAATATTAACAAAAATATCAATCTCAAAAAAAAAAGAAAACATAATTTAACATTTGAATAATTATTCTTCTTCTTGTAAATACAATAAAAATGTGATTGTAATGCAATTAATTAACTACGCACAAAAATCTCAACGCAATAAATCTTATAGACATGTTTTGTTTTCCCTAACTTCCAAGTACTAGCTATTAGAAATTCCTAAATTATCCAATTCTACTCAAATATCAATTGTAAATTATAATATTATCTAAGACATTTTGTTATATTTTTTTTTTATAAAGCGTGAAAATACAATATTCAAACATACACAATATATTGTTTCTTGCAAAATAATCGAATCCATTCAAACACCTAGCCCCATTTTTTTTCGATTAATTAGATAACGTTCCCATCACTAAACTCAACCAGTTGAACGATGAGTTCACAAGATGTCGCCACTTCCGCCTGCTCTCAAATTTTATGTGAACGACCGGCAATGTTTGTGATGAAAAAAAAATCTCTAATTCTGTATATTCCAGCACAATACAGTGTAATTATAGATAATCTAACGCTTTTCGTGTACAAACAAAAACTACCTAGTGCCACCTGCGCCCAACTACCATTTCAAACCCCAAAACAATGCAAAAAGTAGATAAACTTTACCTACAAAATTTGTCGTCACAATTCTACAGCAAACTACTCCCATGGTTTCAAAAGGTAAGCATACAATTCCCAACCAACTATGTTCAGTGATAATAAGTGTCAGATCATTTTCTATTACCTATCTATTGCTCACTATGTCAACAATATAACCCCATCCAATCTCAACATTAATACATGAAACCAACCCAATAAACTATCCATTTTATAATACACTTGAAAAAGAAAGTGACCCTATGGTCTTGCACAAAACTTCCCACTTCTAATCATGTCAACAAACCCAATGAAATTCCTAACAATATTGTCCCTATAATCCTTTTTATGTGTTGATAATTACCAGACCTTGCACGACTTGATATAACAATATTATATTTTTTTTTCATGCTTAGACACATAACATTAACGCCCTTACTTAGATAAAGACATAAAAATCAGTCAAAAGGTAGCCAGTCTAACTTAAATTTCATGTCCCTGAATAACCTAATTCATGCCTATTGTACAATGTGTTACAAAAGATATTCCCAAATAAATAAGTACTATCACACTACCTATTTTGTAATTATTCATAAATGAACAATAGAGCTAGACACCTTTCTTTAATTTTAACATCTTATCTGATCTTTCATTGTAAGAACTTTGATATTGGTTTTGACTATGAAAATTGTGCCTTTGCTAGTTGTATAATTAACCCTTTTACCTGATATTCCTAAAATATTTTACTATTAATTTTAGTTACACCCTAATTCTCCTCTTAATAGCTTAATTTGTATAATTTTGACATTTATTCTATGAAGAAATTGATAATTGGTATGGAAACTCTCAGAAAACGCCCATATAGACTGCCCTATCTTGTTCCAATAATTATTGTTCTATAATATACCACTAATTCAAACTCTACCCAGAATATAATAAAATAATCATCAAATTACATTACTACAACCTACTAAAATAATAACTAAACCTTCTCCTTTTCTTTTTTTTCAGGAATAAACACTAATGCACAATGGATGATCCCAAACACCCACCCCTTAATTTGAATACCATCAACACAAGTAAGTAATTAATGCCAACTAAATTAATTTGATTTTTTTTTTTAGAATTCTGTACACTATATGATAATTTTAATAAAGTCATAACGAACCCCAAAACCGCCCTAAGTTCCTCTAACATGGTTTTGTTATATCTTTTTCTATACAAAACAGCCGAGTCCTACAATTCAACGCGACATCCGTCCCACAAAAATGCTCATTCTGAAAACCCGCTAATGCTATTCTCAACTATTTGTTTGTGTGTTTACTTGTTTGTTCGTTCAAATTGCCACAAAACTCTAAATATAAAACCAGATTCTTCTTTGAATAATTTCTCTACTTAACTACATTCTGACAGAACTTACTTTAAGCAATAAGGCCGCCATTTAGACTGTTACAAGCTCAAAAACTATCTAAAGTAATTCTATATTAACACCAACTATTTGTTTTCAAATATGTGAACGGTGGCCCTTAATGTCAATCTAATTTAACCAATTCAATGTTCAAAGATAAAACCCTATATTTTTCCTTCTTTCACCTAAGCATCTTAAACATGAATTTATAATAAGGTAACAACTACTCAAGTCTATTATGTTTGATCTATACTTTACTTTATAGAAATAGATTACTACATAAAGAATAAAATATTAAAATAAAACTAAAATTATTATAAAAAGGAAACAATTATATTTAAGAAAACAAAAAGCTTAGATACATATTATAATGATTAACTTAGACAACCTTTCTTAACCAGATATTACATATGTGCCCAATTTTATTTAATTTCATACCATCAAATATTAATGTTTTAATGAACTTTATTTTTCAGATGCTGAATTATTCCACAAGCTGACATTTAGAATTGATGAAAATTGGAGACCCCAGCCCATTTGTATTTGTTACTTGTTTATTCAAAGGTAAAATTTATCCAAATTTTAATATTCATACTTACATATTTATATGGTAGTGGATTATCAATTTTTGTGATATATGAGTCTATACTTGCTTCTAAATTTATTTAAATAATGTTTATATATAAAAGACTATAAGTATGACTAAATCCTACTCTATATTAATAATTCTTAAATATTTTTACTAAATTATACTAAATTCAGAAACATTTTTTTTTTTTATATATATATATATTCACATACATATTTATATACAACCTACAACTTTCTACAAAAGACTTCAACGTATGTGCTAATTTATTCTATTTATTATGGCTATATTTACAACAATAGTTTGTACAAATATCTAACATTACTATTTTTATCTTTCAGGAAAAACCAACTCTTCAATAGCAGAAAGTACCAGCCTATGAAAACTAACGACTCGCCCCCAGACGTTTTAGTTTTAAACTAGCCTAATATAATATCTTATTCTAAACGTGTCCCTCTCTGTTATCCCTCCATTTCAAACAGCAACAAATGTAGCCAGACCGCTAGGTCTGACTATTTATGATGGCCAAAATCATGTCAAATATATTCCTATTTGTAGATACTTATAACTTAAAATTACAATCCTAAAATCAATTAAATTTTAAATCCTGTCACGGCCACCCAAATGTAACAACCCACTACCTATCTCTCTATATATCTCTATTTTTTTTTTGAAACTATATCTAACTTATAACTATAAGTTGTAATTATGACTAATTAATAACTAACATACCGCTGATATACGTCTGATCATTGTATCTACTTTAACGAAACCTATTAGATAAGTATATGTGATGTCTTAGTACAGCTGACCTAATTTTGTCGTCTTCTTGTTAATTAATCTTACAACTTACTTCTTCCAATTGATATTATACTAGTGTATTACCGTGTACTCTTTCATTACCTCAAACCCATTGCTTAATTCCTATTTCTAACAATCTAGTGTTTAGAACTCTTATATAATAAATCACGTTAGTACAAACATAGAATCCTACTGATAGATGTTTAATTATATAATCTCCTTTACTAAACCCTGTTTATCAATGAGGTCAACAAAACTATATAGAGATTTCCTTCATTCGTTCATAGATTAGTAATGTCAATTGCTATCTTTATAAATGTTTATTATTTAGGCTCGCCTTTGCGTACCAATCAGTCAAGAATTTAACTGAAAAGCACAGAAAATGCTCCATTCCAACGCATTGTCCCATGGTAAACATATAATTTCCACGAGATCTAAACCCCTGACAAAAGCGGCCTTTCCTATCAATGATAACTCAATCTTTTTCTAGCTGAATGTATTTACTTTTATTTTTATTCATTTGTTTGATTATGACCTACCTAACAAAACCTCGCTCGAACTTTTGACATGATTCCCTACGAAATGTGATCGTCTAGTTAGTTAGAACGCCTAGGTCATACGTAGCAACCCTAATTCTTTAAAGATGAACAGAAAGGAACCATAACCTAAATGGAGTCTACACTTCAAAGAAAACTATCGTAAATATAAAGGTCAGATTAATCCTAACAAGGTTATGACGAAGAAAAGTTAAATACATTTAGACATTCTAGGTAATAATTCCTGATCTTGGCTGAGTGTGTAGTTACTCATAAGTAGTAGAAAAACAACAATAATGTTACGTCATCTCTATTATTCACTTTCCAACAGCTGGGTTCCTGGTTGGTGATAATTTTGCCAACGTACGAAACCCTAGAAAACACTTCTGAATTCTACCGTATAACAAAGTGACCGAGATTAGATAACTTATCTGTAAATAATTAGTTATTAATCTAATCAGCCAAAAATAGGAACTATACTATAAAGGTCTTCAGTGTTATATCACGAAGTAAGGTAATATTCTCATAAATAAACAATTAGGTTATATTCCCTATTTATTTTGTAAAGGTAATTGTTTTCAAAATGATATTTATAAACCATATACAACTGTAGTAATTTTATCATATTTTTAAATTTATTATTTTGTCAATAAATATACTCCCAACACAACTTCTGCCTTTAAGCAAGTGTAGCTTAGTTTACTTTAATTTAAATCGCTCCAACATTTCCATCAGGCGCTATCTTGCGAAATAGAATAACTTACTTTTGTATTTAAAAGAGTCATAGTTTATATTTCTAGGATTGATATTCATTCAATAAATAGTCTCTCAACTTTATTACTGTCATTTAAGCATGCGTAGCTTTGGTTAGATTTTAATTGATAATTTGCTATGATGTTTTCAATAGGCAATAAAAGAACTTCGTTTAAATAACACATGTTCCAGATAGCAGCTCCCGCTGTTTATTTCAATTAATTATCCGACTTGTATTCATTATAGCGTGTATTTATTTAATGTGAACTTGTAACCGTTCATAATCATAATTTCCAATTTTAGATGAATGTTCCCTAACTACCGCAACTTCTACGTTTTATTTGATATTACAAACTTTCTTCCAAAACTCAATTATTCGGTTCACCCCTTAATAACGTCCTATAATTTAAACGCAGTCGGTTTTATTAATTCCGCTAATAACTCCGCGCTATCTTACGTCTCCGTCCTACTTCGTGAATCATACACAAACTTTCGTCTTATACCAAATTTCAAATAATTATCTACCTCCCTATAACCTATCATCCTAATCTAATGCAAATCTCTTCTCTAAATTATTCCTTACTTCTTACTTACCTGTTTCTCCCTACGCTAATCCCTCAACTAAACCTACTTATCAGAATGAACCCTAGCTTCTCCTATCCCTATCCCTGCCTACTCAAAATAATATATCAGGATACTAGCCGCCGAATAACCTAGGACGACCAGTGGAACTAGGGGGGAGGAATTTAGGATGCGGAATGATTTTCCCAGATTCCCCTAATCCAGACTCAGATTAGAGAGGGTTTCTACTAACCCATGGCCAAAGGTAGTCGCGGCCGAATCGGGAGGAAATGAAGGTAGACATACAACATTTATCCAGCGGACAGCCAGAATAATGCCGGGTATAATAACAATCAAGGGCTTTAAACCACGAGAGTTTAAAGGTATCTAATCTACTTTAGCAAAGCAGTAATTAGTCACTCAAATACTAATTACAACATGCAATTACTAGCTCAAGCGGGATCCCAGATTTAAACTTTACGGGTAAATTAACGCGTTCACTGGGTAATTTGGATCTATTATTAAACCTTATATCACATTGCCTTCGACTTTGGACGACTACTTGGTGAGCCTGACAGGAGCAGGATATGCTTCAATCTTCCCAAATCCGAACGTCAAATGTGATATTTATACCATGACTGACAATTAACTCTGGCGACCACATCGTAACACTGATTGGATCAGCTTCCTTCGGAACACCCAAGCCAAAAGTCCGTCAAGATACCAGGTATATGCACTTAAATTGGCATACTTTCAAAACTAAATTTGTGACTTAATGATTTTATCAGGAAAGGAAAAGCTACCAATATTTAAATTTAATAATTTTAAAATAAATACCCTATTTTCCATTACCTTCGACTTTGGGCGACTACTTGGTGAGCCTGACAGGAGCAGGATATGCTTCAATCTTCCCAAATCCGAACGTTAAATGGAAAACTTATACCTTGACTGACAATTAACTCTGGCGACCACATCGTAACACTGATTGGATCAGCTTCCTTCGGAACACCCAAGCCAAAAGTCCGTCAAGATACCAGGTATATGCACTTAAATTGGCATACTTTCAAAACTAAATTTGTAGCTTAAAGGTCAAAGGAACACTCCAAAGTTAATCAAGGAAAGGTAGCTCAAATGTTATGGATGAAAGATGAGATTTTGCTTACTCAGGGATTGGACACTTCTGTCCTCCTCGGCGACCCAGCGATGAAAGAGGGCGAACTCACGCCCCTTCCCCCTTTTATGCCAAAGTATAACAAAGGCTTCGCTATCTCTTTCTTTCGCTTCCTATCCCGTTTCCCCTAATCCTCTCCGGTGTGGTCCCATGTGACTATTCCCCAAAATTCGGTACATCTACCTAAATAAATCATCATTGATTTCCAAATAAGTAACTAATACAATAATTTATTATGAATTCCTATTATAAAATCCTAATGGTTTTTTAGCCTTTTGATATTTATTTTAACAATCTCTTTTTTTTTATTATTATAAATTAATTCAAAACAAATACTTCAATAACTTTATGTGTAATTGGATTTAAAATATTATTATGTAATTACTTTAATGTAAACATACAAACTATGTGATATCATTTTTGATTTAATAACCTCTGTTTATAAATAACTTACTATGAACTATAACACAAATTCCTGTGAATAGTTTTACTAATAAAAATTATGTTCTAACATTTCCAATTTGTACAAAGTAATTCGACCAAACCCGGTTAGTACTCGTAATGTACCGTACCCTCTATCCACAACTGGCAACCCTTTAAATATCATGCGACTTTTAATGACTATTCTTGGAAATTTGGCCTACGTGACTTTCATCACGCTAACATATTTCTCGGAACACGAAGCCTTCGCGCACACAAAAAAACCTTCATTATTGCGCTTCCGTTCAAATCCGTCCTTAATCATGCAATGCATTTGTAACCGAAGTAATTACCCAATATCTAATATTGACAAACAACTTAATATTACTGAATATTATTTACAAGACTCTTGAAACAAATATCCTACGAAATCTCATGTCATAATAGATCAATTTTGACTAACAATTACTACTCAAACCGATGCGTCGTCCAAGATTACAACTGTCTTCCATATTACCAACCGTCGAGTAAATGGAACAATACGGCTATTTCCGTTCAAAATATTATCTTATTATGTGAAAAACAGTTCTAATTGTCTATAATTCTTCTAATGATACTCATACAAGACTTTTTTAACAAAGAAGATAATTAATGCCGATATATTTAATACCAAACTTATGTTTATCAATTAGTTCTACCTTTTTTTTGTAAATCAATTGACCTCAAACTTCTTTCAATGTTGAGATGAAACCTCTTTCGTTGAATGTAGGTATAAATCCTTCTTTGTTAATTTTAACATAAACTCCTTCGTTGAATTTTTGCATAAAACCTTCTTTGTAGAATGCGAATATTGGAAAAATAGGTTAGTATTTAGTTTTTACATGTGTATTTTTGAGATATATTCATATTTGTTATGTTTATATATTTTTATTTAATCGATTGCAGAAAATGAGAGGTATGCTTATTTTTTTGGTTCGCTACAATAGGTATAAAACCTTCTTTGTTAATTTTAAACAAACTCCTTCATTGAACTTTTGCATAAAACCTTCTTTATTAAATGCGAATATTGGAAAAATAGATTAGTATTTAGTTTTTACATGTGTATTTTTGAGATATATCCATATTTGTTATGTTTATATATTTTTATTTAATCGATTGCAGAAAATGAGAGGTATGCTCATTTTTGGTTCGTTACACTGTCTGAAATCTTATGTGATGAAAATAGCGATGTAAACAATACAGTTAGGTTAGGTTATATTGTAATTAATTTCGTCAGTCCATGATGATGATGAACTGAACTTAAATAGTACAAAATAACAAAACTAGTTATATTATAAAAGTCGGTTTGGATTAAAAAAAGAAAGCCTGTAAGCAAGTTACACTTCTTAATAAGAATTTAATATATTACTGTATTGCTTAGATATTTTATTACATCCTAATTACAAACAAATTTGTAAGTATTGTAATCCGAAACGGGGATTTTCTCAAATATCTACATAAAATATGATCGTGGTGTGTTTCGAGTTTAATCTGGTTAGTCCCATCTCGCTCGATTGCAGAATGTTTGTCGCACGTGCGCTGATTCGATTCATTGCCATATCGATTAAATGGCGATTGTCAGATTATACCGATCATATTCATATTTTCATTTTGTTTTTTTGTCTGAATTGTGTGAATCATGTAAAACCAGATCAGATAAACCATTTATCAGCATTGTATTCTTTGAAAAAATAATAATATATTCCCCAGGACTCTTGTATAGCATGAATGAATTTTATTGTTAAATTGTTTTTTTTTTCTAATTTAAACATAATGGGAATGAACACTGATGAATTCTCCTAATCATTATGGTCTAGGATGAAGAGTAATTAAAAGCTTACCAAGATTATAGTAATGGGTTAATTTCATAGACTTTTAAGGCGATTACAAAACTCTTCACCCCAGAGTTCACCAGTCTCATAAATTCCTATGTACAAAGTTCATCCATTCATTGGAACAATGCCCCGAAACTTGGTCTAAGTGGCGACACTGAAAGTCGAGTCTCTTGTTTGTCAATTAGTGAACTGAAACTCGAACAAAACTTGGCTAATTATGTTACCATGTGATATTGATCGCCCTATTGTTGTCGAGATTAGAAGATATTGTGCTGGTTGGATTGGATCAACTAAATTGCATGTACAAGTATTAAATTTGTGTATTATAAGCCGATGAAAACTTAATATCTTGGGTAGGTTATTTACAGGTAAAAGTTAAAGAAACGTCAACGCAGTTCTCTTTTATCTACACTTAGGCGTATTTAGAAGTCAATATAATCTTTAAAATAAAAGTAATGAAATTTTTTGTGACATTGTTTTTGTCAGCAAGGCAAAGCCTAATCAGCAGAAATTAAGGCAGTCGGGAGACTTTCAATAATAGAGTTCAGCAGTGACACACCTAGTTCTATTTTAATTATGTCCTAGACCCGCTTATTAACTGTCTAATCTTGACAATTGAATAATCCGACTCGTAAACCTATCCTTCTTACTTTTGACATACAAGACAAACGATCAAAAATAACCTTTAACCGAATTGTTGATGTTACAATCGCAAATTTCTCGAAATTCCTGATACATTTCTACAACAAATCCCAGGGCGATGATGGAATCAATACACCACCACCTCAGCAATTGGCACACCAACGCTCGTAAATACATCTGTCTGTTTACATGTTTGCACTGTACGCTGCAATCTGCTATTTAGCAATGTAATTGTATGCAAACTGACGTACAGTTGCAGGCTCAAGGAAAGGCTGGTATTTTTTATTTTTCAGAATACCAGTATAATTTTCCATTGCACAAAGTCATCCTTTCATTTATTTGAACAATGAAAGGATGACCTAGAAAAAAATATTTTTTATTACTAATGATAAAGTATGAAACCGATTTGCGGTCTAAGAATATTGTTCTATATCCATATAGATATGTTTGTCATTACTTGTAAGATGTGAACAGAAAATCCAAATCCAAATTTGTGGATTTAACAAATCTAAACTGGATATTAGAGGTTACTCATAGAAGGAATATCGTAGCACCCTGCATAGCGTCGTAGAAACCATTTCTGCTAAGATTTATATTAATTCATCCGTGTTTTATAAGTTTATATTGTTTTCCTGAAATGTATGTACATTATGTATATGTTAATAAATAAAAAAATGTGCCACTAAAGACTTCTCAAATTTTTATATTCTAGTAAGAACATAAAAAAATAATAATATGCTCTGTGCCCCTTTATGGAATTCAACTATACTTCTATATACATCAAATGTTGTTTGGTTCTAAAGTTATTTCATTGTTCTACGAGTTGCAACTCATTTAACATAATGATTACTCGGTATCTATATAACTAAGCATAAATAGAAACTGTCAAAGTCAAATTCAAAGTCAAAGCATGTATATGCCTAGTAAAGAATATGGTACATTTCATTTTAAGGTCACTAAAGTCAACCCACAAGGTATGCAAATTTACATATATAGCAAAATTAAAAAATGCAAACAATATAATTAAAATAAAAAATATAAGTTTATTAGAGTCGCTTCATCGGGTTCAATGAGACAATTTTATACCTACTCCAATACATAATTTATGTAAGAATAAAATAACAAGATATTAAGATATGTATAATTATGTCTCTGAAAATGCAAAGTGAAATTTTCCCAAGCGTTTTCTTTCTGTTCAGATTTCTATCAACTAAATGGAAGACGAAGTTCAATATTTACATTTTCTCAAACTGCTAGAAGTTTCGTCAAAGCAATTACAAGTGGCGAACTAAGTGTTGTCACTCAAAACACTTCTTTCTCAGTATTTTAGACACAGGTTAATTAAAGCAGAGATTCCTAATAATCTATCCATCTGTTTTCCCTATTCAAACCACTTTAGCCAACCAACGAGACTATGTGAATGGTACTATATGTATTTTTTAAACTGAAAAGTGAGTAATCTGATTTACATGTCACCTGAAGGTGACATGTAAATCAGATTACTTCACGCTTGTCGCTTCAGCTCCATTTTCACAAGTGACTCTATGGTCTAAACGTGTAGCATTTATTGGACCAAGGAAAGACTAGATAGCACGTGCAGTGCCCAAATTTAACAAATTAGTTTATGTAATACCTTTTACCATTTAAAAAACTGTAATTGTGTTGGTGTAAACACAAACGATGAATTATTGTTTTTAAAATGAGTGGTCTATTAGAAATGATATCTTTGTTCTGTATTCATCGATTGATTGAACCAAGATGTATTTGCTCAGGCTCCAGTTTTTATTTGTGTTGGGGCCTTGTGAGGCCCCTGGAGGCTCTTAGGGCCTCCAGAGCATGCTCGGAGGCCCTTGAGTGGCGTGACGTGCTTCAAAACCTATCGAGGACATCAGGGGTATTTTTGTAACGGAAATCCTTATTGGTTTAGGTGTTTTCAGGTGGCAGTTTCCTTTAAGGTTTATAGTACCTTGTAAAGACACGATAGTACGTGTTTTTTTCTTAATATTTCAATTTTCAATTTAAATTTAATTTCAATTTATTTATTTGTGCAAAACATGGGTATCATAATAGATGTTATATACATAATACATTAATATTAGGCGCGCCACGTTTTAACCTGCTAAGGTATGCAAAAAATATCTGTGTAATCTAGATTTAAAAAAAGAAACATATATAAACATAAATGACATTATAACTTTGAGGGTGATCACACATGCATTCAAGGCTTTTTTATCACATCATTATATAAGCAAATCGCAATAATTATTTATTTACTTTTATTAGAACTATTTTCAAAGACCATATTGACCATTTTCACTATATTGACTCAATATATTTTCAGCAAAATTGTAATCATTGCATTAAAAACATGAAATGGCTAGAGCCCAAAATTGGTACTCACATGAAATTCAACATATTGAGGAGGTGGTTCAATGTCATTGGTTCCCAAACCAATATTTACCCAATTATTCTAATCACTATAGTTTAATTTTACTGGCGAGTGTCTTAATTAATAAAGAAAATACTTAATATGCTACCCTGTCTACTAAGCAGGGCAAGGCAGTAATTACCTTTTTAAATTGCTGCAGTCGTTAAGCCATATTAGAGGCCCTTAGGGCGGTTTGAAAACTCTCGACGCCAGAGTTGGCCACTCTCATTCGATAAGAAGAAGAAGAAGAAACCGTATCGATACCTCAATAACTTATCGCATCCCTATTTTACACCTGATTACATACACTCGTACTTAAGGTTCCGATACCTTATACCCTGTCCACACGCTTGCCAATTTAATTGGGACAAATTTAGTTTTTATATTAGTTTAAATGTGTAGCAAGTAATAACTAAATAATAAATACACCAACAGCCTACTTATATACCAACAAGACATTGATCAGAAAGTAAATTCGTAGGAAAGTCCCAGGAGCTACTGAAATGGCTAGACGTCTGCCATACTAACAAACATCCGTGATTCGGAAGACACGTTAAATTGTGTCATCCGACCCACGGAAGCATCCAAAACATTCGATCGATTAAAACATTATCTCTCATTCAAATAACTCCCACTCTCTTATAGTTGGTAAAGTGGGCTGTCGGGCATCTGTTTGCAAAGTGTGTGTACAGGACATCATTGATACTTTGCTAAAACGATACTGATACTTAGGAGATAACATAGATACTTTAGATGCTTGCTATGACATCAGATACTAATGATATTACAAGTATTGGCTCCCTTATTACAGAGCCATGTAATAAAGTTAGCTTTGGTAACATAGAAGACATTTTCAGTAGGAACATAATGTACGAGACATGTGAGCGAGTTGTTTTTTTAAAGGTTCAAACACCGATTTGCAGGAAACTCTTTAAAAAATAAACCATATCAAAGTTTATTTGATAACACAATTTGATTCGGCTAGAAATAAAAATAAATACATTTTACTGTTAAGCTATGTCAAAAGCTCCGAGGCTGATTTGAAAACTCTGACACTTTCTTACGAACTTACAAACTTAGTACCTACTTCCTTACTGACAATCATTTATGCTGACTTTTTGCTTATGACTTCTATTACAATTCTACCCAATTTTCGTTCATATCCATGATTCAGGGAAGAATACCGATGGGATTCGAAGGGTCATTTTGTCTGTTGGTGCCAAAATCAGGGCTTAATTGAGACTGGCTCGGATAATTACGCAATTTGAAGGCTAATTAAAGCGCTTTAGTGTTTGCGGACATAATTAGAACCTAAGCTTAGAAAACACAGCTAGCGATGCGTTAGTGGATAAGGAAAATATTGTCATAATAATGTTAGGTAAACTACATAGGCTAAGGTTACATAAGACTAGACTAATATAATAATATGATTATTTTATTAATTAAGTATTTTTCAGTTGTTGGGGCTGCAGTGCTCAAGGGATTCTTTGATGCAAGACTTACAACGCCGTATATCTGTAAATTAAGTAACTTTTTATAATTATTTTAATTGACTGTTGTTTTATTTAATTTTATTTATTTATTAATTAAAACCTGTTCGAAACCAGTTACATGAATTGATAGAAAACTGTGATGAAAATGATCATTGTCCAATGTTATTTATTTATTATATATTTGAATATCGTTTTTGAATATCGCACTCCATCTATTCATTAAATAACGTGAGAAGTACTTTAGTTCAAGTTAAGTCTTTATTGATATGAAATTGAAGGCCTCGAAGATGAATTTCCCGGATTAACATGATCATCACATACGTTACTTTTAATCCCGCAAACGCGGCACGTTCCCAGATTAAAGGATTAACATATACAAAGGGGAATACTTTTAATTCCGCGAAATTTGGCGAGAATTGCGGCTTAAAGGTCACGCACCTTGTCAGCTCTCTGTTGCCTACAGTATTCTGTTTCTGGCTTAAAATAGACTTGGTAAAGCTACATATGTGTGAAAAATGTACTATTGTATTTACTGAAAAATATTATATAGTTAGGATAAGAATGCTTTAAGATTTCACGCAAAAGTGAGTTGGTTGATTTAATTATGTTTATTCCACCTTCACACTGTAACGGAGTGACAAATCATCTCGATTTTGGTATGGAGGTAGTGTAGGCTACTAAAACTAACATGCCACTTTTTATTCCAAAACAGAGAGAATGAATCACCAGCCACTAGTTTAAGATAAGTGATTGTATAACATCATGCCTGTTATTTGTACGTCTGTGATGCTTGTATGTGATTTAATTGTACTGCCGGGTATTGTGATCATACAATCAACACGGTGGCCTGATAATAAGCATCGTGCTTTCCCGATTAAATTGTAGTGTAAATAATTTGAGTTTAATAAATTAATTAGTCAATATAATCACATATTAAGTTTCTTAAATTGTAAATAGTCAAATAAACTTATTATTCATTTATTGATTTACATTCCGAATAAAATTCAAAGACTACGAGTAGCGTTTCACTGCAATGTGCAAATTCAATGTAATTTGTATTGCGTTGACAAGATACATTATATCTATGCAATAATCCAGACCTGTTGTTGATAACAGCTTATCAGCGCTCATATATTGCCCATAATCTGATACTATGGGATCTATGTGTTTTCGTGTGTTTTGTATTCGATAATTTGAGGTTTTTGTAACAGTTTTCAGCTTCACTATCCATAAGGTATGGAATGATTATACCATTTATAAAGAGGAATGGGAGTTGGTTAATAAGTTTATGTTTGTTCCTCTTTTTAGCCTTCCAGGTGCTACAGACATTTTGTGACTTTAGCCAAAACGCAAAGCCGGGGGCTTTCATTCGTATTTTTTAAGCTGTTGTAAAAATGTGTATTTTCTTAGTAGTATTATTTTTGACTTCAAGCTAGAAATAGCTACAATATTTTTGCGTGGTTGTAAAAATGATTACAACCCACTTAGTAGAAAATGCCCTTCATTTTTCGTCACCTAATCTCTTCTTTCCGAGTAAAAATAACTGCGTAGGAGTAATATTTGCAGTACTTAGCTATTTATAACTGAGTAGGCTTTTGTGGAAGAAACAACCACAACTATCTTTCTGTTCAAGAGAAATGATTCTGCGAGGGAGTTACAACATGGCTCTTAGTAATTAATAATTCGACGAATCAAGAAGTAGGTAGAAGTTTATTTAGTGGCAAATGGGCTGCCTAAAGTTAGGCAGTCACGGTTGTTATAAATTCTACTTGTGTTACAAATGATACCTTTTTTTTTGACGACGGGGAAATCTTCAGAATGATACCCGACCACAATGGGGTGCAGTCGGGTTATGTACGATTTTTACCCACTAAAACCCCCCCGGTGGCCCTTACAGATGGTACTGACATATCTTATTTATTGATTTACTAATTATTACAAACACAAAAAATGCAATTTACAACAATGAGTTAACCTTTCTAAAGACTGCCAAATGTACCTTCAAAACATGAAAACTTGAAGGACAGTATTTATATGCCTTATGTGATTATGATGACTATGTAAAGTAAATTAACTTTATTAATATAAAATAATATTAATATAATAATATTATTTTATTTAATAGAACGACGGAAAAACCTCAAGTGGAAAATCGTTTCATTATATCGTAACTTGTATAACAGTTCTTGACCATGACACAGATCTTTTCATAAGAGCCGAGTGGGTGAGGTAGATATTTTAGATAAGGTCTTTGTTGTTTGTTTGTTGTCACAAATAATAATAAAATAAACACTGAAAAATGTAAAATGTCTTCTAGTGATAATAATGCATAATCGTGTTTTTTGTAAAACTAGTGTTTTAAAGTGTCTCTGTAGGCGGTTGTGGATACTGTCTATAATGTAAATAAAATAATAAAACTGGCTCTCAAATAAAGAACACGCAAACACTACATATGACAAGCTGGTAAGTAACCTATCATCAATAAAAACTTACAAATTTGTTCTACACATTTGTACAAATACGACTATTACACGCCACGCCAGTCTGTAAAACCACCCACGTTCTAGGACCGGTATGTCTGAATATACAAGTATTTTCCTTCTTTTGGAAGATAATAAAGTAGTGGCGTCTGCTGTCAAGACCATCCTGTCAAGAAGCTGAAGACTAATACCACGTATACATACTTGACAAACAGACGATAAACTCCACGAGTGAAGACGGCGTATTAGCTGCCATTTAAATAATTCCCAGTCAAATTTAATATCATTTATTAATAAACAGTATGTACATTTTCAGTAATCTAAATTTAAAACTTCTACATGTGATATGGAGCCAAGAACGCTGGCTGCGATCCCGCGCTGGACTGTCATTTAAATCTTTAGTACAAAAAAACCAGCCATAATTTTTGTCACCATGCAGTGATGCCCAGTCTATTCTCCTGTTGGTGGCATAGAGAGCTGTATGTCAACTATTCGTCAAGCAAGTGTACAGTTCTGAGACAAACAGGCGGCACTCACATTTAAACGCTTCATCTTACAAGTCATGTTTGCCAATACACCAGCAATAACTTACGAGGCTTGGGTGTTGAATGACATCAAAATTTAATACTCGACGGCTCGGAAAATTGTTTTTCCTCGCTCCTGCTTGGTCATTATTAATGTGAGATATTATCATGGCACGTGGATACAGAACAATGTATTTACCCGCGGTTTTGCTTGTTTTTTAGTTACAAAAATTGGGAGTGAGAATTATTGTTAGTATTTTTTATTAATTTTGTTTTATATGTGTGTGACAATAAAGAACTATCTATCTATCTATCTATTGTTTGGTAATAATAACTTTATGCTAAGAATAATGATCTGTCGCTCTTTTGCAGCGTAATTCGTTCTTTTTTTAATAATATAGTTCGTAACTTTTTGTACAATATGAACTTGTAGTATGTATCTTTTGGTATCAAATTTACTAATAAAATGATTTTACAAACGATTCTCTGTTATAATCGAGCAGTGGTTAACTACAACAAAATATATATCGAATTGATTTGTGAAAATAAAACCTTATCTCAGTCTTGCCATATTTGAAGAACAAGTCCTACTTCACAACTTAATTATTCTATACCTGTTTCCCCAAATACCGTCCACAGACGCTCAACAGTACCTGAACGCCTAAAATACCCACATTTGTTTAGCAAAGCCTCGCGTGGTGAAATTTTAAAGGTACGCGTTTATGTGGGAAGCAAGTGATGTATTATTCAGGCACATGATATCGCTTCAGTAGGCTTTTAGTACACACGTTATGGAGGTTCTATGTAGGAATAGGTTTGGTGAATTGTTTTATTAGAAGTTAGAAAAAAAGTGTAGTAGTAATGTTTTTAACTTATTATATGTGTATAACGTTCAATTTAAAACGTATCGTTCGTATGAGCTAAGAAAATCCTTTGTTCTCTATGAGGATAACACTCACGTAGGACTTTGATAAGGTTCAATTCATAAACAACTAAAATATAGAGATGTCTCATCGGAACCAACGGAAGCGCCCAGACGTAAAAGTAGTTTTGAACTTTCAAGTAATGGCCGCATCGATGGCTAACTTTCGTAATCATTTATGACCACTTTAACCGTTTGAGTTTGAGGCGCTTTCAAGTACGTGATTCACAATATAACCGCCTTGGTTATAAAAAAACTGATCTATACTCAAACAGCCGCTCAATTTTATTGTTTACTCGATGTCAAAACTATTTACGAGTAAAATAGTTGGAACATTGAACTAAAAAACTGTTCATCGTTGATTAATAAAACCTATCACATATATTTTGTCTTATGTCTAAAAAGGTAGCCCTCATTGTTTTAAATGTAAAATAATAATGATGCCCTAGTGAAATGTTTACTTACTAAAATCGATAGGCGTGTTGCTTGTAAGGCTCTACTGACAAAGACAGCAAGTAGTCAGGTCAAGGCCGTATCCACACGACCTAAAAACTCAACCGCACAGATTGTGGTCGGGAGTTATCACTGCTGGAATTTGCTTTTTGGAGTGTGGAGCCTGTTTTACGAGGCTGACCTGGACAGTTTATTGGAGCTGTGCTCTATTGTTTCGGTTTAAAAGGTTTTTTAGTTGTACTTTACTTTTCACTTTGATACTAATAAACAAATATCAACTAGGTTTTTTTTAAACTAGAACGGGCTAGTACTTGGCCAACAGTTGGCCTTATGGTAAACAAAGGCTAAGGCCTAAGGTGGAGTGTGTTTACGCGATAAGAACCGGTAAGATAAGCGTAAGACATCATCTTAGGCAAAAATATAGCTAACATTAGTCAAAACTTTATTAGCTTTAGCAAACTTATGGAAAAAATAATCGAAAATGATTTTGACATCTACGGCATTATGAGAAATTTTCTTAATGTCAAGTTAACATTATTTTTATCCCATGCTAAATTAATAGGCATCTGTAAAGTAAAATTTGAATGTTTGTATTTGCTGAAGCTTTGCTGCAAATATCACATTGTGAATAAACTAAATTTAGAATCCGTGTACACGTGTAAATTTTGTCATTACCAATTCCAGCCCCATTCGGTCAGTCCACTGCCCTCTAAATATGCATACAGATATATGAAACACTCGTATTTTCCCCTCAGTCGGAACCGGTCAGGATTGAATCCAAGCTGTTTAATATGCATATATCGTACCAATTTCCGAAACATTCACCCCAATCTCAGCCTGGTTGCTATTTACTTGAGAATTGCGTAAGTTAAAATGTTTATTAAATGTTTTCGGGAAATAATTTAGGAATGTACTGAAATGATGCTTGATTTTTTTCTATTACAATTAAGGCGTATCGGGTTTCGTCAAACTTTTTAATTTTGTTTAATGGAAATAAACTGTCTCAAATCACTTTAGTGTCTTAATGCGAATTAATCGGCACGAATATTACGAGTGTCTATTCAGGTGAGACAATCCTGAAAAGAGCACTAACGCTGCAAATTTTAAAATAAAATGACAGTCATATAATTAAAACATTTCTGAATGTATTATCAAAGCATTTCGACTTCAAACAGGTGTATAACCAAATTGTAGTCAATTTCGCAACGAAATTCACAATTTCGAAATAGCTTTTTTACGTAAGTCGTTGAAATTGAAAACAGAAAGTCTGGAGACTCCTTTGAATGCTTCCAAACTCTCTAGAGAGCTGTAGGTATTGATCCAGACCGGTCATTCACCTCCTTTACCTAAAACTCAATGAAGGTACGACTTAACGTTGACTACACGACGAATTTTCACAAGCGTACGCATATGTATGTGTATAATTTGTAATAAGCCATATTAATAGTTTTTTTTCTGTGGGTCCAATTAATATTTATAACTTTTATTTTATGTGCTAGAGCTAAGAGACAACACAACACAATCCAGTTACTTTTTTATAAAATTTCTTTGTTAACCAAGCCAGACGTTAAAAAAGATTATTATTGAAAACCTCATCTTTTCTGAAGTCAGTTTAAACTACAGATGTGTGATTCGTTTTTGATATGGCTAGTAAAATGTGTGAATAACAGCTAATAAACATTTTAGAAATTATTTTAATATTCTCCTCCCTCCCGTACATAGAATCTATCATAAAAATATAATACATATTAGTCATCCGAAAAGCTAGTTTTCATTTGACTATTTCGAGTTATAAGCCACAACCTCTAATTTGCCTCCGCCTACCAATATAAACCAGTATAAGCCATTTAATATTCCAGAATATTCCACATTTCTCCAGTTTCGAATAAACGAAAACCCGATTAAGGTAAACAAAGGGCTTTCCCGTGGTAATGTAGCCGTATGAAGTTTAAACCTCCACTGCCTTTTATGCTTCATCCTGATTCGAAAATAGGTTGCCGTTTTTCGTACTGTGTGATGTGAATATAAAGTTGCTTTTTTATGAATGTTATCTTTATTTCGTGCAGAAAACGTTTGGCAAGAGACGGGAGCGGGTTTAGACTCTTAAGTAAAAAACTGTATACTAACATTGGTAGCTTATATTTTTTCTGAAAAGAGATGTGATAAATACGAAAGTTAACGTCTTAACGATTGCTTTATCGACCAATGTCTGTAAAACCTAAGGGTTCAGTATAAATCCTCTTTTGAAAAATACAAACGTATTCACAACTTTAAGGCATATTAATCGTAAAACTGATAATGTAGCCGTAACTGAAACAAAATTTTTTTTTGCCTACTGATTGTCCTTCGCCACAAAATAAGTTTATAACTGACTAGTGGGTGCTCGCGGCTTCGCTCGCTTTAAGAAGTAAAACTTGCATCCCCTATTTCACCCCTTTAAAAGTGGCATTTCCAAAAATCCTTTCTTAGCGGATGCCTACGTCATAACATCTACCTTCATTCCAAATTTCAGCCCAATCCGTCCAGTGGTTTGGGCTGTGCGTTGATAGATCACTATATCAGTCAGTCAGTCAATCAGTCACCTTTGAGTATATAGACTAGAGTCTAACAAAGCTAAGCACCATCGTAATCTAATACACGAGTTTTACGACCCTGGCAGTAACTGAACATTTAAGTAAGTGAAATATGTCAAGAATCATCACTGCCACCTCTGCTGAAAACATGAAGAGATTTGTTCCGATTACGTAAACTAAATCTGACTTGTAATATTGCCTCCAATGGAACGACTCTGATACTATACAAATAAGCTACAAATTCCTATACAACTGAGTTCCGAAGAGTAAAAACAAAGGTTTGGTCTACAATGGACTGAATGACTGCTTTGAATTTTCTGAAGAACTTTTGTTGCTTGATGGACATTCAAATGTTAATTGTTATTTTTACTTAAAGTCGGCATCTGTCCATATTTTAGAATATTGATATAATATATTGAAACTATTTGAGGTACAAAACTTTCAAATCAAGGATTATCAGGCTTTATGTCAAGTATGTTACATCTTAAAAATGTGTACATCAGATAAACTTCAATCTAAATTTAATCAAAGCTAAAAAATAGCAATACGATACGAAAATAACATTTTGTTCTAAAACTTTTTATGACTGAATATTAGCTAAAGATATAATAAAAGTCTAACTTAAACAGAATACGAAATGAAATGATAACATAATTGATAAAGTAAGAGACAAGGAAAACACTTTATTCGCTTGATTACGAAACGTAACAAATTATTTAAAGAGATAAAAACTTTTTGATTGAAATAACATCAGTTCTAACTTACAATAAAGCAATCAAAAGTTTAAATTTATGAAACTTAGGAGCCTATCGATTTGAAATTGTCTTTTAAATCATTCTTGTACCACTTTTTGATTTACTTTCTATTGGTCATCGGTTTTGATTATGTTTTTTTCTTTACACTTGACGGACTGGCATTTACTTGAAAGTTGCTTGAATTGCCTTTGTCGTAGTAAGGTATCACATTAATTAAACTATGCAATTTTCTATGTAATTACGTAGGCTATCCTGGATTCCTAAGCCCATTTTTTATAACAAATGTATATAAATAATATATAATAATATATAAAGACGCAAATATGCTTACCTCGGCCGAGGTTACATATTTGAGCCTTTTGGAGTCGAGACTTTGGGGCCGTGGGGTCCGGAAGCCCATACTATTTTCCAAAACCTCTCGGAGCGCTTGGTTGACGCGACGCATGACCAAAATGCTGGCCTTTTTCTGGCTCAACGTATCAGCATTGCCATCCAGCGTGGTAATGCGGCCAGTATGCTGGGCACGCTGCCCTCTGGTAGTGGGCTGGAGCACTTAGATTATCTTTAGGCTTTTCTAAGTGCCCCTTTTTGTAGTAGTTAGAAGTAGTATGTTTAGTTTTTCTTCCCTTGTTTTTATATTTTATTATTGTAAATATAAATAAATATTCCAGGCACATTGCACACAAATTAGTATATTGTGTTTTGGTATCCCAGATCAATATGGCTATCACCACGAAATGATGCTAGCTAGATATAAAATACACAATGAATGAATAAAATGTTAGCATTTTGTATCTCAATTTTATATTCGTATTTTAGTTTCGATATTCAAATATGAACTGAAAACCACAACAACGCACTAGATTTATAGCAAATACGAGTAAACCTATTCGAGCAAATAGAGCTCTAACGAATTGTTTATACATGGTGTTTCTGTGTAGTTTTCCGAATCTATTGAATAGAATAGATGGTTGAGTTAAACTATGTACTATATTGGACGCTTTCTAGGTATTATGTTAGTTGTTATACTTTTTTAGATTTGTATAACGCAGTTTTAGTATCAGCAGATTTTGTGTTTTGAGGGTCTACAACAGCTCCATGCTACCGAGTGGCAGGAGATGGCGTAGAACCGGAAGGAGTGGCGTCTCTTTGTGTCGGAGACCAGGGTCCACTTTGGGTCGCAGCGTCACATTGGTAAGTAAGTAGCTGCACTTATTTTTAACTAGATCCTGTAAGAGTTTTTTTGCTTAAAAAATATGTATTTTGCTATAAGATAGCTGCTTGGTTGACTAGGTAGTAAGATAAGTTATTGTGTAATTCCGACCACGTATTTGCTAAGCGCCCTTATCGGTGGAACTTTCACAGAGCCCTGCTATTAATAAAGAGTAGTGAAACTAATAAGGGTTGTACGCACATATTATGTACAGGGTTTATTGTTATTGTAGGACCTACTGGTTTGTAATGTTAGGTAGTAAGGCAATCTTAAGCTAAATCAGAAGCCTCTAGAACGATCAAAAATTCCTTGTCACAGAATGTAAGTTTTGAATCTATTTTTATATTAGTAACACATATTATGTTCTTACAATTGCTTTACAGCTGTGTAATATAAAAAGACTTTGTTCCCCCGAATAGTTTATAGAAGTCAAATGTTAGGTACCAGAAAAATGAGATGTTAAATTAAATCAAATGCTAGAGTTTTACTCAGAGTCAAATGAGAGTATTTGGTTACATTGTTACATGAAATAACTTCGTTTATACATAACCACATATAAAACAAGTAATAGGCTTTGCAAGAACAAAATGTATATAAATGCAATGGAGTTATAAAACGAGAATTATGAAGTTAATCTGAAAGAAAATAAAATAACTGTATCACTGTTGTAATAAATTTGCAAAGCCAGCAAAAATAAATCCCTTAAAACGAAACTGTTTTGCATAATCCGCTCTGCACCGAGGTAATTACTACGTGTATTTTGTCTTCAAACCACAGAGTTTATAAGTAATATTTTCTAGAGAAACTACTTATATTAAAGTTAAAAAAAAATAGAAAGCATAGACATGACAATTATATTATGAAAGTGCTGTATTTAAGTTTAGCTAATAGAAGTAACTAAAGGGTGAATTTGACATAATACTTAAAAAAAAGTATTAATCTCCTTTTATTGAATGTACAAACAACTGTTGTTTTTGAAAACGCGCTTTTAAATGATTTTAAAACTCCAGCTTATGATCTAGATTTAAATATAAATGACAATTTACTAAAAGCATTTTCTATTCTACTCCTCATGGCATTCTAACAGCAATAAATTGTATATAATAAACTAGCTGGTGCGCGCGACTTCGTCCGCGTGGAATAGTTACTTATTACCATAAAAACTGTTCTAGTGAGTTAACCATAAAAGATAGATATATACTGTTGCGGACATTTTGTTAGATCATTTCAAGAGGAATAATTCTTTCATACACATTTTTTTGATATCTTGAACCGTTTTCGCAGCGCACGCAACGGAAGCCCTCAGAGATGAATATTTTTCCCCGTTTTTTTCTACATTTTCTATTGTTTCTTCGCTCCTATAAGTTGCAGCGTGATGTTATATAGCCTTCCTCGATAAATGGTCTCTTAAACACAAAAATAATTTTTCAAATGGGACCAGTAGTTCCTGAGATTAGCGCGTTCAAACAAACAAACTCTTCAGCTTTATAATATTATACTATAGATTCAAAACACATAAACATACACATTTTTATCCTATCTATAAATATTGAAAGCACCTTGTATTTCGTTAAGATTGAAGCGGTCGTAGTACCCTCGCGGTTAGCTTTATTAAATCTTCAGGACCAACCTTCTGCGTAAAGATGGACATTATTTTTGTGGAAGTAAAACCTCAGAGGGAAAAGAAACCTTTTTGGCCGGAAAGAGTGCTGGAATATGTAACTAATTAATGACTGCTGGTGGAGCTTCTTATACAATTTCCCATAAGCTAATTTTGTGAGACGGTTTTTTCTGTGTATTTAACCAATATTCAGAAATAAGAAGCCGTGTTCATAATATGTAATGGGGTTACAAATAAACGCCCTTGGATTTTTTAGGCCATTTCTAAAGATTTTCAGGTTCTTTTTTGGTTTGAAGTTGTTAGAAGGATTTCTGGCCATTTATTGATGATAATTATAGGAATAAATTACAGCTATTGTTTTAGAAACTTTAAAGTGAAAATTAGTCTTTCTGTATGAAGAATATTTTGCTCTCGTTCAAATTATATATGAACATCTTAAAAAGTTTTATTATTACAAATTTGTGTTTAATTATCACACAATTTCTCATGAAAATAAATTGTCGTAGAAAATCCAAAGTGGAGCTAGGAAATTTACAAATGTAAATTTTGTGCAATCATAATAATATGACCATTAGTGCTATAAATCATGTTGAAAAGGGTACATTTTACTTGAGTAGGGGATGATACATTACTGTTGCATCGGTGTAAGGTTTTCTAGGATAATTTGTACAAACCGCTTTTTGTTATTAAGTTGCAACACTTGGATTAGTTTATTACAAGTATTTTTTTCTTGAAAGTGACTATTTGTACGGGTACTGGATGAATAAATTATATCTATTTATAAATTGTTCGTACGGTAACCAAAATTCAAAATTCAAAATTATTTAATTTTCATAAAAATGCATACATACAATAATATCTCTAAAGCACCGTACTAGACGCCGGTGCGTCTGTGACACGGTGATTAGCGCCTTCCGGGGTCTTATTTTTGGAAAGTACTTATACATTTTAAATATTTACTCTTACACAATAGAATTTAGAATTTATAATTACAAACATCAGAAAAGGTCAAATTGTTAAGTATTTAGTCAATTAATTATTAAAAAGAATAAGAATTTTAGTCTTACAGATCTAAGTTTAACAGTTCATAAAATGTTCATTACAAATTGATGCCGTTTTGTCCATACATTCATTTTTTTTTTTTTTCATTTTTTTTTTTTTTTTTTTTTTTTATTAACCGTATTAATAATTATAAATTGTTCGTACAGTACCCGTATTAATAGACTCACTCTTTTTTCTTATACACAGGACTTCGCTGAAAACTCAATTCAGATAAAATATAGTTCTTTGAATGACATGTTTCTGTTTTACATTAGGTTAGCTTAAAGACTCTAGGTACTACAGACCAGACAGGTATACAGTAAGTACAAATAATGAAGAACAACACCACACTCTAAATAATAGAAGCCATTAGTTACAAATGATACAGGGACAAACCATTTTATTAATCTTGCAAACGACTAAGAATTTGTTTATTAAACTTAAAATTTCATAAACCTTAAATAACATAACCAGTTTTTACAATCGCGTAAAATAAACATTACGACAACATCAACATACAGATTTCACCTGACTGCAGCCAGGTTCGTTCCCGGCAGATATTTTAATCACTCTCATGAAAATTCAATCACTCACAACGTGGGACCGATGACACGTTTACAGGATTTCACTTGAATTACCTTGTGTTATTTTTTGTTGTCATAAAGGGGTATGTATATTTAAAACAAGAATAAATAAAAGTAAGTTTTGTAAAATAAAACTCATGATTAACAACGTTGTTTGGTTTATGGAAATTTTAGTTTTAAAGCATAAATAAAATATCATCTGTATCATCAATTTAAAGCTTGAACGAAATGAAAAACCAAACAATTTGCAGATTAAGTTACAATTAAATCATCAATATCAAGAAATTTTAAATTCCTGCTCTGGAGGAAAAAAATAGTTTTCACGTGCATTCACTTCTGACTGAAAACAGCGATTTTTCAGAATAACTTAAAAAAAATTATACACTAAACTTACCCAAATCCCAAAACTCACTTTCCTCACATCACTGTACCCACAAACGTCATGTTTTCACAATATTCAGTGTAATTTCAGGCACATTTCAGGCGCACGGTGGCCTCGACCGCTTCCACGAGACTGCCGGCCAACAGAGAGATGGCAAAGATTATGGCACCTAGATGGGATCTTGTTATTTTGTTTTACTATTTTACTAATACGAGTTTTTAAATAATTTTATTTTATATATTTATTCTTGCACTTATAGGTTACAACATACAGATGGTTACAGTGAGAAATGCTTATAAACGCTCTCCACAAATACGTCTTTCGGCTTGTAAGCAACTGTGCTTAGGTATTATATTTACAAGTATGTGATATTTTCATCTTTTAATACACTTCTTCACCTATAGTAGTTTACAAGCTGTTTAGTTGTTGGAATATCTGTTTTAGGAATCATCGTGAGACCCACTGCAGGGTTCTACAAATGCGTGCTTAGAATCAACTGAGATTGGATTTTATATTTATGTGATCGTCTTCAAATAAGCTTTACCTAAACATAAGTTTTTTATTATCTCTGTAATTATGTTCAAAAGATTGTATTAAGTTGATTTTTTTTAAATTCAGTATATTAAAGCATAAATATCATAAAAAATGGAACTAAGTTTTTGACAAACGTTTCTTTTACGTACTCATAATATTGTTAGTAAAATAATATAAACAGTCTCATAAAAAAATATGTAGATGTAATAATTATCAATCACTCAATTAACAAATTAATGTAAAACTAATTGATAACTACAAATAGACCGAGTAATAAAATAAAAAAATGCACTGTGTCATCATAATACACATTCATTTCATAACCATGTCCTGTACACACGCTCGGCAAATAGCCGTCCAATAGCGTCCAACAACATATTAGTTATCATTCAAATATTTCCCCGTCTTCTTCCTTGTTGTTAGTAGATATTCGTAAAACTCTTTTGTTTTACATGGGATAGGTTTGCGTTTGATTACAACCTGTCTTAGGGTATAACTCATATATAATACGGTTTACTCCTCCTACCATCATAGTAAGAACAGCGACACTATGGAAATCTCTACCTGGAATTTCCTAAAAAATTAAATGCAGAAGTCTTCAAATCAAGAGTAAATAGGTTATTAATAAGGTTTCATCAAGACAATCGTGCTACATTTTGGACTGCAGCGATGCTTAACATCAGGCGGGTTGTAGTCAAACGTATGTAAACCTAATTCGTGTTAAAAAAAAGAATTTGCCAAGCGTGTAGACAGTGTATTAGATAACAGCGTCAAAACAATGGCAGCAAATAAAATTCTAATCTAATCTGCAGACTATTGTTGTACGCATACCTAATTGGTTGTAAAATTTCACCACAGATTATTAAAATCTTAATGGTTTTTTCTTGTCTAATAACTTTTTAAAAGTAATTAATGATGTAAACTTTCCTGGTGGTATAATCGTTAAATCTTGTTTAGGTATAAGCGGCGTTTGGAATCATTCTGTTTGTAGATTAGTATACTGATATAGATTTAAAGTTTTGAAAACTGTTAGTTAACAATGCATGAAGTAAAATACATCATCATCATCATCATCAGCCCACGGTCGTCCACTTCTGGACATAGGCCTCTCCCAAGGCACGCCACTCAGCCCGACTTTGTGCTTCTCGTCTCCACCTGTTCCCTGCTACCTTCATGATGTCCTCGCTCCACCTAGTGGTAAAGTAAAATACATATAACAAAAATATTTAATTTCTTTTCAAAGGAAACTATTCTTATCTGTTGTTATTATTTATTCTTTGGCCACGAAGATGAGTGTTTTTTTAGTACAGCTATAAGATAAAATAGGTATGAATTATGTACCTAACTGGTAGCAATTTTACCTACTATTTACTATTCCATGTCTCGGCTTAACATCGCATTGTGATGCAATGAATGCATTACCAACCATAGATAAGTAATCTTACATTAGTACTTACATAATAACTCAGTGTACTAAGGTATGATAAGATAGAAAGAGAGAGGCCTATATCCAGCAGTGGGAAAAACCGGCTATGGATGATGATGATGTACTAAAGTGTTCGTTCGCGATTATCAAAGTTCAATGACTGTCGCTACATGTTAAGTTTTTTCCCGGTATTCTGCCAAATAACGAGAATCGGTTGATACCAAAAATTTAATAAAACTAAGAATAGAATACTATTTATTTATTGAGACAACACGACAAACAGAACACATTAAAACATAAAGATATATATATATGTATAGATACACGTTTCGTGACACAACCTGGCCCCAACTCAGCATGTGTTGGATGCAAGCATCCAGCGCTGGTCTTCCGTTGGGACCGGCGGATGACGTCACGAACGAATTGGGAATATGGCTAAGAAGAACAATAAGAAGTTAAGTTTTGTTGGCTAACTGTAAAAAGTTATGTTAATTTACGTTAGACTACAACCGCTTGTCTAGAAGAAACCTATTTGAAGACTCTGTATGATTCACAGATTGAAAGGTTTTTGTACTTAGTAAATAAATAATTAGTTTACCTTTTCAGACATTATTTATATTTTTACTCCCTCGTGTATAAAATTAGTGATAAAATTCTATTGTCCGAACAACAAATCCCTTTAGTAAGGTTCACTCAAGGATTTTCATAAAATTTCTGCGAGCTACCAAATCCCTGTGGATATCTAATAATTATCGTAATAGCTTAGTCAATGTAATAAGCAGATGGCCTTGCGATATCTTACTTACAACATAATATTGGCCATTAATCATAAGCTTTATATAATTATAGAAATAGATATTATGGTTTATTAATATATTTTTTCAGTAAAAGAATAATAAAACTTCAGATGTGAAAAGCCTGTGATAAAACTCAATTGAAGTCGGTTCTGCCAAATTATATATAAAGAAAGCAACTTGCATTTGATATCAGTTAACGCAATAAAATAATTAGTTTTTGTAAAATTAAAGTAAATGTATATACGCAAAATTACGAAAAAAATACTAACCAGGCAAGTTTAAAAAATCGTATAAAAATCCGCTGCTAAAGTAACATTCTCCCAACATTTACCTGTCGAATGAAAATGTGCCTATTTTTCACAGCTATAGTCGTTAGTCTCTGCGAAGGCTTTGGTCTGCTCTCTCTTTCGCTCTCGCCGCGTAGGTGTCTTGCATCCCACTCGCACCGAAGCATTTGTTTGACGTACGTAAGTAGGCAGGAAAATCTCGAGTCAAACGTAGTCCATACAAGTTTACTTTGTGCGCAAGTGATGGCAGCACTTTCCGATACTCAGGATGACTATATCATAGTAAATTTAAGTTCTGATTTTATCCGCGTGCAGAATTGTCTTGCTGGTTAGTGTTATGTATTCTGTGGTCAGACTCAAGGATTTTCCCGCTTTCATGGAAACTGGCATAGTAACGAGTTTAGCGTCATGTTTTACATCTGCTTTCTTATTCTATGTAAATTGTGGTTTTTAGAATTTATGAACGTAAACTCTTTCAATATTTCAATAAGTAAGTACTGAAATTCTCCAATTAGATCATAATCATAGTCTGTTCAAGACTAAGATACAGACTGAAAGAGTTAGTTCAATAGCTGCTATATTCACTCTAGGTATAACTAAATGAAAGCGGATGCCCAAATAATAATATTGATTTAAATTTGAGTAGCCTATTCATTACTATTCATAGATTTAATAAACAAATAGTAGGTAACAAAGTTTTAAAACAACTAATAAAAATCATTTAGTTTCTACTTTTTTAAATAAGTAAATATACATAATGTTCTGGTATCGCTTACCATTTAATAAAAGTCCATTCCGTAACCCAATGCCAAATGATCATTTTAAACATCAGATAAGCTCAAAAACGGGTTGTTACAAATCCCTCCTTTTGTCTGACATTTTGCTGTTTGTTTTGTTTTTACCGTGTGTGGGACGCGGTGATCCACTTTGTTGCTTTTTAGGAATAAAACGTTTTATCATAAAATTGGTTGACGGTTATGTTACTGATTATAACTTTATTTCGTGTTGAAAACTTGAAAAATGCATTTTTTTATGTTGCTATCGTATTATGGACAAATGATATATGTCTTCCAAGCGTGTTTTGTTTTAGATGGAATAGGCTTACGTTTAAATAATTTTAATTTATCAAACATGTCAATATCTGGACAGATTTTTACACATTAAAAATTAATTACTTATATATTATACAAGGATCAATATACAAGGAAGACTGCATACAAAGTATTCTATGACACAAATTTTGGAATTTTATCATGGAAAATAATGTTATTTAATTGTATATCAATTTAAAATCAATGCAATATAATATGTAGCTACCCTTTGAAAGGGTAGCTACAAGAGCTTTTAAAAATAGCGACAGGGCGTGCCATACAGAGTTAGAACTAAAAAAAGGCTTTTTGGTGGAATATACATATATAACAACTTATGTACCTATATAGTTAGGATACATTAGTGTTTAGGCTTCGTTGTGTATGTATATGATAGATAAGGGATTTGTGATGACAAAAATATGTTATTTGATCTAATATATAAAACTCAAAGGGACTGACTGACTGATTGACTGACTGACTGATATAGTGATCTATCAACGCACAGCCCAAACCACTGGACGGATTGAGCTGAAATTTGGAATGAAGGTAGATGTTATGACATAGGCATCCGCTAAGAAAGGATTTTTGGAAATGCCACTTTTAAAGGGGTGAAATAGGGGATGCAAGTTTTACTTCTTAATGCGAGCGAAGCCGCGAGCACCCACTAGTTTGAATATAAAACTATAGCATATTACGCTCGTCAAAACTGATACTTACAATACATTATATTAAAAAAAATGTTAGTTTCGTTATATTAAGATTAAAAATAGGTATTATGAATCAAAAACTAAATAATATTTTTAAAAAAGTATACTTTAAGTAATAAGTACTTTAATTTACAAATAATAGAAGTAGATTTAGCATAGCTCTTTATCAATAACTGTGTATAGAAATAAGAACCCTTATCGATGGAAAAGGTCTTGCCATTGTCAGCGTTTTATGGAAAATGCTCAGAACAGATTTACATTCCACGGGGTAAAATACAATAGACATCGAAACGAGACGCTGTTGTTTTGAAGAGCTATAAAATTAAATAACAGATACTGCTATTATAATAATCATTTTCGTATGTAGGTACTTTTATCGAGCCTTAATTTTTTCTTATCTGTAGAAATTTTGCTTAATGCTTAATTTTTATCTTTTTAACAAGTAAAATTCATTGAATTTTGTCCTTATATTAAAATATTATTTATATTTGGAATAATAAGTATTCCATAGTCACATTTGTTGATTGATCCACCGCAAGGCGCCGCAAGTAAAACTTTACAATATTAGGCTCATTGCTTGTTACTTTTATAATAAGGTCACTGTTATTTTTTAACTCGACCATCCTTTTCTGTTAATTGTTATCTTTACAAGACCTTTAGAAAGTTTTCTATTCTATCACTCTAATATTGGAAAGGTGAAAATGTGTATGATTAGATGACATTTGTTATGGAAGTAAAATAAACCACGAATTAACATACAGGCTACTTTTTACCTCGGATTAACGCGTGTGACATTGCGGGGCGCTGCTAGTAGTACATAAATTGTTTAACATCAGCTTTATAAAGGTTATAAAATAGTTTCGCCCGTTCCTGGCTCCTCAGTCCGTCCACAAATTCAATATTTCACAGTCCGAATATTCCCGCAGTTTATTCTTCCGAACCAGTCGGTCTCGGCCGTTTGTATGGAAATTACGAGGAGAATATGGATTTACAATGCTTTGATTCAATATTTTGATAGGAATTTTCGATTTCTGAATGATGTTTTTTTTTTCAGAACAAGCATGGTACTTCTGACAACATAATTGCTTGTATGTTTATCGATTCAAATGACATTGGTCAGTAAAAAAAAACTTTTTCAAGTATTTAGAATGCCAGGTGAATATTGTTTGTGAAAACGTTTCTGATTATTATTTCTGGGAATTTGAGTATCAAAATGATGTGTTTTCTATAATATTGGGAAATAATCTTAACCATTTTATAATAGCAAAAATAAGTTTGTTGTTGTGTGTTACTCCTGGAAGTCATAACCGAAATAAATTGAACGTAATTCTGATAAGAAGATAGAGTTAAATGTTTTGGATTCGTAAGACATAGGCTCCTTTTATCCCAGTTAAAAACGCATCAGGCAGGCATTCGCTAGTAGATCATAAAAACACATATAAAATAAATAAATACTCCGGGACATTGCACACAGCGCCATCTAGCCCCACACTAAGCAAACGCTTGTGTCGTGGGTACTAGATAAAGGATATAATACTTAATATACTTTTCTTTTGTAAATACATACTTATTATACATACAAACGATACTAGACTCAACACAAGTAATTATAATTTTTTTTCAAGTACTTACATAAATACTTGTGTCATGCGGGAATCGAACCCGCGACCTCTAGATTAGAAGGCAGAGCCACTACCAACTAAGCTAACAGGCCAGTCAAAATATAAAATAGATGTCACTATAAATGTTTATACATTTTCGAAGTCCAGAATGCGTGACAAAATTGACTGCCCATTTATTGGACGGACTTCCACTTGGCACAAAAATATAATATTATTGGTCAACCTTGTACATTTTATTTAACACGAAAATTATTCGTGTGATATGAATAGATGGATGTTGAGTTTATTTAGGAGCTCGTGCCAGTAATATTTTCTTAATATAGATTTTCTTTAAATATTTTTATAATATTACTACTTTGCTGCTGTGAAATTTTTGATAACCCTATTATTCCCGGTTCTTTTGATTTTTTAAATTCTAATGTTTTACCTTTACTATACCGATCACAAATGATCACAAATTCTTGTCTTTTAAATTACTAAGATTTTCTTATTAGCCTAGGCACTGCCTTCTTTAGCCTAAAACTACCTTTTATGTTTGCTCACAACAAAATCCTGATTTAGAATCTGTGTCCCACTAGAATGGTTAATTTATGAAGCTTGACATCACTAATGCATTCCGTTTGCTCGAGTAACATGCTCTTAGAGTTATCTCCAGAGCTTAGTGATACGTCGGTCAGTTTGCTATGACACGAGTTTTATCTGGGAGATTAAGGACTAGATTCATATGGTTAGTGGTTGTATATCTTGGAATCATTGCGTCACTCGTACTATTATAAAAGCGAGATTCTGCTAGCAATATGTATGATAGTTTATTTTTAATTTTGTGAATGGTCTCTTAACTATTAGTAAGGTTAGGATACATTATGTCTAAATAGGTGCATGATTGATTAATTTCTCGCATTCAAACGGCATAGTAAAGTTAATAAAATATGGGACATATGTTCCATTTCCATATAACATTATTATACCATAATACTATTTTAGAAAAGGAATACTATTTATATTTGTATATTTGACAATAATTCTAGTAATTTTACTTTGATAAGACACCTACTACAGTAGTATCATCTATTAAAACCAAATTTGAGTTTTTAATTTAATTTCGACTAGCAAAGCGATCCTGCCATCCCACAGGTAAAGTACATGAAACCCGAGGTAAAAGTTGTAATTACCAACTATCACTAACAAACATCCGCTCGAAGCTCTACTGAAATGCTAATACTTTCCAAAACATTCAAATTGATGTGAATCCGACGCTTAAAACAGAACTGCGAACGAAAAACGGTAGTGGCAGTAAATCAACTTCTGATATACCGAATATATTTTTTTGTAGCCGCCGATTACGACCCTAATTTTGAGTATCTTTTCTGTCTGTTGCGATTGTATTATTTCCTTGTGGTTTTAAAAATATATCTATTTTCTTTATTAATATTGACTATGACATTTCATTTATGATAACATTGCAAAACTCCACAATACCCACACGAATCTGCAAGCTAAGTTAAGCTAATATGCTGACTGACATAAAGATACTATAAGAATCTATTTCTATGTTATGCTGGATCGTTGAAACTTAGTTATTTATCGTTCAAATTTGGTTTACCAAAGTGTCCTAAATAAATTGGTCATTAATAGACCACCGTCTCTGTTAATTCCGGTATCTATCACTAAGACTTTCTAACAAAGGTAACAAAGGTGTTACTGTTATTGGTGCAGCCTCTACAACTAATTTTATACTGAAAGTATGAAGTTTAAGCCATGCCCAAGTTGAAGCCGATTCTAGATATTAAAATAGTTAACGAACTGACGCCGGGCAGATGTACTCGTATGTCTAAATAACGTCAGTTTATTTGATTGTAACGTAAACTGTTAACTATTATTATCTTCATAAATTTTATAACTCGCTAGTAACTATTATCGTAAATTAAAACTGGCGTTCTAATTACGTACCAAACAGAATGTTACATGTTACTAAGTAGATTAAATCGATTGATTCGATTGTTAGAAGTAGAGGTGGAGAAAAAATTTAGTCGCTTTGAAGAAAAAAAAACTGAAAATAAAAGCTTAAATCTGTTTTATATTACTAAAGTGTATTAACTCAATTTTTACCTAAAAACATGCAATTATTACAAACAATTTTCACTCCTACAAATTTTATTTTTAAAGATGATTCACCATCTTCCAAACATCGAATTCAGTTCATCGTATCAAAACAATAGGATATAATCCGGGATACAAAAGCTTCAGATCAAAATAATAAACAAAGTAAAACGAAACGAAATATAACATCTTTCGATCATAAATAAGTATACAAATTCGCTTACCAATGGAAAATTATTCAAACATTCGAATATTATTTTATATTTTATATTAGAGGAAAACTCGTGGAACTCATTAGCGTGGGACCTCGTGAAGTATCCATAGTAGGCTGTAGGGATTGATGTAAGCTAGGGTATTTAGAATTATTAGAATTTTTACCTATGTTCTCTAGAATTCAAAGTTCTTGGGAAAAAATAAAACAAAAGAAATAATAGTTTCCCAAAGAAATATGCAGTCATTATTATAAAATTTACATGTTAAAAGATTGCTTTACGTGGTTTCTTGCTACTTTGACATATTGTAAACGTGAATATGTCATTATCACTTTTGGTATTGCAAAACGCTGATATGACGAAAAACCTTTCAATTAATTAAAGTGGGCGGACGCTTCGTCAATTTTACATAATTGGTTTTTGCGTTATATTTGGGAGCACATGAAAAAACTCCGCCATCAATCTTCTGTAGGCAACATTACACGTCGTGGCTCTCGGAACAATAGATTTTATACCGTCCCGGGGGAATGAAGGCATGGTCACACTACGGTATTATTGATGAAAATAAACTATGAGTATACGAGTATACATGATATATAACCAGCTAATTATTACTTACATGTATTAACAAGTCTTATCTGTAATATTTTTGTTACAAACTGTTATTTTATATTCATCATCATCATCAGCCTAATTATACTCACGGCAGGGTATAGGCCTCCTTCCTCTAACGCCAATATTCCCTGTCTTGCGCTATTACAAAGTTGAAGTAAACATTTAACCATTTTAGAATATACTGTTTTTTTCAGTCGAAATTGTCATATTACACATACATACATGTGTACATACATCACTGTGACGAACATAAACACGTTTGGATGAAATTAAAATCAGTCTAACTTTTTTTTCTTTATTGTATCTCTGGCAAGTGTAGAAAGAGCTTAAAGCTACCCTGTTGTATTAAAGCTCTTTGTAGCTCTGCTGTATATCGTTTATAAAATGAGTTGATGTAGCGTGGAGTAATCAACGGAAAAGCCAATCTAAATATTTTAGAGATAAGCTACATATGTAGTTATTTCATAATAATATAAGTTTAAGAAATTCAGGTTTTCAGTTTTAACAGACTGATAACAGGACTATGCAAGAAACAGGTGCACAATAAGTTACGTTAATGCAAGTATTTTTGTGACGTCGCCATCAAAAACTGTAGGTATCAGCACTGATGGTTATCTGTCACGAGCATTTCATTGAGTTAAGGCTGTGTTGGTGCGAATTCACGTTACTAAACATGTAAGATAACCCTTACTTTACAGGGATAAATTAAACACCAGCTTCATTATTTCACTTCAAATATATTAATTCATCTTTACTTATTACTCTAAATCACAATCGTCAATCTGACTTAAATTCCTAGCTCACAATCTATTGAAAACACTCTTTCGAGCTCCAACGGCCGACTAACCCCAACGCAGTCACAGTCACGTGGTCGTCTGCCAGTCCCCGAGGGGAGCTGGTAGGACCTCTACGAGATAAATCTCTTTCGAGGGGCTGGGCTCCGGGGCACACTGACCCCGGGGAAGTTCACAGTTCACGTCGAGTCGCTCTGTCCGGCGGCGTACCAGCAACGGTCGGCGTTGTTCGACGTGATGAGGCGATGTGCCTGTCGCTGCGGCGCATTTCTATAGCGCCAGGACGACAGGCGGTGGTTCCTGGAGGTGGTGCAAGCGCGACGACTCAACAGGAACTTAACCCCAACGCAATCAATCACGTGGTCATCTGCCAATTCCCAAGGGGAGCTGGTAGGAACCTCATCGAGATTAATCTCATTTGAGGGGCTGGGCTCCGGGGCACACTGACCCCGGGGAAGTTCTCCGATCACGTCGAGTCGCCCGTCCGGCGGCGTACCAGCAGCGGTCGGCGTTGTTCGACGTGATGCGGTGATGAGGTGATGTGTCTGTCGCTGCGGCGCATTTCCATAGCGCCGGGACGACAGGCGGTGGTTCCTGGAGGTGGTACACAACCATGTTCATGACACTTTAATATTATTGTGAGCGATGACTAAAGGTGCTGGTATTCGCAGCATGGCAGATAATTGATAAAAAACAATTACAGTATTGAAAAACTAGATCCATTTAAAAATAACCTTACAAACATAAGAAGGAAAATTTACAAACTGGAATTTTGATTTTAAAATACTTTCATTTCCCAATTAAAATGTTATTTTTATAGAAAAGTGGTGGCTTATAAAAGTTATTTTCTACGTTTTTTTTATTTGAATATGGCTACTATTTCCTGTCATGTTGTTTGTTTACCCCTGGTTCCCAGCAGTACCGCAGGTGTGCTAGGTACAGTATTACTCACGTTGGAAGCGCGCCGGTTCCACTCGACTAGACGCCTAACGACCAAGTACGTCTGATGCAGTGGAAAGAAGACAGTTGTTAAGGTTGCTTTCGATAGTAAGTACCCTTTTATTAAGTAGGTTTTTTTACTTAAGTGTATTTTTGTGATAAGTAGACATGTGAAGAAATTGATAAGCTTTGTTTATGCTATCTATGCTTTTAAATGCTTACGTTAGGCTTACAGCACAGCCCGCTGGACGAAATGCATCGCTGCTGAAAAAACAATTAAATATAATATTAAGAGAAAAAATACAATTATATATGCGCTTTATATTGTACAGTACATGCTTGATATAACTATTTCGCTCATCGAAATAACCGAAGAAACTTAATTACTGCAGCATAAGATACATTTATGTTCAACGAGATATATGTATACCGTTTTATTTGTAAGTTACAGTACTGTCTACGTAAATACTGTGTTGCTGATATAAATACGCTATTTTAAGCAAGTGTTGAAAACCATTTACCCAAGTGTGATTCCAGCAAACCAGGATCTGTGGTACGTCAGTTTTCTGGATTGCTTGTTGAAAAATTGTTTATATTATTGCTAAAGATGTTCTGATAGAAATAGCGGCGCGTACGTACACCTGCTGGTAACTAAATAGGTCGATAACATGTTTTTAAAGAACTTTGCGTCATTGGAATTTCTAGTAAATTATGAATGGGTAATTTTGAAGCTAAATATCTTATAGAACGTACTTATATAGGTTAAGTAGTATTTGTTTCAAGTTATGTTTGCATTTATCAAAGAGGAAAGTCTCAATAAATTGATTCCGTGGGAGAGACCCGTTCCTGAGTTAGAATTGGTGAAATGGTATATATAATGTTTGGAAATTAGATGATCTTGAAAGCTTTTTAATGACGCTTCAGAACCGTACCACAATCTATATATATAAAACTCAAAGGTGACTGACTGACTGTTTTTTTTTTTTTTTTTTACTTTAGGTAGGCTCACGCTTGACTACAACTACAACTGATATAGTGATCTATCAACGCACAGCTCAAACCACTGGACGGATTGGGCTGAAATTTGAAATTAAGGTAGATGTTATGACGTAGGCATCAGCTAAGAAAGGATTTTTGGAAATGCCACTTTTAAAGGTATGAAATAACTAGTTTATTAGTAAAATAATTTGTATTTTTGCCTAAAAAACATAGTAGATATTTAAGGATACATTTTAAATAAAGTTGATTAAATTTCATTTATACATAACTCTTATTTAGCTAACCTACCTTCCAACTTTTAACACCTGCTACGAATGTAGAGTCGTGACTCGATAGTTTGAGAGTTTGTTTGTAGTTAGCGTGTATTTATTTACTTACATGGCTGGAGTTATTTTGAGAGCAATTCTACGTGTTTAGTTTAACTTATTGGTCTGACAAGTCCATACCAGCCCACTTTTAATGTAAGTCGTGTAATTTCATAAGTATTACTCATCTTTAAGTTTAAGTTTAATTCATCTTATCGTATGAGAGTACCCTCTAAAGTCGTTCTCAAAATCACCCAAGAAGCATCTGTTATGGCATATTGACTGCCGTATTAAGACAAACCACTTAAACCTACCAATTGTGTGCATTGACAGTTGAGAAGCATGTGTACAGAGAGAAAAAAAACCCATTAAAGTGTCTATCTATACATATAATAAAGCTAAAGAGTGTCAAAAATCTGAACAAAGAAAATATGTTTAAATCAGTAATAAAACACGTATCTGCAGTTTTTATATTTTTTGACACTGTTTATTTAAACGCTCATAACGCAAAAATGGTTGAACGGATCATCGTGATTTTTGGTATGTAGTTAGTATGAAGTCTTAGAAGTGTCATAGAGTTACTACTACTGGCTACTTGTTATCTCAAAATAATGCGAGCGAAGTCGCGGGCGTCCACTAGTCCAAAATATGAAGATGAATACGCCATTTTTTTATACTGGATTGGATAGCGGGTCATTTCGTCTGGGTGTTATTACAGTAACATTACAGCGTGTTACAACTATTTGATGGAACGAATGCAGTGATGACATGCACTATACGGTTTTGGTAACGGTCAGCTCTACATGTAACTACCATTAAAAAAATAAAGTTCACTTTATGGTTATGCGAAGGATTTTCTATCCTGTTATTCGATAATGTTTTTTCAATAAGATATAGAAGATAAATATTTAGTGTAACTGTATTTGTGAATAATTGCAGCTAGACGAAACTGTTGTTCGATACTGTTTTTTTTTCATGTATTATGTTATTTATAAGTAGATTAGGATATCGTATGTAGGCATATGTATATTGTTAGTATATTCCGTGAAAGGACCTCAGCGCCCCCCACGATGTTGCTGCCTAAGAGAACTCCCCTAACGAATTAATACTGCGGGGGAGTCACGACCCTCAGTCATGAGGAAATACGACTCATGGGTTATTTATAAGAATATAAGTATGCAGGTATATTGATCTCACAAAATATATGCTACAACTTTTAGAAGGCTTCGTAAAATCCTTTGTGAGAGCGCGTGCCAACCGCAGCCGCCGAGGTACGGTTGCCAAAATACGTGATTATATTTTATTGAATACGTTTCTTGCCAAGTATGTAGGTATAGTTTTCTAGGTGCTATAAGCCTTAACTAAGAGAAACTTATGTTAAAATGAGTTTTGCGTTTATTAGTACAAAGTTTTGAGAGTAGTTAAAATTGTCTGATTTCATTTATGTCAAAAACAGTCTATAATGTTATAGGTACAAAATTACTCTTCAGCTATAGCAATACATTTCCCTACATTTTAATTGAAATGACTTCGAAGTCTCAAAGTTAAGGAGTTAATCATAAACATACACGTATAATATGTAAATTTACGGTATCTTTACATAAAAAGTATTCACCACGAATGTTGCAAGTAAAAATATAACGATCATAATAAATGTTTAACTTCCTTTCAATCTGGCTTTCAAACAACACCTCAATTTTAATAAGCATTTCCCACCATCTGTTTAATTGGTGTTATCTGGTTCGCTCGCCGGCTACATACAGACATAGACTATACAATACAGAGACTAACTACCTGTACACTTACCTCCTTACTTATCTTATAGTCTCATGCGCGGATCAATCATCAGTCATCATGCATTGTTGACAACTGACCAATCATCACGTAATGGCAATCAAATTCTTTGTTTGCGAATATGGGACTATTTATTTGCCATAATATGTCTATTTTAATTTTTTAAATACAGATATTAAGTCAAATATTGACCGGCGGGCGGTCTCGATTCGATTAGGGATCATAAGGTGGCCCAGTACTACTTGCCTGTACGGACGCATAAATTATATAACCGTAAATGAAGAAAAACTGAAAAAAATGTTTTCTAAATGAAATATGCTTTGCAATGGTTCAATGCCAGAATGTCTTGTCAATGGGGTTTGATGCTAGTTACATAAATATGTAAGGCATTGTGATTCCTCGCACATTTCTCACGGGGTCATGCACAGCCATCATAAAGAAATTAAAAATCACCTCTTTGTAGAGATAACGAAAATATGCGCTGTAATAAAGATAGGTCTATGTTAAAATCAAAGAAACAAAATATATAACATATATAGAAATCGTTTATTGGTGTAGGTACTTAAACCACGCCTAAAAGTATTATATTATAATTTTCAACGTGTACAGTAGCTCCTTAAAATTAAACTTTTCAAATCCTTTCATTCTTAATTTAATTTTTTAAACCTTTAATTCAGACGTGTCTCGACCTTAGTTAAATATGTTTAAACTCGTCGTTTTACCTTCTATATTTTAGAAACCCTAGTTTTACACTCAACTTTTTTCACGACATTGTGTTTAAGTTTTAATTAAACTGAAAAAGAAGGTTTACTTTAAAAGAAGCCTCAAAAGGCGTCGACGGCAGCACAAAGTCGCCACGTTAAAGGCAACTTATCCAGTAATCTCCTGAAACTTAATGAGAGTCAAAAATGAAAGGGTTCCTTTGAGAAACAACTTGTTACGTTTTTAAGCTGGGTATTACGAAAGGGTGGTGATGAAGGAAACTAAAAGGAAAGGTCTGAAGTAGATGGGGTACGTGTTTTTTTTACATGTGATAAGCTCACGCTTGATTACAACTTGTCTGATGTTAAGCAACGTTGTTATCTACGATCTTGCGCGCTTACCTAGAAAAACCGGTTCACTCTCGACTTGACGACCGACTAATTAAAGTTTATGGTATATACTCGTAGTGATTCAAGCAAGGTTCCACAGTTTGGCAGTTCGGACGATGAAAGTCGTAGCAAAACGCTTGGTCTTGGTGGCAGATTGCTATACATAGGTATAATAATTTACATCATTTATACGTAGAAACATTTTTATCAATGAGGTTAAAACCAAATTTTCATCGATTCTTAAAAGAGGCAGATAGGCGGCATGATGATTAGTCACCTTCGACTATAATTGAACTTTATACAAACAGAAGACATTAGCACAGTTATGAATTAAACAAATAACAAATGTACAATAGTTAGTTATAGCATCGGAGCTGATTACTTAGATTTTCTCATGACATCTTGGCTAAATAAGATAAACAACATAATGATCAATTACAGTTTGTACGGACAGGATAGGTTCGTGTAATTGGTCTGTGTAGGTGTTATAATATACATACATACATATATACCTAAAATATCCAAACACCTAATATAAATAAACATTCATCAGGTATGAGTAAGGAAACCTACATTATTTTCAAAAAAGCAGGTAAACGTTTTTGTAAAATACAATACAAATCCTTATCTACGCATTAAATCCCACTGAAACCAAATTATGTTAAATCAAACTGCAACGCATTAACCTTCCACCAACATCTAATATTATTTTCTCAAAACGCTTTCAATATAAAGCCATTTGCGTTACCTCTGCTTAAGCACAAACTATCGAGTCAATATTTACTTTACCCAAACATCCGAGAGCGTAGCTTCAGGTACAGGTTACACGTAGATACATGTAGGTACAGATAGGTACACGTTGGTACACAGTCACAACACTAGGTACACTAATTACACGAGACACGTGGTCTCGCGGCGCGGCTCGCGCAGTTACTGAAGGTTTCAGCGGCGCGCGCTACTCGCAGAGACACACTGAGCTTTTACCGAGCTTTCACTTGTAGCTTTATTGTGGTTGATTTTGTTTATCAAAAATATCAGATGTCAAAAACATCTATATTGGCAACATCTTAGACTACAGTGTTGCTTAACACCAAGCAGGCTGTAGTCAAACGTTGGCCTTATTCCGTGTTAAATAATAATAATAATATGAAGGTTAGAGATGGTGTGGTGTTGGAAAAATCTTATTAAAATTCTACATGGATGCTCTATGCTAGAACAATGTTTTGAGCCAATATTTATTTTTTTTATTCTTAAAGAAATTCTCATAAACTACGAAGACTGATAAATGAAGGATTGAATGCTTGAAGTAAAATGTATATCTGCTAAATAGACTTAAGTCATATTTTATAAGTTTTCTGTCTCTCGTTTTGTCCATAGTCATTAGCATAGTGGTAGCAAAGAGACTAAAAAAAATAACATCATGGAAGAGCCCTGTGTACCTCCGCCCTAGCCAGCGAGGGGAGGCTGGCCGGACCCAATGAATCGTGTCGTGTGGCGCGCTATGAGCTCTACTCATCACTGCTTTATTTAATTTTAACAAATAATACACCAATGACAAACTTGCGTATATTTGGTAGTTTTTAGTATCCAAATCAAAATTCCTTCATTTATCCTTTCAAGCTGTGCGTACATTTCTATTTCTATTTACATCTATTCCTGCAATTTGTGTTGTACGCTGAGGTTTTTCCGCACACCATACTAAACATCTTTCGATTCTCTTTTATGAGGTACTGTTTCCCCGCATCAAAACTTCTGCCTCTTTTCCTTAATAATGTTAAATCTAGTTGTTTTGTAAACTTTATTGTTGGTTTTATGTATAAATTTATTGTATCTAAAAATAGGTACCTATACCTACACTATATTTTTTTGTAGGAGCCTACTCTTCCAAACATGAGAGTACAAACCTACATCTCACATAATCTAGACCTCAAGATTCAAATATATACTTAGGTATATTCAGATTCCTAAGTATAACCTTGAATCTTGTTTTCTGATACATTATGTTGTTGTTGATGGTATATGAAAATATGATTTTAACAAGTGAAACAAATGCAAACCCGTTTTAGTTGATCTGTCAAGTATTGGTTACTTGACGAATTTGATGAGCATTTAACAGTTTGGTTTTGCGATTCTGATAAATGTAGGCGCTAGTAGCTTGTGAACAAATTCATGAATCGCATAAATATTGCTCATGATAACATTCACGCCGACTTGACTTATGTAAAGTAAAAAGCATTATAATAATTGCATACTTAATGTTAGACTCCAAAATATGAATTGATCTATTTAATAATAATTATTGGAATAACTTTTTTTTTATCAACGACTTTATATCTAGGTATGTAAAATAGAAACATACATATTATAATGATGACTTTTGAGCCTTTTCATGAGGTATGGCTATGTGATATATAAGTAAATTTATTACACTTGCCAATTTAGAAGTTCCAGAAATTCTGGAAATAAAATGAAGAAATTTACAGTTTAAATTTTGAAAAAAATAACATAAGCGCCGGTCAAGTTTTTACATGTAATCATCAGTCATATTATTGGAAATGTGTTAATATTAAATATATAACTGTGGGGAATGTCGTAGTGAGTAAATAAGTAAGTACCTATATATGCTATGTACAATGTACATACTTATTCTATTTAAAAATTCATGGCCAGTTGTGGTTACATACTGGTTAAATTGATAATGTGCAAATATTTTTTTATCAGCAACTATTTTTATCTCGGTCGACCAACTTTTAATAATTTGCTTCATAAATTATGTACCTATAGCCTTTGTTTTGTAAATTAATTCGATGATTATGAATGACAATTTAATTATGATATGACCAAAATGCTGGCCTTTTTCTGGCTCAACGTATCAGCATTGCCATCCAGCGTGGTAATGCGGCCAGTATGCTGGGCACGCTGCCCTCTGGTAGTGGGCTGGAGCACTTAGATTATCTTTAGGCTTTTCTAAAGATTTTCTAAGTGCCCCTATTTGTAGTAGTTAGAAGTAGTATGTTTAGTTTTTCTTCCCTTTTTTTTATATTTTATTATTGTAAATAAAGATTTCATTAGTGTAAAAAAAAAAAAAAAAAAATTCGATGATGTAGTTAAATTAATGGATATTACAATATCTTAATGTAATTATTTTAAGATGTTGAATACAAGACATTGCCGCTTTTTCTTTGGCAGTGTAAGGTGACATATCACCAGTTTTAAATTAAAATAATGTACAATCGGATTGCGTACACCCCGTACTGGTCTAGTTAGGGTGATTTACAAAGCCATTATCAGCGACTATTTGGTCGGTTTGAAAGCTACTCGTACACTATTACTTGAGCCACTCACGTACGATAGGAAGAATAAATATTACCTCAAGAAAAGAGAAAAGAGGGGTCATCCCTAATTTCGTCGAACCTACACTTGGTCACACGAAAAACCACGAAGACCAGATAACACATAGTATAAAATAGAAGCTGCAATATTCAGTCAAGGTATTCTGTCAGTGCACAATAGAATTTACTGACTTGCAGTCACACATAAACATTCCAGTAAGTATTTCCTACCAGCAATTGTAAATAAGGTAGGTATTTAATAACTCTTCCACTTTTTTTGATAACAGAATTGAAAAAATAGTAATTATTCTTGAACGTGCATACACATAATGATAAGAGATTCCTTTCCCAGATATGTCGGAAGAGGGCCATGGATTGCAGATAGTGAATATAACTCAAACCCATTCGTATGAGTTGCAAGAGAAAGAGCTGGCGCAGCTCCTACTGAGAGATGACATCAAAGACCTGCCGGTGGTGGTGGTGAGCGTGGCCGGCGCATACCGCGGGGGGAAGTCCTTCCTACTCAACTTCTTCATCAGATACCTCGCCTCGCCGGTAAGGGCTACAATTATTTATGGATGTCTGGAAAGTGAGCTCCTGCTATATTACTGGTTATATTATTATTATATACAGCGCTTTGCCTCTACGTTTATTGTACGGATGGCAAAGCTTTGGAACACTACCAGAAGCTGTGTAATAATATGTAATATCATTTTCACTATCCTATAAATTCTGTAGTACTTAGCTATTCAAACATGTCTATGTTACTACTTGTAACGCCGTCACATCGACTAGTGAAGTCAGAGAGGATGGTATACATACTCGGGCCCGCGGTGTATAACCGGCTGCCCACCGTGAGAGATGCACCCTCCACCGCATGCTTCAAAACCAGGATGAAAAAGTGGCTGTTCGAGAAATTATTTTATGACTTAGACGATTACCTCAAACTTGACGTAACATTAGTAACTAAACATAATTCTTACAGCACGGACATATGAATAAGCTTAGTAGGTATTGTTGATCGAAGTTAGGAACCTAAATATTGTTTTGACATATATTTGATATTATTGACATTTATAATTTTGACATAATCTAATAATTAATTAATATTTTTATATACAATACATTTCAATTTATATTAAGTTTACTATTGTAAACAATACATGTACATGTATCTTCTGACTTGTAACTATGGAGTTATGAATAAATAATTTGTATTTGTATTTGTATTTGTTAACTCGCAACCATCGTCCTCAGTATTCAGCTCAACGTGATGGGTCGTGGCTGGGCGAGGACAGCGCGCCGCTGGTGGGGTTCAAGTGGCGCAGTGGGATCAAGGCCACCACCATGGGAGTGCTCATGTGGTCCGAGCCATTCGTCACCACGCTGCCTACGGGGGAGAAGGTAATGTATAACATATTTTTCATACTTGATAATTCTTGAAATCATGGCAAGCGTGTTACGCCGTAGGCTGCCGCAAAGCTTAACAGCAATTTCAAAATTAAAAAAATTCCAAAGCATGTAGGCTGTAGTCTAACGCATACCAATCCCACAAAAATAAATAAATTGATCAATCACTGAAAGTTACTAACATACAGGCGATCCACCTGTGTGGAACTTCTCTGGGGCTGGACATTTAAATAAATTTAAAATACATTTCCGTAATTATAAGTCAAACATTGCTCAATGTCTACCATTAGTTTGATGTAGTTAATAGAATTCATAGTAAAAATTTTGGTTCACTTCTAGACTTCATCATCGGAACCTAATCGAACGCTTTCAGGTTATTACATGGTCTACCAAGGTCTGTTCTACTGTGTCAGAAAAGTCTCATTTTCACAGATCCATTATGAATCTGGGCAATGGATTTAGTGGGAATGATCCGAAATGTGGAATGATAATTAGACTATGCAATGCAAATTAGATTAATTATTCTTTCTAAAAAAACATGTTTGACAAAATTATAGGTGGCAATATTATTAGTGGACACGCAAGGGAGCTTCGATAGAAAGAGTTCAGTACGAGACAGCTCTACCGTCTTCGCGCTATCTACCCTCATGTCCTCCATCCAGATCTACAACATATCTAAGGATATTAAGGAAGATAACTTGCAACATCTTGAGGTAATATTCAAAAACTTTATCTTGAAATGATTTTGACTTGCCTGTTAGCTTAGTTGGTAGTGGCTCTGCCTTCTAATCTATAGGTCGCGGGTTCGATTCCCGCATGACACAAGTATTTATGTACCTACTTTAAAAAAAAATATAATTACATACTTGTGTTCAGTCTGGTCGTTTGTATGTATAATAAGTATGTATTTACAAAAGAAAAGTATATTAAGTATAATTTATCCGTTATCTAGTACCCACGACACAAGCGTTTGCTTAGTGTGGAGCTAGATGGCGCTGTGTGCAATGTCCCGGAATATTTATTTATTTATTTATTTATATGATTTGCGCGTTTTTGTTAAATAACTACATAATCAAAAAATACTAATTCTTTTAGTATGCCAGAATAACCGTTAGTACTTCCATTTATTTATATTATTACAGGAGTTTAAAACTTACATCTTCATCAGCAGTACAAGATGGTATTCCATTTTCCCGCGCTAAGTTTAATAGATGGGCTTGATCATAGCACTCTTCTTTAATTTGGCCAAGTAACTATACAATGTGTTTGTATCACCGGTGTTTGGTGAGACTGAGGCATTTAAATGGATTGCTTCAATTTTTAATCTTTTTGTATGTGACTCTACAGTTGTTTACGGAGTACAGCAAGTTGGTGAAGTCTGAAAACGGGAAGAGTTTTCAAGTGCTGGAGTTCCTGGTGAGAGACTGGCAGTGGGCAGACGAAAACTACCCTTACGGAGCAATAGGTGGAGCTAAGCTTCTGCAAGATAAACTGGCGGTAATCGACACATGATAATTTATTATCACAGTTATATTCTTTCTTTCAACTTAAAGAGCCAGTCTTTTGTCTGTTTATGTAATATGTATGTATGGCCCCTCTCAGTCTTTAGTCAAATCTTGTAAACGTAACAGTCATATTATACAGGTGAAAATTTGAATTTGATTTGGGTGAAATCCTACTAATATGGTATGGAGATTGTGTCCCCTGAATTGCCTCAGTAAATTATATACTATTGCATTTCAAAAGGCTCAAATATATCACACTAGGTCGGGGTTATATATTTGAGCCTTTTGGCGTGGAAACATACGTGGGGACCGGGGGCCCATAAAATATATAAATTTTTAGTAGAACAGATAGTTCAGGCAACCCGTGACCAGCATGCTGGCGCATTCTTGGCGCAAAGGATAAGCATTGCCATCCAACGTGGCAATGCCGCCAGCATGCTGGGAACGTTGCCTACAGATATACTTTTTTTATAGGTGTTTTAAGTTTATTAAAAGTTTTAGTTTATACGTTAGGTATTAATTACTTAAGTTTTTATTTTAAATTAGTAAAATTTGTTTTGTAAGTTTTTATTAAATAAATATTTTAAAGTTGCATTTTAAAAAAAAAAAAACAAAAGCGTGATATAACTTCAATATGTGCAATTTTTCACTCTTTTACTGAATTTTTCCATAACATATCTGATTTCAGATATCTGAAGATCAACCGAATGAAATGAAAGAGTTGAGGAAACACATAATTTCTAGTTTTGAGACGGTGTCATGTGTCTTGATGCCTCATCCTGGGCTCGCAGTTCTACAAGGCAATTATGATGGAAAGATTAATGGTAATGTTTCTTTTATTTACTAACTAGCTGGTGCGCGCGACTTCGTCCGCGTGGAATAGTTATTACCATAAAAACGGTTCTAGTTAGTTAACCTTAAAAGATAGACATATATTATTCAAGACATTTTGTTAGATTATTTTAAGAGAAATAATTATTTCACACATATTTTTGTGATATCTTGAACCGTTTTCGCAGCGCATGCAACGGAAGCCCTCAAAGATGAATAATTTTCCCCGTTTTTTCTACATTTTTCATTATTTCTTCGCTCCTGTTAGTTGCAGCGTGATGTTATATAGCCTTAAACCTTCTTCGATAAATGGGCTATTAAACACAAAAAGAATTTTTCAGTTCGCACCAGTAGTTCCTGAGATTAGCGCGTTCAAACAAACAAACAAACCAACTCTTCAGCTTTATAATATTAGTATAGATTACTTTACATAATACTTTCCCTATTGATAGTCAAAATATTTGTGTTGATTTTTGACTTTTTATTCCTCTTCATCGCAATAATAAGATCCCATTTAGAGCATCTTTACATGTTTCTATCTAAAATTTGTTGATATATTAATTTATTAATGAATATTTGTTTATCTTTCAGCTATAAGTCGAGATTTTCGCTCACACCTGATTACTTTAGTGAACTCAATATTCAGCCCAAGTAAACTTCTCCCGAAGAAGATCAATGGAGAACAAGTGAAGTCACGGGAACTATACAACTACTTCAAAACCTATGTTGAAGTCTTTAATAGCTCTGATGTACCCAACCCCACGAATATTTACGAGGTGTGTAAATAACAAAGCCAGAGTTAACCGGTTTTCATTGGACAATCACACCCTTTTTTGAAGAACTTTATTTACAATAATAGAAACGTGGAAAAACTAAACATACTACTTCTAACCACAAAAAATGAGGAACTTAGAAAATATTTAGAAAATCTATCACACCCTACCCCACAGGACCACACGTATCGTATAATATACACCATGAGTTAAGTTGTTGCCAAGTGCAACAGCGTTTCCAGCATCACTTTTTGTGGCGTGTTGTGACGTCGGTTTCCTGTGGTCCAACTTATTGAACTTACTTTTAATTAAGTCAATAAAACTCAACGACAATAGAAACTATAAAGTCGTTAGCGATTACTAAGTTGGCTATCAAATCAACAAAGACAATGGGTGATCAAAAAACAGTATTATTTGGGCGCTTCCATAGGTTTCCGTGAATGTAGCTTTCGACGACGCAAGTAAATTAAAAATGAACAAAGTTAACTTCCTCAAGCGCTCATTTATTGCCAACAATTTAGCCTGTGTAATTTAATTTGCTTTACAGGCAACAGTAAAAGCTGTTCTACTATCCGCGGTTGGGGAAGCCCGTGATAAATACGAGGACGGAATGGACAAAGACACTGGAATAAAACAATCAGGACTTGCAGCTGTTGATGTGGAGTATCTTCATAACAAATATGTCAAAGAAGCCTTACAAGTCTTCGATGATAAGAAAAAACTAGGGACGTCACAACAGTTTGCTGAATACCGAAACAATCTTAACGAAGTAACATATATTTACTAAATAATTTAACAGAATTTACATAATTAAATTATACAAAATATCACCACTTAATTTTTATATCTTTTTTAAGGAGCTACAGCAACGTCTGCCGCCATTTCTTCTGAGCAACTTGTCAAAGATCCAAGTGGCTGTTGAAAAAGCAAAGGATGCCTATCAGAAGGCAGTAGAACAGATGAACCAACCAATATGTATGACCAATAAACAACTATCAATTCTCCACGAAACATTTATAAATGATGCTCTTAATGCTTATGCTCGATTAATTAAACGAGTAACTAATGAAGACGACCGTGATCAACTAAAATTAAGAGAGGTAAATATAACAAAAACGCTCTTAGAATTATATTGTCAGATTTATTTTCAAACTAATTATGTCTATTCCTCCTCATTTTGAAAAATATTTTCAAAATAATTTAGTTACGTTTTAATTCTTTTAAGTATTCTTCAACTAACCAAAGCACAAACACGTACTAATAAAGTGAATCTATTTTCAGGATTTAAATAAAAAGTTGACAACGCTGCGTCGAGAGAACGATCAGAATAACAAAATAGCGATAAATGAGAGATATAGGAATTTTTGGCAGATTATGCAGAACGAAGTGTCCCGGGACCCTCCTTTGTCAGACTATGAGTTTTCATTGAAAAAAATTAGCGTGTACAAAGACACTTTATGGGACTTTGATGAAGCGAGGCACAGTGACCACAACCAACCTGATGATAATTACAGATCTATGCTACGAAAAGTAAGTTGAAATCATTAGATTCATTAAAATCTTTATTTCACGCTTAAACGGCAGAAACAAATTAGATTTTTATAATTGTACTCTATCTAATTTGACGTCAAATGTCATAAATATCCTTTTAATCATGTCCTGTCGTAAGTGATTACTCATATTAACTTCTCATCAGTGAGATAGTAATATTTGTATAAAATAAATCTCCTTAAATCTAAACCTAATTAGCAGACTAAATAGATTTATATTTTACTTTTTCAGAAAATGGATGATGGCTTTGATGATCTACGATCCATGAATAACCGCAGACTCGAGGAAATTAAATTAGAAAGAGAGGAAGCAGAAAGAAGACAAAGGGAAGAGGAAGGGAGACGTAGACGTGAAGAGGCACAACGGAGACGAGATGAAAGACGGAGGCAAATACAATGGGAGAGACGACAGGAAGAAGAGAGAAGACGTCGTGAGAGAGAACGATCTTGTGCTATGTTATAAGTTTGTTTGCTTACTTATACAAATACATCGGGCTTGAAATTAGAGATTTTGTTTTGTCTGTACTTAAACATATTTTGCATTCGAAGGTGTATTTTTTAACCAACTCAAGAAAAGAGATGCCAATTCTTTGGAATCTCTTTTTTATTAAGGTTTAGGTTTAAATCGTGGATAAATTGCTAACAAGCGTCGAGTTCTTCCTAGCTTTCTTTGTAGTAACCCTTTGCTAATATTGTTAAAGCTAACGCGTGAATCAGACATTAGTAAATCTAGTAAGTAAACGTACTACATCTTATTATGTATATCTAATCTTATAAAAATCTAATAAATCTTACCTATCGTAGTACTAGTAGAAGTATGTTTTTGACTATGATAGTTTTAAAACAATGTGAAGCACTCCTACTGAACTCGACTGTGACAAACAATAATTTCAGATATACAGTCAAGTAGTTTATGATAAATATATACCTACATATAAGTAAGTAGAGTATTATAGGCAAATAACTAACAGAAAAAGACATGTAGAGGATTTATTAAAGAATCTATTAAATCAAACAAACAGTTAAAAGTAAGCTTATAAAATATATATCTAGCTAGATTATTACAGGAAAATAATTGAGATGAATCAAGTTCATTAATGTCAAAGGAGCATAAATAAAAAAATATGGATAAATGTAAATATAACAAAGCCTCTGGGCATCTCATTATTCTTAGATCTATACAACTACTCATCTGATTTTAATCGAATTCCTTGAAGAGGAAGAATTATTCATAGAACATGCATAAAATAGTAGAGAAACACTGATAACTTTAAAGATATTTAATAGGTATGATAAGATTACACCGTACAGTACGAAGTTTGGAGCGGGCCACTCGTAGGTCATTACTTTTATTTGCTCTCTGCCTTCATGTTTTGTGTAATACTCTTAATAGTAGGTAAGTAAAATTTTACATCCCAGGTATTGGTAAAGCTGGCATGCCGGGGATAGCCGCAAGCCCTGGAACCACTCCTGCTAGCCCAGCAACTTTTAGCAGGTTCATGGCATGGTCTTTGATAGAACTCACATCAACTTTCTCCAAAGGCTCGTTCTTGTAATGACTTTCATAATAATCTTGCATCATCTGTGGAACAGTTTCGATCGGTAAATAAAGGTGTTATGCAGCGAATAAACTTTATGTTTTAGCATAACAAATTGATAGTTACGCTTGGTAGGTTATTTGTTTTTAATTACATTATGACTTAAAATAAATTGCTTGCTTTATATATTTTTTTTTTTTTTTGAGGTTAAATTATACAAAAATCTTACCCGATCTAGACGATCTCTATAAAGATCAGAGACATGACTTTCGCCGTCAGATCTTCTTTTGGCAAAGAAAGTTTCATAAGCTACTTGTATGGCCTGTTGATGGAACTCGGCCCTTTTTTGTACGTTTTGGATGTAGGGTATTACTAAAAACCACCAGCTGTTGAACTTGCATTTATCTTCCATTGCTCTGGTATAAGCCATGAATGCGCTAATAACCGCTGTCTTGTTCATCGCATCATTGTTGCTCTTATATATTTCGTAGCGCTCCATTAGGATCTTGGGAAAGCAAAGGTTTTAGTTTTGGATTATTGAATTTTATACTGAATAAGCATACCACGATAATAATATCAGATGCATTGGTGTCCAACCAAAAGAAGAAAAAAAAACATTTGAAACTTTACTTTTATATTCATCTAAGTAACACGTTTTCTAAATCCAATGTTGAACAAAAACTGAAATGAGGTCATATAGAGTCAAGTGTTTCACTATATATGACGCATTTACGTGTGCATATCAAAAACTAAGAACCATAACAAATATTCGTTCGAAGAGATAACTTCATTTTGAAACTGTTAAAAATACGACTTATTCGTTGTAATTCTCATACCTACCATCGAAATAAAAACCAAATATTATACTCACTTCTTTCAACGTCACTTCATCTTGATCATCCCGGTCAAAACCTTCGTGGCAAGCTTTGTCAGGCCTAAATGTCGTCAGAGCGCGACACAAAGCCATCAGATGTACATCAGCAAGATCATCGGGATGCATGCACTGAGTCTGACTGTTGGCTGATCTTCTCATATACTTGTCATACTCATCTACAGCAGATTGTATAACCTCCTTGTGTTTGCTCGCATTTATTGCTTTCAGATCACGGAAGCTATCTTGGCATGCCTGTCATTTTAGAAGGTGTAATATTAATAAGTTAAGAAGGTATTTGGTCTTAAATATTATCGGACGAACTGTGGTCATCTCGGTTGTTTATCAAGTGTATAGTATACTCGCTTAGTCAAATAATCTGGAGGTTTTAGGGAAAGAATCTATATGTTTGAAGAGCACAGTATCTCATTGTATTAAGCGCGAAAATCTCATCTTGTGAAACTACGTGGGAATCAAGACTTTTCTATGAAATACGACAAAGTAAGAAATCATGCGGATAAACTTTATAAAAACTCACCTTCGACAATTGTTTTTTGTACACATCCTCATTGTAATTATTAGGCATGCTCCTCATCGATTCAAAGTCTTTTAAAATTTGTACTACTTCTTTGGCATGTTCTGATTGGAATTCTTCTGCAGGAATCGGAGGTTCTTCAAGGGCTTTAGTCTTCATAATATCCCAGTACTTAGTCCACAAAACAGTTATATTTAACTTGTTATTCTGATCGTTTTGTTGTTGCAGTAACGTATGCTCTTTTTCGAAACCCTGTAAATAATGTACACATATGAAATTGAATGCACAGTTCATTTAATCATTTTTGCCGGTATCGGCTAGTAATTTAATTGAATCTCTGAAAATCAAATCAAAATTAAAATATCATAGATAATCTTTAACAAACACTTTTTGCCTACTTACTTGAACAAATTTCGCTTTATCAATGTCGTCTTTTTGGGTAACTCGTTTGACCAAACCATCATAAGTTTTGACAGCAGCTTCCAATGCGATTCTATGTACTCTATTCACATCATCAGGATGAACACATATTGGCTTGTCATGGCTAATCTCTTGTATTGCCTTCTCGTACGATTCTCTCGCCTTTTCGATGGTAGATTGAAACTTAGCCAAGTTTCCTTGGAGGAATTGAGGCAAACGTTCGTCGAGTTCCTGGATGTTGTAAAAATCTGGTCAGTTTTAAATTGAGTTCAGGCCATATTTGCAAATAGCTTGTGTTTAAACCAATTTCTGAAAACTTTATAACTTGACCTTTGTAAATGCGGATACGGAATGATCGTAATTCTTTAAACATTTAGTGCAATTCAAGTCCTCCATTTTTTTACAAACTGAAAATGATACCTATTGACCTCAATAATGTAGACAAGTTAAATTTACTTAGGTAACAAACAGCCTTAGCATCATCAAAATAAGTCAGGTCACATATATTTTAAGGTTTACTACTTGTTATTTATCAGAAAACATTTGGGTGCTTCCGTGGTCGGATGACACGTTAATTTGTAGGTCCCGGCTGTTTGTCTAGTATGGCAGTCGTTAAGCTATGTCAGAGGCCCTTAGGGCGGCTTGATAAACTCTCGACACCAGAGTTGACCACTCTCATTCGATAGGAAGAAGATCAGGCAACATATTAAGTTCATAACGTGTACTCACCTTAATAAGTTTATTTAGATATTCAGCTTGTTCTTCAGGTGTGCCCATCTTCTTTTTATTATTGTAGAACTCTACAGCAGCTGCTACGTACTTCTTGTGCAAAAACTCCAAATCGGCAGAAGGTACTCCGAGCTGCTTAGTTCCTGCCTCAGATTCCATTCCTTTTTTGTAAATGTCACGTGCTTCTCCTATGGCAGAGAGTAGAATGCCTTTCACCGTTGCCTAGAAAACAGTTAAGAGCATTCGTTAATTAATTAATGAAAAATAAACAGGATCTTCTCAAATCCAGAGTTTACACGTTTTTCTAGGCAAATGTGCTAAATCTTAGAATACAGTGGTGTTTGACATTAAGCAGTATGTTATAAAAGTAAGCTGTTATGTATAAAAATAACTATAATGTGTTATATATCGGAATGTCGGATGTCATATTAGTATAGATCTACCCCCTTACTTTTTAGTAGTTATTAATTGTTACTTATTATCTACCCGCTACTTAAAATAAATCAGTTTCAATACAGATGGCGCTTGATTGCAACATAGATCCCTTATCACGGATAAACTATAATATAATGTTGCTTAGTGCTTATCCAGGTACCGCAGCTTACCGCAAAGATGTTGGTAGGTGTTGGAATCTTGTCACTATTGAAGAGTTCCATGTAAGTATGGAAGTAGTTGAACAACTCTCGAGCCTTCACTTCTTCTCCGTTAATTTTCTTAGGCAGAAGATTCTCAGGACTGAATAGTAAATTGACCAGCTCTATCAGATGTTTTCGGAAGTCTGAACTGATTTCTGAAAGAAAATAGTCGGACTTTATCATTGGTAGCAATTTCTTATTCAAGGTTACCTAGATATTATCTTAGATAAAACATATTTCCTGATCAAGTGTATGTATATATTAGTCATTATGGGCAAGAACAGCGCAAGACAGGGAGTATTGGCGTAAGAGGGGTTCCCATTAGGCTGATGATGATGATGATATATTAGTCAATAATTTACCACAATCATCGTAAAGCTTAAATTCGTTGACAAGAATGCCATTTGATTAATACTTGTTTATTTTGCATACCATTAATATTCCCATTGTAAGTAGTTTTAAGCACTTCAAACCCAGGATGAGGCATTAGGAAGCAAGAAACACTCTCAAAACTTGATTTCAACTGCTGCCTCAAATCGTTCATTTCGCTGGTATCATCATCGTCAGAATTCTGAAAACAATCAATTTGATTTGGTTATTATCAGAACTGTATTGATATAAAAGCAGAAGTATGTTTGCTGATTTGTTTGTTCTACTTTAAAGCTGCAACGGAGCGACAGTTCATTGTTATAGTTGGGTAATCTTATAGTGTCCTGAAAGTAAAACAACGCAACGAAACTGCGGGCTCCCAATAAATCTAATCAAAAGCATAATAAAGATTAAAAGGCTTTATAAAATGATTACCCAAACTTTTTCTTCTAGAAGATGTTGACCTCCGACAGCTCCATAAGGATATTCTTCGTCAGGGAACTGCCAGTCTCTGACGAGGAACTTTAGCGCTTGGAACGCCTTACCGTCGACATCACTGTTCGAGTTAACTAGTTTTCCATACTGTGCGAACAACTGAAATATAGCAGAGAGATAAGTAACTAAATAGAGCTGATAGTTAGCAATGCTATGTCAAAACTAGAGTATAATGGACAACCTATCAATATTCAATGATACATTTATTCAATTGGAATAGAAATTCTTACGTATTGGGTAAGTATAGTAAATTGAGATTTTTTATATAACGTTACCCCCAAATGCTGCAGGTCATCCACTTGTACGTTGAGTGAGATGTTGTAGATCTGGATAGAAGACACGAGGGTTGAGAGCGCGAAGATTGTGGAGTTGTCTCGGACAGAACTCTTGTTGTCAAAGCTGCCTTGCGTGTCCACTAGTAACACTGCCACCTAGCGGGCAGTACAATACACTGATTAATATATTATAGCTCAAACATGTGTAATAAAGTCAATATATGTAATACAAAATAAATGACAGCTGTTTAAATAATTTTTGCCATTTTATTCTTCCGCTAAGCAGAGACTTTCGTGTAGAAATACTTTCCTTTTTGTAAATGGAACCGTCGATTTAATTTTTGGGAATTACCAAAAATCATATGAATAATTTTGTAGTTCATATTGATGCACCAATGTGTTGGTTACCAGTGAGCTAAAATAGCATGTTATTGTATGAATCTAAATATATAAAACTCAAAGGTGACTGACTGACTGACTGACATAATGATCTATCAACGCACAGCCCAAACCACTGGATGGATCGGGCTGAAATTTGGAATGAAGGTAGATGTTATGACGTAGGCATTCGCTAAGTAAGGATTTTTGGAAATGCCACTTTTAAAGGGGTGAAATAGGGGGTGCAAGTTTTACTTCGTTAAAAATAAAAGTTATACATTACCTTCTCCCCCGTAGGCAGCGTGGTGACAAATGGCTCGGACCACATGAGCACTCCCATGGTGGTGGCCTTGATCCCACTGCGCCACTTGAACCCCACCAGCGGCGCGCTGTCCTCGCCCAGCCACGATCCATCTCGACGCATCGATGGCTGACAACATTAATGAATTTGTTAGATGTGAATATATTTTTTTACAGATGATAGTCAGGTATTTCAATGCAAACACTAGAAGACACAAGCAATAATTTAGTAAAATGAGGAGCATGCCTGAACTGAAATAAAGACACTTTGAATTATATTTTGACTTGAATAACTGGTTTAGATTGCAAGCTACCGAAATACAATCCAGAGGTGAGGCTATAGCTGCTGACACAACTTCCCCTTTCTCCATCAAATAAAAAGAAAACAATAAACTAAAACCCTTACCGGCGAGGCGAGGTATCTGAGGAAGAGATTGAGTAGGAAGGACTTCCCTCCGCGGTATGCGCCGGCCAAGCTTACCACCACCACCGGCAGTTCCATAATGTCGTCACTCAACAACAGCTGTGCTAATTCCTCCTCATCCAGTACGTAGGAGTGCTCTGGCGTCACATTCACTATCTGCAAACCTCGACCTGACTCTGTCATTTCTGGAAAGATAAAATTTGGTTAGACAATAAACTCATTCGACAGTCGACATGAGTGCTTGTAAATTTGTACAAAATTCTAACAACATAAGTGGCGCCGTCAGCTGCAACGTACGAGAAGCTTTGAAATCATTTCTACGTAAGTTTAGTAAGTGATTTTTAAAATAGTCAAGCTTAGAAAAAAACAGGCTGTCTGATGGATGTCTGTAAAGCAAACTGCCCTTCAAACAAAACTTCCAATAAACACCGTCACTATAATTTTGTAATAAAATACGGTTATTTTTAAGACTGCGATAACTACATGATATAAGCAACTACAATCATACTACAAATACCGGAAACGAATAAATATAATGGATTTGAATCAACTGAACGCATGATTGATTTATACTTACTGAACTTGTTTCTGTACAAATTAGAAGAAAAAAATGTTCACACTGAAGCATGCTATACAAATTCTCAGTTTTATAACGAAGCGTTATCAAAGTTGTGGTCAAACCCGGAAACTAGCTTGTGGGAACGTGGCTTACTATCGGAAATGGGGAAGCGAGTACCTAACTAGCTAGTTTACATATACTACAAAATGAAATGAGGAGAAACCATTTTAGAGCCGTTAGCCGTTACTTGGTTAATGTACACACACACAGAATACAGACACATACATACAGAAGAAGCTTTATGTTTTTCATTTATCAAATAACTCAATCAATCAATTAATGGACCTCGATTTTGCCCGGGTACAGGACTTCGGTTTCAGCCGACTGCCAGACATGGACTCCTTCTCGGCCACCGGTTGTTTCGTCATTTGACCTAGAATTTACTTATTCAACAATTTAGAAAAATCTTTGGTATGACTCAAACTCGCCACTAAATAACTTCCCCGCGGAGGATAATTAAGACAAAGGATGATACCATGACATGAGATATATTTAACACTTTACATTTCACTCGCCTTCTTTGCTAATGATCTTTTTTAAAATCGGTCATTATAATTATATTAAATCCATATCTAATATTATGAAAGTGAAAGTATATGTGTGTATGAGTGTATGCGTTTGTTTACATTTCACTCGCCTTCTTTGCTAATGATCTTTTTAAAAATCGGTCATTATAATTATATTAAATCCATAGGTATCTAATATTATGAAAGTGAAAGTCTGTATGAGTGTATGCGTTTGTTTACATTTCACTCGCCTTCTTTGCTAATGATCTTTTTAAAAATCGGTCATTATAATTATATTAAATCCATATCTAATATTATGAAAGTGAAAGTCTGTATGAGTGTATGCGTTTGTTAATTATTTATTTTTCTGACTGATGACTGAACCAATCTTAATAAACAGATCGATTAGAACCTGGATTACTTTACACCTAGGCTATTTATCCTGGATTAGCGCTGGTAGCACTCCGGGCGCCAATACTTTGAAATATATTTCAATGGAAAAATCAAATTATTGTTTTAATCACGGCAGTACCTACAGTGTGGCCTGGTACTGGCCTCGTAACACAGCCTAACGGCTACCACGAGGTCAGAGGATTCCAAACATATTGTGACATAATTTATGTGGCAAAAAAATGATTTTGTATTTGTATTTAGTTTGAGGTAAAAACTAAATCACATCTTGACAATAGAAAAATGCGTAACATTAATCACAGCTCAAATATAGTATTTCAGACTATTTCAGACCAAAATGTCGTTATACCGTCTAGACCATTAGTCAGTATCTTGAAGTAGGGGTTTGACCTGAACTAAGGAAAAGTTGACTTTTATTAACACAGAAAAATAGACCGTATTTTTACACGTATCTTACTACGAATCCTGTTTATGTACAAGTTAGCAAAAGTGGATCTTACAACGGTTCTAATATCTTCTTCTTCATATCGAATGAGAGTGACCAACTCTGGTGTTGAGAGTTTATCGAGCCGCCCTAAGGGCTCCTGACATGGCTTAACCACTGCCGTACTTGACAAACAGCCGGGACCTATAATTTAACGTCATCCGACCCACGGAAGCGGCCATAATGGAATGCCACTTTTCGGTTACCCATCCAAAGACTGACCGCGTTGATCTTTGCCATTTGCTTAACATTGGTAATCACATGCGAAGCGCCCGTAGCTAAGCTAGCGGAGTTACCTCCGCTCTCGCTACGGGCGCTTCGGTTCTAATATGATTTAAATGTATGTTTTCGTTAATTTCCAAAAGTCATCGAACAAAAATTATTGCTTTTGAAATACTAAGGCCACCCTTATAAAGGTTATGTGCTAGTTCTCTGTAAATATAAACAAAAAAACAGCATTAGCTCAAATTATTTTTATTACGCAAAACAAAATTTTACTCCAATCATTCTATCTAAAACCCAACTCTCTTTACAAACATTAGCCGTTTCATTTCCCGTATTTCCATACTAAATCCCATGTTTATATTCCCCACAAGTGCCTATGTCATTGTGCATAGTATTACGTTAACAGATAGTGTCGTTGAGACCACGAACGCATCGTTAATAGGTCGTTAGTACTACAAGTAGGAGCCAAGCGTGACGCGAGAGGACGCCTCCTCTAAACGTGGGTGTAGGAAGTTTGTCTGTACATAATACATTTATTTAAACATACTTATGTTGTATTCTATCAAATATTTAAATCAGATGTGTGAAATTCAAAAATATAAAATATATATATATATATATATGTACTTACCTACCTTACCTACCTACTATTGTTAAATATTTTGTAATTGTAAGATTAAAATTTCTAAATTACGGTTTTAAATAAGAAAGTAATGTGAGAGTTAATTGTGTGATAGAAATAAAGGTTTTTTTATTTTTTATTTATTTTATTATGTTGTAAAAAGCGAGTATTTTCAAGTTAAGTTAAGCGGGTGCAAATCTACACAGGATTTACACTCGCTTAACTGTGAAGGAAAACATCGTAAGGAAAGGACATTTTGAAGACCACAATATCCGAGGACATGTGTCTTCCGTGGAAGGATCTGGGCGCCCACCACGATGTATCTGCCCAAGAGAACTCTCCTAACGAAATAATTACGCGATGGAGTCACGACCCTCAGTCATGAGGAAATACGACTCAAGAGAGATGTTATAGAAACGCTGGGTGAACTTATCTAAAACTATATAAAAATAACAAATTGCAATAACAGTAGTCAGTTTTTGGAAAGCATTTCTTAAGTTTATTTACAGCTGTTATAGAAAATCAAGCTCATTCTTTTAAGATACAAATACAAAAAAATACAAAAATCTTTATTTTTCTTTAAGTTTACAAAAAACAATGTGCAGGTGATACAAAAAATAATATAATATGTTCATGAAACATCAGTGGATCCATCCCAGAGATTGACCCTCAGCCCCGAACAAAGTTGAAGCTTGTGTGTCGGATACTGGAGATCTTCCCCAAGGATGGAAGCAAAGACTTACAAGTATCAAGTATTTTTTGTCAAAGTGTAAACACCTACACAATACGATGTCTCTCTAAGGCTGCAAGGCCTGTTTTCAGACATCGGTACAGAGTAACTTAGTTACTAAAAATAAATGGATAGTGGCGCCGCTGACGCCATCTAACTTATTATAAGATACATTTTTTTAAGGTTCATATTTAGGTGTGTGTGTGTTTTATAGTATAAATTGTAGTAGGTAAGATGTATACCAATGTAGAAAAAGCCATATATTTTCAGACTTTAACACGCATTTATAGAAACATTTAGTTTTATAGATAGTAAAGAGAGACCCATGAAAAACATTCGGTTTTACCGAACAATAATTTCGTCTCCTCTATAATCTATTGATTGAAGCCAATATTTCCCCTAGCCCTATCATCAGCATAGTTAGTAAACAAACGACGACCGCGCGTGTCTAATTGTTACTGAGAACACACCCAACAGACGCCTAATAACTTTAATCATGTGAATGATATGAAAAACAAGACTTGCATGCTGGTTGATCCGTTATCTGAGATGTATCTAATATTATTATTGTGATTATGTCTTCTAGTTTCGTTTATTTACGTGGTTAAACCTAGAAATATATAAATGACACACCTGAAAAGATATTTGACGTATCACAACGCAAATGAACTTCAGACCTTGCGTGGTGTAAAGATGTTAATCATAATTTCCTAAAATGATGTAGGTTTAAGTACATTCGCTGTGTTTTAGGCTTGATAAATTATTTCTTTACCTAGAACTAGTATAAGTATACACAATCGTATATGTGGAAGCTAGATAATTAGTGGTCTGTGTGCTGTATTGTCACTGTATTTCTTCCAAAATGCCCGTCACGTCTCCGTCCGTCAAGTCGCTGTGATTTGCGGTCCGAAGGCGTGACAACCTTATTTTGAAAACTGCCTGAACTTGGAGAAATTATGGGGTCCTTTACCTGATGGTGTGACCGGGTCTTTAAATGTCAGTGACAAATAGCATGATTCACAGTTAGAAGAGTGGGCAGAGATTGAGAGACAGATCAATTACAGTACAGGATATCTCTCTCTAGCTCCTCCATGGATCACAATGTCATCGTAGAAAAGAAAGTATAATCTGACGTGTTTTTTTTTTCAATCGACTAGTTATAATTTTTTCTCCTCCATGATTCATATTTCCTTAATATTGAGGAATTACGACCCTCAGTAATGAGTTATAACTAATGGATTCGTTATAACTCATGAAAGGAGGAGTGCAAATTGTCAAAAGCGTCTTCTGGGGTAAAAAATATCGTGATATGCTCTCAAATCATTTGCTATTTTTAAAAGAAAAAATATGTGTGATATTGAAAAATAATACCTACAGTGGTTTGCATTACATAAAATATGCCCTTAGCCCTATAAAAATAAACTTAAAGTATTTCTTTCTTGGTTTTGGTAGGTACGAGTAAATGTAATAAAGATAATATACTTAGATTGTACTGTGCAAAAATAGCTGACCCAAATTTTTCAAGTAGTAGTAAAATTCCAATACCGTAAAAGCGAATTCATCAACCGGTCCTAGCTGTCACCGCTTTACAGAGGAACATCTCTTAATCTCTGAGGACGATGGCGAAATTGATCGTGTAGAGATACCTATCTGGTCTTTTTGTACTGAACAAGAATGGGCAGAGACTGAACTTGATGAAACAATAAGATTATAGATTATAAGCTGTTGCTTTTAATTATTTAGGTAGGTACATATTTGTATATTAATACAAGTCATGAATACTCTTCGAAGCTTTTGTAAGCAATGTATTTTGTTTACCTAATCGTTTAATTAGGTTATACCTCATCAAAAATATGTATTTCTATTCGTTTCAGCGATGTGTCATTCATTCAGAATTTCAGAGACTAGTGTTGTGAGAAGCCACCACAACCGCAAGAACCACTTCAAAATGACATGAATCAATACAATGACAATTCATAAAATTGTTCTTATGGGATTATATCACATGCCTTGCTATTTACAAAATACTTAGAACTAAACACACGTTTAGCTCATCATCAATTAACATACCTCACACATCTGTGCCTCCATAATCTGCCGCTTCCTACCCAGCTAAGTATAGTGAATATGATTTATCGCTAGCTGATGGATGAATGGAAACATCAGAGAGGGTCTGAAGGAAATGCCCTCCAAATGTACTTATATCGGAATAAACGACAGCGGTTCCATCACTACCTGAGAATGGAAATTGATTAATGTAATGGTTAGATATGGGGATGTTTTGTTGTTTGCTTAAAATTATCTTAGAATTTTGAAAATATCTTGTTTCAGTGTATCATCAGGCCCTGAAAACAATGATTAGTCTAAGCAACAACCCAAGACCATGCTTACAAGTTAAACTGCGGATTGGATACGTTTCTACTTTATTATGAAAATATATTGCAGACCTATCTGCTCTACCATCAAACTAAGTCCAAACATAAGTTATACTCGTATATGTATTTTGTTCCGTTCCTTTATTTCAATGGCTACCTTGGTGACTTCATTATTAGATCAGTCCTGACAAATTATTGTATTGTCATCTGAACTTCCTGTAAGCTTTCAGATCACTAGATATGCTCATAATTTGTAAACTGATCTTTTAAATAAAATATATGTGTATTAGGAATTGTGTATAATTCAGTTTCTTGGATTTTATTAAATAGTTTGTTTTCTTACTTAGAGCTCGACCTAATAAAAGCCTGCTAATAAAAAAATACACGTAAAAGTATCCGTTGAGTCCACAAGAGCCTCTATGTCCCCTCGGCTCTCGCCCGCTGACCTATAAAAACAACTGATCGATAGCTGCCTGATTACCATACGTTAGGGCACTACAGGGGATTGCATTACACACGCTTCAGCAGAGTATTTAGTTAGTAAACTGCTTATATGTATAGTTTTCTTTTTATGTAAATAAATCAGGTTTTCACTTGACCATAGTTTGCCTGATGGTAAGCAACAGCTATATCGTCTAAGATGGATAGACATGGAAGGTATGGGGAAAGATTGTGATATGGTTTTGTGTAAATACATAATATTGGAAAAAAATTGGATGACTCTTAGTATCACACATAAATAAGACCCGGGATTACTCAACATAATAAAGGTAACTTTTTATCCTGGATTAGATCTCGTAAGTTACATAGGAATTGCGGAGGAGTATTGCTCGCTTGCCCGCGAAACCCGTCCTTGCCGAGGTGAAGGGACATCGTGGTAGGTTTTAGTCGGTAGTGGAGTCCCATTAGCTCCGAGCCCGACATACCCCGCTGCCCCCCCCGGGGAGAGTGCGGGGATGCGTAAATGCATTTCCTCCACGAAAAAAAAAAAATAAAAAAAGAGGGCACCGCTAGTTAGTAAATAATATTTTCATCCCACCATCTCGGAAAAAGTATTTTTGCTCTTCAATATCTGAGTGCAAAAGCCGTTTTTATTCTCTAGAGGATAAAGTAAATTGAATTTAGAACATCGTGAGATACAAGATTTTGAATTAAAAAAATCATTAAACCTATTTACTGCTACCTCTATGGTGCCGAATATATCATACATCTTTTTTTAAATTTGTTAAAAACTCAGACTCGGAACCTTCTTGGTGTTCTTTTTTTCAATTTGCTTTGTACGTGGTTCTTTACGCGGCATATTTTTACGTCATTGTTAAACCTTATATTAAAAACAAGAAACTTGAAAACCAGTGAAAAAACTAAAATGAGTGATTCTAACGACGAGGAAGTTTGTTTCGCTAACGCTCAGGATTCTAATTTTGAATCACTCGCTGCGCTCGTGATTCAATTTTAGAATCCTTCGCTTGCTCGGTCATCAAAATTGAGCGCGGTTAAAAAGCAACTTTGCACTCTTGTATAACAAATGACTATTATAACTTACTAATTATCCATACAATACACGGCAGTGTACATTTCTTCCTTTCGTTCGGCTAATTCCTATTCCTACATACACTGAAAAAACTAATTAATTATAATAACTTTCATAAACTTTCAGGACATCAATCAATTGGCAACCAATTAACAGAATACTTTCGTTCCATCTTTTAATATAAGAAAACATCTCTCTGTAGATTCCAGGTGTTCTAAACTTTTGTTAACACGTGTAGGTGTTCGACTTCCATCCAGACTACAAAATCAGTAAAGCTGCTACTAATTTCACGGTCTAGCACGCTGGCCGCATCTGTCGAACTAATCGCTGCAACGACATCTGACGCAGAGCAGAATAAGTGTTGATAGGTCTTGTAATGCTACTTATGAAAGTACATATATAACAAAAAAGTGTGTTGTGTGATCTTATTGTCATTACTTCACGCTAAAAACGACATTGCATTACTACATTCTTAGTTCGTTAGAAAAAAAGGTGTCACCATAATTTCAATTAAAAACAAGAGTCGTCATTTGTTACACATTCTCACCGATGCGTTGTTTGAATTCGCCTTATAGTCTACCTAAACGTACAGTAATGCCTTCTAAATATAGAGTCCATAATTATTTTGATAATAATCAGAAAAAATACACCATTTAATAGTCCTCCTCATTTTAATCCTGTCCAACCAAAGGTTGCCTTGTAGAAATCGTCTAAGGCGATAAGGCCGCCAAATGTAAATTAAATTAGTTTTAGTTTCTTTAAGTTTTGTTTATTATTATTATTGTTTGGTATACATTCAAGGTATATGTATCTATCTATAATCACCGATAATTATTAATCCTTAAATGTTTACATCATGGTAAAAAGTGAATTTTAAATAGTATTCAGTCATCACCGTACATATTATATTCTCTCCCGGACGGCTCCGTCCAATGAACTGGACCAGGTGTATCGCGTGATGCATCTAGAGGGAGGAAATCTGAGAACAACAAGCTGTGTGCATACAATACATGTCATGTTTACATGTAAACATCTTCATTTACGTGTAAAGTTCGTTATACTTAACTTTAACCCTTTACCTTAACACTTTGAGGCGAACATTAAAAACTATAGTGGTGCTTAACATCAGGCAGGCATAGTCAAACGTAATCCTATATAATGTAAAAATTAAAAAAATATATATGTAATACATTCATTTATTTACGTTGTCTTAGTGACTTACTAAGGCAATTGCTTGAAATAAAATACCCTTTTGTTACATACTCATTTATAATACTGGATCGAAATAAAATATGTTTTCCTGTTTTTTTATTATAACTCAGGGGTCTTCAAATCTATAGTAAATAGGTTTCTTCTAGGCAAGCGTGCTACATCTTAGATTATAGTGGTGCTTAACATCAGGCAGGTTATAGTCAAACGTAAGCCTATTTCGTGTTAAAATAATTGCTAAATACAGAAAACAAACTTACATGGCTTTATAGTTTTCGCCTATAAACCTATGCTTAAACATATTATATAGTACCTACTACTATACCAAAGACTAATCGCATTGATCGTCGCTTAACTTTGTCAACCATATACGACTACCCCAATCAGTTATACTCCGGGCGCTTCTTTTCCCTTCCAGACTCCATCACCCTGACCTTGTCATCCATTAGGCTCGGACATAAAAATACTGGACCGCTTCCACTCCATCAAGAAACTCTCGAGGTAAGCTGATTTATAGCGCCATAAACCAGCAGTTTATCGTGTTCCGCTTTACTGGGTCACCTCACGCGACCTCAAGGCCGAATTTAGATAGTCTAAGTAGAATATTGCTTTACATAGTAATTAAAAAAAAAACTTATAACTCAAAATATACATACTTATAACTAAGTGCCCGTTATGATCATTAGTTTAAAACTATTGTTGCCATCGTTTCCCACAAAGCAGTCAGGTTATCCTAGTGTGGAGTGTAGTAAACAAATATTAAGTCCATAACTTTTTTACTTGAATGAATAATTAGAGATTTGAAGGCGATAAGAGAGAACATACAAATGTAAAGTATAAAATGTCTGCTCGTTAAACTTCAACGACATACAATTCACTGTGTACTCCTGAAAGATTACTCAAAAATAATAGTTCTTAAATGTCTGTTATGAAACTGAAGAATAATTATATAAATTGTTTGAATAAAGCTTAAAAAATATCCAATGCTCCTCAATTCAACCCAACACCAGGGATATAATGTACCAATAGATTTTCCTTCATAAACGTGCGTAGATTACACCCTTCAATCTAGTAATTCAATAAGAGTATTGTAAGTGGGCTAATCTGACACAGGCCTTGAGATTATTTGTGGAAATGGAGGCATTACACGCACGGAGGCGTCCACCAGGCTGCTTTTATCAGCCTAATGTAGGCTTCATGGAGATTTTATAGGCCTAATCTGATTTATGTAATAAAACCTGAGAAATGTCCAAGTTCATTTTATGGGAATTTGTTTTGTTTTTATTGCTGGCGCTGGCTTTCTTTTGTTTCGTCATCATTAGCCCATGTCCAGACACTGCTGAGTATAGACCTCGTCTCCTTCTTTTAGCTCATTCATGGAATCTGTTTAATGTTACTTAGTAACCAGTAACAAGCACTTCGTACTTAAGTTTAAAATTCTACACAAATTCAAACAATGGCGGCCATAGAACTTGAATGAGTGTGTTAGTACTGTCTCCCGCGGGTGTATCATGTTTCAATTCCTTAAATATATGTTTCTCAGTGTTGAGAAACAGAAGTAGTTGATACTAACACTAAATAAATTCGTAAACAAAGAACAAAGGCTGCTTTAAAACCTCTAATAAACACTATAAGGGAAGGCTTTACGCATCACAAGTTACAATCAGAATGATATACCTTACTTGCTTCATGTGACTAAGCTTTTTTAATCTTTTGTCGCTTGCTGACCGGAAGGAAGACGTTAAGTGAGCTTCCGAGCTTGCTTGTATACGTAGTCGAGCTTTTTGTATTATGTACCTACATTATGTATTATAAAAAAGATTAAATTTGATTATTTGGCAAAATAGAGGCACATATGGAGTATTTGTTTTTAATATGTGCTTATTCCCTTTTCTACGTACTAATTGTAAAATGTAAAACTAAGTTCCGCATTTAGTTAAGGCACCTGGCTTATTAGCTGTGCAGTTAGAAGTATGTACATACATAAAATCTATAACTCTACATGAGATCGTATTTATATAAAATGATGTGGTAGAAGTACATTTACTTCAACCGAAAATATATTTAAGTCTACAACTTTCGTGTAAGCAGCAGTTAGTAGTATATAAAAACAATGTTTTTATTGTAGCTAACTTATTTATGTGTCGGATTGATTGCTTTATGACCCATAACCATGCAGAAATGTTCTATTAACATGCAACGCTAATATAGATGCTACAAATGTTATGTGATCGTAAAGTTGTTATGGAATTTCTTCGGATAACTTGTACCATGGTATAGCAATTTGATAGCAATCATATTCCGTAAGACTGCTTAGTAAAAATAATACCTCTTTTCAAAAATAAAAATGGTTTTTTACACGTCATGGGTTTTACTTGACCATGATTCGCCTGATGGTAAGTGATCATTTCGGATTAGGATGGAGCGTGCTTACCCAGTTGCGAGTGAATGTGTGTGTATATATAATATATACTTATATTTATTTCTTACTTGTTCTGGTTCAAATGACTGCACCGAAACTTAGTATGGATAATATAAATTAGGTTTTTTTTCCGTGCACTCTCCCCGGGGGGGCACCTGGGTATGTCGAGCTCGGAGCTAATGGGACTCCACTGCCGACTAAAACCTACCACGATGTCCCTTCACCTCGGCAAGGACGGTATTCGCGGGCAAGCGTGCAATACTCCTCCGCAATTCCCGTCCCAACCGCAGTCCACTGTCCAAGTGGACCCGCCTCAGGAGGACACCCTCCCTCTTGCTGCGCGAGCGATGCCCAGGGACATCCGGGCATCGTCTCCTCGGGAATATAAGTTAGGCCTAAGTAAAAGATGCCTGTGGTGAGGAAATTTCACTCAAAATAGTTGGCGAACAACTTTATAGAAAAGGATCCTAAAATACATTTTAATTAATTTTAAGGTTACATTAAACAGTATCGTTGTGGAATTGTAATTTGTAGATAGCGTGGGAGGACAAAGATTTGACTTCAGATTTGAGGCAGAAATTAAAATGTTTAAGGAAGTTAGAAAATGGGAATATGATATCTGAAATAACTTTTTAATCATGTACTTATCTCATAAATCTTGATTGGTGATGTTGGAAAGTAAAGATGCAAACTTACACAACGTTTCACCTTACATACCGAAATAATTATTCTAAATACAAAAAATAAAACAACTCTATTAAATCTATCTGAGCTAAACAAACCCTATAAAACTACAAATTATTAGGCCTGTAGTTGCCAAAATTATAAATTTAATGTATCATAATTTATAACGCCGAATCTATTAACAAAATAATCACAACAAACATTTATAATTGAACCGCGATTTCGCCGCAAAACATCCTATTATATCCAACATAACAAGGGATACCTTATAACATTAATAATAACGAGTAAAGCACACTATGAAATACGTATTGTTTTAAAAGAAAGAATATTATTTATTGTGACAGACCTACAAAATAATAAACACACATAGCAACAACAATTATTACACAAAGAAACATAAAATCTGCCACAACTCAGCATAATTCTATGTGGAAGCAACCAGCGCCGGTCTTCCGTTGGGGCTGGCTGTGACGTCACGCTCGTACAAGAAGGTAGGTAAACAAAAAGACAAGACGAAAGTATAAATCAAAGAAGCAAAGTCACTTTCATCATCATTCTCTTCTGTTCCTTTTTTATCCCGGTAACGTAACCGAAACACACGATCCATCGTAACCCCTTAAAAAGCTAGCTATCTCGCGTAATTAATTAATTATTCTCCCTGTTTATTGTTTTCAAGTGGATCCTTGTTACGTTGATATGTTTGTTTTACGAGGCTAAAGTGTATGGGTAAAGGATTTTAATTAATGACGAATTGTTGTGTGGTTAATTTTTGGATGGGTGATCAAAAGTATAATAAGCGTTGGTAAAATCTGACACATGAGACATGCTTACATGAGATAAAAAAATATGACGTTGTTACAGTTTAGTCTATTATATATGTACATCATCGTTAGACAGTATTTCACCTAAGAAGATAAGAGACTACAAAAATATTAGCTTACATACTTAAGTACAAACCCCCATTAAAACAAAGCTTAACTAAACACACAAGCAGCTGAAAAGCTAATAAAATCCTAGGTCACTAAACCCAATATCAATCAAATACATTTCCAATAATAAATTTCAATACACATATTTCCTGGAAGGTAGCGTTCTGTCCCGCCCCAGAGAGCTACCATGTTGAACAATACAGCTCTATAGAATCTGAAATCAAGATGCCTCTACACGCGGACAAAATTAAAACTAAAATATTCTTACAAGAAAACAGCTCTTGAAGAAAATGTGTAGCTACCAATCATGCGCACGTTTTCTTGGGCTGACTCTAATATTGTACTCGGAAATATAGTCTATGGTAGAAGGCAGTCGCGGTAAATGGTTCGACGCATGCGCACGCCGCGGCGCCCGCGGCTATTTAACACACTACCCGATATTTGAAAATACAACCTTATTGCTTCCTTATTGAAAAACATTGTTTTTGTGACATTTTAAAATGAAATAGACTGATTGTTCGGGGCGAAAAAGTATTTAAAATGGTGAATACAGAAAGTTATAAAAACTGTGGATTTATCGCAGTAAAAATGCGGGATTTTCAGTGAATTTTCAGCCGGAATTTTTAGTTGAAAACTAATCTGATAATAGTTTGTTTGTTGTTATAACTACGGAGATTTAAGCTGTGCCGTGATGAAATAATCTGCTTAGTTTTTATGAACGTTGGAACGGATTTCGGTAAGTTTTTTTGGGGTAGTTTTTTGTTTTCACAAGCGTGGGAACCGGATGATAAGGGATGTTTACATTTTTGATACACGTGTGTGTCTGGTGTGTGCTTGTAGAATGTTTAAGAAGTTTTTATTTTTAGGTTCATAGCTTGGAACTAAGTTATTTACCGTCAAGTAGTGTTGTGCTTGATGCGATATTCTTAAGTCTTGTTGAATGATTTATGGTTATTATTGTGAGTATGAAGCTGGTTTATGAATGATAAAAGTTCTATTTATTTACGCACAAACCTTACTGAAAGGATAGTACACAAAAAATCCTTAATTTTAATAGATGGCAAACCATAGTTGCCATTGGTGTATATTTTGTTGTAGATGAAAATGTGGAAAATCGTCACTTATTATTTTCGCCTAACTTGAGGGTAGTATAAGCAACAATATAGTAATAGATGTATAGACGTATAGAAAGTAATATATGTCGAAACTTGAAAAAAAAACTCACAAAAGACTGGCAAATCTTATAAATCTATTTGCAAGAAAGTAAAATCTCGAATACTGAGATAAAATAAAAGCACTATTTTGTAATAGATCACACACACAATAACCTCAACCTATTCATAGCTTTAATACCCGATCAATTACTCTCATTACAAAACTGCCCCAAAAAATAAAAACAATAACAAAAATCTGGTTCGGACAGGTTTAAACTGAATCGAAGCAGCCACGCCCCGGCCGATTAAAATTAAAAAGATTGGAAGAAATGTAGCATCTATTTTGTTCGTAATAACAGACGCAGCACTACCGAGCAAGTAGCAGGCCTGTCTAGGCGTAGAACGTATAAAACATCTGGAAAGAGTGGCTTGAAATCTTGACTTTGAATATTTACTGGTCCATTTTGGTATAATTTGAGGTAATAGTACAGATGATTACAAAAGATTACGATTACGGAGTGATTCATTTGCTACATACTCATAATTATCAGACGAAATTATTAAAATGGTAATATAAGTTTTAGTAAATACCTTGTAAAAAGAAAAAACCATTTGATCGATTGCCTTTAATCGACTAAATATGTTATAATCTAATGCTAGTAAAAATAACAAGGAACCAATTCCTATCGTAACATTGAACAAACAAAACAGACAATCAGATTAATTTTATTATAACTTTGGTTTTAAAGTTTGGTGATTATTTAGTTGATTATATTTTTAAGTATACATACATGTCAGCGGCCCTGAGAGCCGCTTAATAAACTCTCGACACCAGAGTTGGCCACTCTCATTCGATAAAAAGAAGAAGAAGGAGCATACTTACATTCCATGTTGAGTGAAGTTAGTTCTTTACCATTGGAAGTTCGATGGGCAATGAATTCTACACGTGTCCGTTGGTTGATGCTTACACTATGCGGGAATACTAAGTACGCTACTGTGACAAAAAAGTACTAGTTTAAAATATTTTGTATTTTTAGGCCACACTATGACGTCAACATTAAAGTTCGTTATAATATTAGAGCTATGTATAAACAAAAAATTGATTTATTAAAAGTTTTTTTAACACGAATTAGGCTTACTTACAATTACTTACAATTGGCCTGATGTTAAGCACCACTGAAGACTAAGATGTAGCACGCTTGCCTAGAAGAAACCTATTTACTCTAGATTTGAAGACCCATGGGTAATAATGTCTGGATATTGTGGGAAATAACCTACTAATTTAATTATTAGTAACGAATGTAATTGCCACCATCATCATCGGAAATTTGCTTTTATATTTAAGTTAAAGAATCAATAATTTTAAATTGAAATGTACCAAGCCTTTCCTTTTTTTATTTTTCGGGCTAATCCGAAGCAGCACATATTTTTATTTTAGCCGTACTCTTACTTTTAGTCCGCTTAAAATATTTTATTTCTCTAAAACGAAAATAAGGCTTCCTATAAAATTAACTAGGTTAGCGGAAGTATGACAGCTCTCAGGATAGGTAACTCGATTGTGACTCATACCAGACTACCCCTAAATATACCAGCATACTGATTTCACACTGTAACGCTGTAAACGTTAGTTCATTTATTTTATTATGATTATTAGTTGATCAGTCAATACTACAGCCAGAATTTAGAGCACTTCTCGGCGTGTAGAAAATTTTTTGGAATAGTTTTTTTTTATTTGATGAGTTATTGGAAGTTTCTATGTTTGTAAAATCAGATAAAATAATTCTATCACAGGCATGTAACGTAAACTCCAGCATTCGTTCCTAACCGCATCGATATTTTCTTAGTTTTAATACTTTATTCTTTGTTTTTTTTTTTCAAGTTTTCTCTGAAAGCATATTCCTTTTATTATTTATTATCTATTCACAAAGCAGTAGGTAATCCACGGTGCAACTTTGGCCGGGTCTTCAAAGGACGCTCGATTGAATTAGCGATGGTGGCGCAAAGATATTTAAACTGAGTATTTTAGAGCTTCCATATAGAATTACAAGTTTCCTGACACGGAAGTGATACATTTTCAATTTTATTTTAGGTAAAGTCTGTTATTTATCTATGAAAAACGATTGAAATAGAATTCAGGATAAGCCTAAATCATTTATATGGCTCATGACATGACAAGCGACGCGTATACCCAGCTGTGGGAGAAACAAGCTTTGGATGATGATGATGAAAATGCAACGTATTATTATAAACTTTATATTGTAAAAACCACGATGATCAATCGCTTTCCTTGTATAAATGTACAATTGCCCCAAAGTACTTTTACAAAAGGTAAATATTTTATTGAAAGAAAGTCTTACGCAATGATTTCAAAGCGTGAGAACTTTTTTAAATAACCTCACAGCTCATTAAACTCGAAGGACAACTCATTTTTAAATATTATATTATCTGTGGTTTGCAAAACGAATTGATTGCTTACTTTTACTTCGTCCGGTTGTTAAGTTTTAAGGATATGGAATTAGTCGGTCAGCTACAGTACAGCTTTTTGGCGGCAAAATATAAAAATTTTGCTGTCAGCGCTAATCAATCAGCTAATGTTTGAACTAAGAATCCATTTTTACAATAGTATGCAAATTTATTCATATCATGAATTGATTAAAAATAAAATTAAACAGTAATTGATAGGTAAGCACTTTTTCACATTTATTTAAAAACCCTTCGGTAATAAAATAATATTAAATTTCTGTGCCTATTATTTTTATAACTGACATTGTTATTTAATGTGGCTGACCGAAAAACTACAAATAATATTTTTTTGGAAAAAGCTTCCCTTTGTTACTTGTAATTTTATACTCATTACTTCAATTTATAAGTGAATGTGAAAAGATTTTATCGTCAGGAAATTATAATGTAAGAACGTTATGATTTGTGAGGCTATTTGGTAAATGTGTTTAATTTTTAAGTATCGGGAATGTACTTACTGGTGTGTACTGTTTTTTGAGTATTGTCGAAAGAGGGGAGGAAGCCTATACCCAGCAGTAGGTCTACAAGGGCTGAAGGTGGTGATGATAATGAACATCGAATACTGAATTTTTAAGGCGATTGTTTTATAAATTAAGATGTAACATTATACGACAAAATCAAACGATATACTAACCATACCTATTATATAGAATTTAAAGCCTCCTTTGATATAGAAGTTGGTCAAAAATCACTCTATACAGACAGACACACATACCTATAACTTGATATGCGGTGCGCGTTTCAACGGTGCTATTCCGAGTTTGAATGAATGAACTGTCACAATGAAAGGAATGAAATGAATGAGTGTATGAATGAATGCGACTGCTCCTTTTGACAACAGGCACAATGACTGACGGACAATGAAGGCTTATGTAGGTAGATACTAGTTTAATAAAATGCAGGAGTATTTGCCGATTGAATCTTATGAAACACTCTCAATTGCCTTTCTATGGCTGAAAACCTTAAAATAAAATTGTATGGACGCCTTTCTATGCCAAAAAAATTAATTACATTTTGTAAGCTTATTTAGAGGCAGTAGACACATTTTTGATCACCAATGTAAATTTCTTTGTATTTTTTGGAAAGCACAGGTAAGGAAGCTTTATCGTAGACCAGAATTTAAGCTTACCATCGTACAAATTTAGGTTTTAGTAAAAGAAAAGCAGCCCACGCTGATTTCACTGTTAAGTTAAGATCTTTCAAAAACAATCATATATAATTAAAAAAATATTAATTAAATGGTGCTCGTACTACAAAATGAAATGGACAATAGAAAGGTTCAAACATTCCTAAACAGTAATTATAAGGCGCCGAAATTAAAATGTTAAGTCGATCCCACTTGGGGCCGCTTTTGGTTTTTATTTCGTATAATTACTTATGGTCACGTTATTTATTGTACACAGTTACCGAGAAAGAAAAGTTTTTATGTAATTCCCAGGTATTGATATTTTCTAATTCGTACATTTTTACTATTTTACTAAGGGTAAAAACTTGAACAGAAGTTAGATAGGAGTAAAAACTAATAATTTGTAAATATAATGACGCATCACAACGGTGCTAATTTTTTGAATCTTATTTATTTATTATTTTTTTATTTACAGAGTATAAGTATTTTCGCTATTTCGTGATTTTAACAATAACAGTTTTTTTAAAGGCAGTGCACGTTAAACATTTGACCACACACTTTTAAATAAAAGCTTCAAACATAAAATATGAATCTCCCGAGTAAAGTTCAAACTCGCGAATCCCTGAACTGCGATGAATATTGTAGAGGGACAGTGTTAATTAAGTGATTGATGAAATTTGTTCATTTGATAGCAGAATTGTTGCTTTAAATGTGTGGAGGTTTAGCACACGTTTTGATGACTCACAGTAAGTGGACAGTTTACAGTGATGTATTAAAATGATGTCTTGTAACTATTTCATTTGAAATAACTTAAATAACATGATAATATTTGTACAATAAGTTTACTAGCTGTGCCTGCGACTTCGTCCGCGTAGAATAGTTATTTTGGGCATCATATTTATTTTTGCAATAACCTCTTTAGCTTTATAAATTATAACTGTTACCCACGACTTGAACCGTTTTCGCAGCGCACGCAACGGAAGCCCTTAAAGATGAATAATTTTCCCCGTTTTTTCCAGATTTTCCATTGTTTCCTCGCTCCTATTAGTTGCAGCGTGATGTTCTATAGCCTAAAGCCTTCCTCGATAAATGGTATATTCAATACAAATATATTTTTTCAATTCGCACCAGTAGTTCCTGAGATTATCGCGTTCAAACAAATAAACAAACAAACAAACAATCTCAGCTTTCAGCAAACTTTCAGTTTTATAATATTTATATAGATAAAAGCAACTTATAAACTAAAATAACAAAGCCTTATTACTAAATAATAAAAAATATACATATATGTTTGTATAGAAGCACCAAATTGTTTTTTTTTTAATTCGAATCATAAGGTTTCTGTAACCAAAAAGCTATTAAGCTAACTAAGCTCAAAATAGACAATAAAAAAGTCCATTCAAAGCAAATTAGTGGAACCTCGCGCGTGGTTGCGGCAGTTAGAGAATGGTTTATAATTGCTTACAAATTAACAGGGCGGCTAACTGGCCATTTACAGGGAACATGGGTGTGTTGTGGAAAATGTTGTAGGCTTTTGTAACGTATGTAGAGAGATTGTAAATGATTGGAAAATGGATTCGACAGTTCCTAGTTGTTTCAGTATTTCTTTTGTCTTTACTATTAGTGTTAAAAAATATAGCAAATTGCAATATACCATGCTTATTAAAATCTAAATACATAAAACTCAAAGGTGACTGACTGACTGATATAGTGATCTATCAACGCACAGCCCAAACCACTGGACGGATCGGGCTGAAATTTGGCATGAAGGTAGATGTTATGACGTAGGTATCCGCTAAGAAAGGATTTTTTGAAAAGCCGATTTTAAAGGGGTGAAATATATATATGCAAGATTTACTTCTTAATGCGAGCGAAGCCGCGAGCATCCACTAGTAATAAAATATATTGAAAACACAAATACGTAGGTAGTGGTAAACAGTTTTTCTAGTAGTTCGAAACATAGGCTTGCTGGTTTCAGTACCTTGCAGAATTTAATCAAATAAGTAATATTTATTTTAGAAAATCTACATATATCAATTTACTGCTGCGCAAAGGTCTCCAGCACTTTTTTTTTGTTTTTGGAAATCACTTTTATTATTGTTTATCCACGACCTTTCACTATGAAAACATCTGACCGTTTAAAACCCTTTATACCCCATAAATTTGGCTCCCACAAGCGACCGTTAAAAAGCGTTACCAACACAATCAGTTTAAAATGTAACAAGAAGAGGAAATTGCCTCCAAATCCGTGAGGCGCAAGTCTGGGCGAGCTCGTGCGTGGTCAAAGCAGTTTGTGAATGAATTGCCTGTAATTGCTGCAGCGATTACTGGCTTAGATTATACGTTTAGGAGCTACTCACACGCGGCTGTGGGATCTGGGAATAAAGATGGATGTAGGTAGATTACTTAGTGTCTTTTTTAAACTATATTTTTAAGAGGGAGTTTTGTCAAACCCGACAATGTCTTGGTGGTTTACAAAGCAACTTTATTTAAGTTCGTTTCTAGTTCATAATTAATATCTTTCTTATATGATAGAGGCGAATTTTTGTGGAACGGTTCAAACGGCACACTTAAACACAATTGTTTATCCCGGATTAATAAAGATTGGGTTAAAAGATATTTTTGTAAAAGCATTCATTTGTTTTATAAAGTTAAAGAAATAATGTATTTTCTAAAACCAAAGAAACGGAATTGCGTAAGGCTTAATTATTACAAATCAACGCTTACCTACTGCTAGATAAATGCCTCTCTGTTCTAGTACTTCAGCGTAAACACTGGAGAAAATCATTAAAACTTCTAGGTATGAAACTCCATCCATTAGTCTAGAATTTCTTTAGTCAAGTTATATCTTTGGTATCCTTGATACCATCTTTGTACAATTTGAGAAGTTACGGCTAAATATAAATAAATAAATATATATTTCCGGACATATCACACAGCGCCATCTAGCCCCATCATCTATCGTTTTAAATTTTTAGTATACCGAATGGTATACTAAAATTTGAAATAAATCATATTTAAAAATTAAAGTACGTACAAGTAATAATAAATAAACATATAAACATAAACATAAACAAAAACATACTGTACTGTACTGTACTTGTACACATTCTATTGTAAATGTGTACAAGTACAGTATTTTACTTATTCGTAAATTCTTATGTGTGAATAACACCTTAACAATGATTTTGGCTTGATGTTGAAATTGATTCGTGACTACTTTCCATCAGGTGGCGTGCTCCCTCTATCATAAAAAATACTACTACAAAATAAATCGAAATATTTATTTGCTCGCGCCTTCCGCGTCTAACTTTCGATCAAACTGTCGCCAAACTATACCTACGACAGATGATCCATCCTGACTGTTTCTACATCTCCAATCTAAACCTGTTGAACCTACATTACTTAAATTTAGAGTTCATATTGGCTTGTACTCGGCTGTAAAAAACATCCTCACTACGTAAACTACCACGGTGAGTTATAGTACATGCCAAATTACTCTGTACATGACTGGTAGCAGCACTTAATACAATATTGTAATAGCAGAAAGTTTTAGTTCCACCTTTATCCATTCGCTAAGTTTAGTTGCTTTTGCTCTAGTGTTTTGACGGAGCCTATTTTTCTTTGTGAAACAGTTTCCATTTCTCTTTGTTCCCGTTGTTACAGAGTTGTTAAAAGTTACAAAAAACTAGTTCACGTAGAGAAGGAATGTTTGCGTGGCTGTATAAACAGCTGCCATATGGAAGTTTTGTTCTTACGCTGAATGTGAAAGCGTAGAATTTTGTATATGTACATATTATGTATTTTATATTAGTTAATGGAATATCATACGGAATTTCATCCAACTGGGTTCGACCCTTTGACTGTCATAAAGGAACAAACATATTTCCCCTCTCGTGTTTGTGAGTTTATAATCAAAGTGTGATATGATGAAGTATTAGAATGTTGATCGGATAAGACGCTCAAGTTTATGAACAAGTAAGCAACTCAAAGAAAACACCACGCTGCTCTAATACAGATGCATTAATCAAAATTAACATTGTATCCATATAATTTACTTACCGTTTCCTTAGTTTCTGTTTGTTTGCCTGCCTCAAATGAGTAAGACAAGTTATCACAGATGGGTTACGCTACAGTTAGATTTATATAATTAACTACAAGAAATCTAGAATAGTATAGCGTTTGACGGGAAGTTTTACTTAAATAAGTCCATTTCAACAACAGTCGGGTATTTCTTCCCCCGGCTGGTTAAGGCATAGATGGTTACGCTACAGTTAGATTTAAAACTTAATTGGCTAAAAACTCAACAATATAGCGTGTGACGGGAAGTTTTACTCGAAAAGGTTATTTTCTACAAGACTCGGGCGTTTCTTTCCCCGGCCGGCAGGAGGCACTTCCTCTGATATCGAGCCTCTTTGGAAAGCTCGTTGTGTGGGAAGTGAGATTAAAGCGCTGATTACCGTGTTATGGATGTAGAAGATGTCGATTTAACCGATAGCAAACGTAGTAGACAAACGTTGGCCTATTCCGTGTTAAAAAAAATGCAGGAAGTTGCTCTCAAATAAGGTCAAATGCGGCAGGTATTGCGGCCATTGGCGCAAGTTTATACAAACGATTCTTGTATATAAAATTACATTAATGGAATCGGCTAAGAAAAATTACAACTACTGTACCCAAAAATTGTTGTCTCCATTCTGTTTGAGAGGAAAGCGAGCTTATTTTTTATATTTTATTAATCAACTAGTCAAAAAACCTTACTACTTGGTATTACTTCTATGACTGTAGCAGATTTACACACATATTCAAGAAAATCTTTATCTCTTAATGAACATTACAATCTACTAACTGAAATTCGCAACAACTTATTTTTGGAGTGTCCTATCCATTAGAGAAGAAATCTATAGAATCTATTAGAGTAAGTCTGTGACCTTTATCTAAGTAACCGGCGCTAGTTAGTGAGGAACATCCGCTGATTAACTTGCTCGCATTTGGATAAAAAAGCAATGATACATTGACAACAGTAGTAGTTACAAATAAGCAGCATATAACAGCAGTTTATTTTAGGCAAGCACTCTATGTATAACGTTGCTTAACATCAGACGAGTTATAATCAAGAGCCTATCTAATGTTAAAAAAACACTGTTAGGTTTTTGTAGAAAGCCTTCTTGAATGTTTTGTTAAAACTAAGTAATTATATTTGTTGGGTCGCAAACACGAAGACAAGAAACACAATCATAGATAGATAGATTTATACACTTTATTAAAAACACCAGCACTGTACAGCAATTTACATAAAATATGAAAACTTAAGCTTACTGTCTTAACTGGCGACCTTATCGCTGAGAGCGATCTCTTCTAGGTGTCCAATATGGCAGGGGTGAGACGCAAGTATAATGGTAGTCCAGGTGTTTTATCATAGTGTGTTTAAGCAGCCCCGTTTGAAAGCCATCTTCATTGTTTTAGTTACGAGTAAATAGGCATCCACGTTAGACCACAGTGTTGCTTTTTTAATTGATAGTTCAGGTGACGATTTTACATAAGTACGTCAGAACATGCTTATGTTTAAATGGTATTTATATATGTACATCATATTAAAATCATTGATATAATATAACGGTGCTAAATAAACAAAAAGTGGCACCTACAAGGAAGTAATAAACAACAGGTGATTCAACGGAAGTACGTACTGTAATTAAGACATTATTAAATTGCTTTATCCTGTAATTAATATTTGAGTCTACTTGGTATTCATTCATTGAGATTGAGTACCTCTGGTGTTTTACTCTCAGGAAATAATTTTTGACAAAGTGTTTTAAAATTGAATAACAAATTTTTGATTTCCTTTATATACGCTGGCTATAAACTAAAAGCTATACAACTGTAAATAAAGTTTTTTTTACGGTTAGTACATTAAGTAATTGTGTAAATTTTATAATACAGTTACATCCTACGGAATAATTAACAAACGAACTTTACTCTCATGTGATAACTAGACATTTACCCTACTATGTTTACCTTATACTTAGGGGTTGATCCCAGTCGTGACCAAGGCGTGAAAATATGGACCACGTCCATGTATAATCTCTAATTAATGGTGCTCACGGCCTTAACCGTGTTAATTAAAAAAAAATAACCTTTACTATCCATATATCAAATATATTTTTCTAAATTTTATCCGAATTGATTCAGTTGTTTAAACTTCGAGAAATAACAAACATTACACAAACTTTTTCCTGTTTTAAAGAAAAGTGTAACAGTCTCTTACCTCAGAATATTTATAGCAACACATTGATTGTACTTAAATATCTTATATATATATAAATCTCAAAGGTGACTGACTGACTGACTAACTGACTGATATACTCGTAGTTATCTATCAACGCACAGCCCAAACCACTGGACGGATTGGGCTGAAATTTGGAATGAAGGTAGATGTTATGACGTAGGCATCCGCTAAGAAAGGATTTTTGAAATGCCACTTTAAAAGGGGTGAAATAGGAGATACAACATTTACTTCTTAATGCGAGCGAAGCCGCGAGCACCCACTAGTGCTTAATATAAATCAAAATAAATAGTATATACTTAAAAGAAACAATACTTTTTTCTCCTATAAATAGATACGCAATATCTGGGGGCAATACAGGTGTATTACAATAGTGGAACAAAGCGCAGGATGTGGTCAGATTGTGGTCTATGGAATACAATAATATCGATCGATTGGCTGCCACCGGCCAGGCCGGGACCGATTGCTTTGTGACCTTGGGCAGATCGTATTATTACTAAACACAGAAACAGATTTTTTTTTATTAAAACAAAAAGTAAAACCTGCTATAATACTATCCTAAATTAGCATCAGCAAAGAAAGCACCCGGGGCTGATCTTTCTATATTTCATTACAATTTACTTATAAAGAGCATTATGTAGTAAGTTTGTTTGTTTGAGATTCTTCTTTCTATTAGACACATGTTAAAACTGAGATATAATCCGATAGTATTGCAATTATACTATCACAAGCATTATAATGACCAATAGCACAGAGCCCAGGGTTTTACAAATCTTACGCTTATGTCATTCAAACGTCTAGTTTTACAAATGATTGCTTAGCCACTATAGTCTAGTTGAAATAAAAGATTAGTATAACCTCCTCACTGAATTTGTCCTACAGGCAGAACATAAAGAAATACAAAACATTTGAAGAAACGTAGACACTTTTTTCATTCTAAAGACGCATAGTGACATCTAGTGGTAACTATTAGTTGCGAAGAAAAATATTTGACCGCTCGATCAAACGTCAGTTGTGCCAAAATGGCGTCGAGCTCCAGACGTGTCAATCCATGCTCCAAACATGGTAAGTTCCATCATTTTTAATCGGGCAATTATTGAACAACACCCATCAAAATATGGTTTTATTATGTTTTACAAGTGCCAATCAATAATTTCACATCATAATTTACAATAATTTTGTACGGATTTGTTATTTATTTTTGATTAAAATTTTATGTCCTGTATGTAGGAATCATGCAGAGAATTATGTTATAATTTGTTAATAACATTTTTGTTTTAGGCATTTCTGAGGCGGAAATCTTGGAGATTCTTGAAGATTCGGATGTTCAGCTCAGCGGTGATGACGACGACCAAGACCCGACGTATGAGGACCCACCAGAAACTTCTACACGAGACATTCAAAGGTTTGATTCCAGTGTCTACAACCAGTTCGGAGTCAGACAACGTACCATCAAGAGGTAGTCCTGCAGTGTCCAACACCTCGTTAGTACCTCCACCTATTAGGAGAGGAGTGCGGCGAGGACGAGGCTCTCGTGGCCCTCGTCAACTAGCGCAAGCAAGCCAAAGGCCAACAGTACCAGCAACCTCAAGATCTCAGATCTTTATCCAGCAGATAAGCTATTATTTTGAGACTGATTGTATAGACATATACAAATTATTCAAATGACTGTTAATTTGTAACAACAGATTTCAATAAAAATGTTGATTACTCTTAATATTTTTTTATTCATCTAATCCCATTACATCATAATAGCCTGTAGATGTCTCGTATACAGAACATAAAACTCTTCCTAATATATCAATTGTCTCCAGTTGTCCTACTAGCAGGACATAAGGAAAAATCCTTTTTTCCTAGGGTTAGAATTTTTTCAGTATTTTTTCAGTTAAAAAGTAGCACCTAAATAGTACACATTTTGAATTTCGTTTGAATCTGAGAAAAAAAGTGCCCTCAGTAGTGAGGAGGATAATGTATTGACGTGCGCATACTATCGCAAATAAAAAGCAGATATCTTCCTGAATCACAATATTTAATATCAATTGTAAAGGATTTCTTTTCAGAAGTTTTCAAACAAGATTGAAGTCGAATAATTTGGCCATAATGGCCAAGAAACTTCTTTGAAAATCAATTCCCAGCGTCGCTCCCTACGAGTTGATGGCAGTTATATCTTCAGACATTGGGTGTGCAGGACACGTGGCGTGCTAGACATAAAAATTTTATTTATATCTGCAGTAGAACAAAGATCTGTCGCCTGATCACTAACGTTTTCATCATGAATTTGTATTGAATCTAGACCGTAGTGTCCCCTTATACGATTTCAAATTATGTCGCTATGAGAGCTTTTGCGGTGTATACCTACGGTAATGAGACAAATTAGCTGACTGTTTACTGTATATCTGGCATGACACGTGTCTGGCACGGTCACTATCTGTAGATATAAAATGGTATTTTATCTTCGCCGACACGCTTCGGGACTCAGAAAATATAAAAATTAAAGAAACGTGCCTCCAGAGACACAAAGTTATAACGGCCCAAAGAAAATACGAGAAAATATTCCCAATTTGTAACTTTTCAAATTGATATCTATCTAACCGATCTGATGTCGTGGAAATGAAATAAAATTAAATAGAATACTTAGGCTGAAATACACCATATAGCTTTTTTTTTATTTAAGTAAATACTATGATCAAAACGGTGATAGTTCGTCGGTGAGACGAGTTAATAAATCAAAATAAAAGCAAAGCATCCCTTTAGATGGTACTTTGTTTTTTTATCAACTTTTGCACCTGTAGTTACTTTGTTCAGTTATGGTTCATCGTAGGTCTTTTAATAGCTAGTATGTACCATGTTTATCCCAGAATGCAACTGTCAGGGAGATAGTGATTTTTTTTAGTAATCAATTACAGAGTCTGTATACCAAATTTTAGTTTAGTCCTAAGAATCTCATGTTTAAAACTTAAAATAAAATCTTTCAGTTAAGGGCCTAAAGAAAGATACTTCCACACGATACTGCCAGGAGATTCAAGTCTCTGAGACTAGTTACCAGCATGTTTTTAAAAATATAGAATTAGTATTATTAGTGGCCATTCAAATTTGGCAGATCTCTGCTATCAGTTTTAAATCTGTGTCTACCAAGTCTACAAACCTTCGATCAACAATACCAACTGATCGAAGCTACAAACCATCATTTCGCGTTTGCAATACAAAGTAAAAGCAAATTGAAAGAGTTTCAACTTCTGTGACGGTATTGAGTTGGTTACGAGTGTTTAACAGACTTTTGTACAAACGTCATGTTTTTTGTAAAAGCTAACGTAATCTTTTGATAAGTGACTACATGTATAAATTGTATTTTTGTACAAGTATTTTTATTAGCACTTTAGCCAGTTTTAGTTGCTATTCAATCGCTAAAAAAAATAACACAAATTTTAAAAAATCATATATTATTACAGTTCAATCGGTTAAAAATGCAAATATACACATATGTACATATAATTACAGTTTGTTTGTTTGTTGTTTCCAGTTGCAGCCGCAGCGGTTTCAATGGGAGAAAATGCAAACGAAAAACATCAACCTGAGCCAAGAACAAAGGGGCAAAGACAACGGTGATATACAAGTAAGTAGGGGCTTACTGGGTTACTCATTACTCTCTCTCTCTTTTTCTATCTGCGAGTTGTATTCCTCATTACTGAGGGTCACAACTCCCCCGCAAATTAATTAATTGCAGAAGTTCTCTTCAGCGTGTAACTACATCGAAGGCAAGTGAAAACATGGAAGGCTAAATAAATAAAGGATTTGTCAATGCACCGCTACAGGTAATTGTAGCAAAGAGCTCCATAGCCCGAAATATTCGTAAAACAACGTGAAGTTTACAAGTAGTACTGTCTTGTTGGAATTGCCTACTCAAAAAAGGCTGTATTAAAAATTGTTGTCATTTTTTTCCTTTATTTATATTTTACAAATGCAGGAGAACTTTAACATGCATCCTTACAAGGCTTGAATAATTGATTGATTATTTTTAAATTATTTAATTAACTTCCTCTAACCCTGTAAATAGTCATATCATTGTGGGAGAGAAGTAGGGCGTGAAGGAAACATAATTATCACACAATCAAGCGATGTGAGTAACTCCATAAAACAATGATAACATGGCCAATGGTTTTCTCCTTATATGGCCCAATTATTTTATTGTTTGTAAACTTGGTTTACTGCGTGTTTTGCCTTCATGTTTTGCTTGCTTATTAAATATACGTATTCAATTTAGATTAAAAGTACTAATTATATGTTTTGTAATTTTTAGAAATACTGCCGAACCCTACTACTTATTTAATTTTCTCCAAAACTTAAAATAGAAACGAGATCAATCGAGCCTAACGAGAGAATTATATTTTTATTGCAGAACTAGCACCATCTATACTATAATACTTGCACTACTACACAATTCACATGAGCAAATTATGCATTCACGCACAACACGCTCTTAGTTCACTATGACTGGTACAGATGGCGCTAATATCAATTAGTATTTTTATACATTTTGCACGCAAATTTTGCTCGTAAATGTAGATTTTGATCATTTATTTTACAGAAAATGGGTCGGCAGGAGCCTCAAGGCCTCAATATCGAGAGTTCGTTGCCCCCATCGTGCATCAGCGTGAACCAAGTCACGTCTATCACTTCTACGTATCACGGTCAGTATTAAAATTATAGGTACTAGGTAGATAGCAATAAAATAACATTAAAATTGGGCGATGCTTCACACGTCGTTCTGTGAAATAATGGAAACTACGAGTATGATGGTGCAAGAAATCTTCGATAAACTTTGATATACGTTGTAGATACATAGGTACGTTTACAAAATTTAAATTATTACCATAAATACACTACCATAGTGCCTTACTCCATACATTAAAAAAATAAGAAAATAATAATAATTTAGAAAACTACCTACACATCCAACATACCGACATCGTGCCGATTTACATTTTTACTAAACTAATGCGGCTATTGTGGCTTTACCTACCACAAACAAAAAGAGGTTAAGTATTTACTTATTTATCCATAATCCCGACAACATAACATCGAGAATATCCAAACCTTTTAAAACCGACTCTTGACCGCTCCCTATAATTTGAAACCGTCTAATTTTTTACTTATTTGGGCATCCTCACAAAAAAGGCTTCGACCCTGCGCCTGCACCGCACATGGCTCTAATGTACTTATTCATAAGTGAGACAAGAGGCATAACAAAGATTTACGAACCACAGAGTTTTGTTCGATAGATACGAGTAAAATATTTTAGTCATATGAGTGACTGGCCTGTTGAAATTGGATTGTTCGTGTCAGTTTTCCTGAAGACTGGAAAAACTCTCAAGAAGAAAGCCTGAATAAAACCTTGCGTTAGAAAGTCTCACAAATATTCTAAAGGACCAAAAGGTTCGAATCCGGTCAAACGTTCTTGAATAGATTGTATTGTTTCATATTTTTTTCGAATAGATCCGAAATCTCTAAATATAATTGGCTACAAAACAGAGGCTCTCAGTGTAGTGTCTGTGTTTCTCAGCCATTCGTCAGCGGTAGACGTAAGGTTCGTGATCAGAAAATTAATTCAGATAAAAATCTGCGCTTACAGAGAAACCAAGGCGTCCGCCAAATTCTCGCGAAATAACCGACGAAATGTTTTAAAATTACTTTTTGCGAACTTTCCCGGTGGTGCGAACTTGTTGTGAATGTGTGAAAGTGTTTTGAAGTGCCTTGTTTTTGTTTTCGATAAGCTTTTGGTTGTTTGTCCAAGCTGGATCCAAGGAGGAAAGGAATTTTGGGCTCACCAACGAGCTACTTCTCTGATCAAAGTAAGTTTTATAATGTAAAATGGATATATAATATAGAGCAATCTTAAGTTTAACCTAATCCTCCTAAACAAGAGCCTTATAACCTCAAAGGCTGTATTTGTGTCAAGAACGAAAAGTAAACATAACACTTACCAAACTTGATCATAACTACTGTTATCGGAAACAGTAGATCATTGCATGTGTACGTAGTTCATGATCTAGGTCATAGATGGCGCTAGTTTCATAGCTCCGCTTTGTGAAACTAAATTCGTAGGACGAAATAAAAGACTTTTTTCCAAGTACCTGCTCTTAAATATTCTCTATTTTTCATTGATGTGAGTATTTTTCTATAAAGTTTGTTTTGTCGACATTTTAAAACTTGACCAAACCTATACCTGAAAATGGCTCAACATTACTTACCTTAGCGTATTCTGTGCCTTAGGCGCCTTCAGTCATCACAGATTATTGTCATGTTCTATCTAAAGAATCAATCTAATAACGTGTACTAATTCATCATAGAAACACAAAACTTTATCACCTCCAAAAAAAACTGATTACTTAACCAGAGTTACAAGTTGCGTCCTTATCGCCAAAAGTGATATCTTCCAGGCAACCATCAGTTAGTTCATCAGAAAGCAAAAGTATGTTGAATGAAGCCCTAAAATTAAGTTAAAATGAATCGGGTTGCGTGTGGGTAAGTGAGATCGGCCTCCGCCTTCAATGACGCATGCGAACCTTTGTTAATGCTAGGTATATGGTAGGTATAGCAGAGTGGAGCTGGTTCAAGATACAAGATGTAGCTGGTTAGGATACTCTCTCTTCTTAGGCGTGTCCCTCACTGCTGAGGATCGTGACTCCTTCTGATACAATACAATACAATACAATACATTTATTCATAATTCCATAATTATAGGTCAATTATTAATATTAAGTCAATGGTAATTCAACAATCATAGTTTAAACAAACGACAAATTCAATTATACAATATATGTAAATAAAGAAGATAATATAAATGCAATTGTTAAAACTAAAACACTGTTGTTGACTAGTGGTCGCCATCGGTTGCGTTCTGTTGCTTGGTGCATTGTAACCTTTATTGGTATCTCCAGCTCTGGTTTGGATACAGAAAATATAAAATTCTTAAGTTTAGCCTATGTTTTAGCAAAATTATTAAAGAGTACAAAATGTAGAGCTATGTAAGTTCGATTGTTTCATGTGAGCTGTGCATTTTTTGAGATATAATTTTGATAAGATTATACTATTTCGTTTATTGTTAAACTTTCGTTTATTGTACTATTTATCGCTTTATTGGCTTAAAACATTAATTGCCTTTATTCTTACGGTTTTGTTGGTTTAAATACAATGTTATACTTAAACATATATAGACTATCTAAGCTAGTTTTACGCCTTAGTACCTAGTATGTTACTGTAAGTCTGTAACTGAGCTTATTACTTGCATTAAACATACATTTAAAAAAAATTGGTCTTCAATAAAGTACTAAGGGTTCAAAATGATCGCTTATAACTTAGAACCTTGAAGAATAGGATTCAGAGGCATTCAAAATTGGCAGGCGTAGGAGTCTGGCCATCATTCCCAAATTGCCCCTTATTTCTGTAATTTATGACTCAGTCTTTGTTTTAAAATTAGGTACTCGCTTTCAAATACTTATCGAATCATATCATCATTTCGTATGCAACGTCTTGAGAAATACTGGGGAACCAGTTTTTTCGCAGTAGGTACATCTTTTTGATATTTTACATGAGTTTAAATAAGGATGTTATGTTTCTCTTAAGCTTAATGTGGTTATCAATTTTGTCCTGTATTTACTTAGGTAATTATGTTATAATAGGAAAGTGAAAAATGACAGTGTGATGATCCATTTGAGCAAGACAATGTTAAGTGTGATTAACTTACATACGAATTAATGGCTATTTTAATTTTATTTATTTATTTTGAATGATTAACTTAGTCATAAATCAAAGTCATAAAAAATCTAGGTACAGGTGAATGAGGATTTTATTTAACAAATCTTAGCTAATTTTGAAAATAAATGACACCAGAGTGTGTTACTCCCATGTGAATATACCGGCTTATCTAGTCTACAGAAATCTTAACGAGTATGTTTGTGAATGTTTTTTTCATCGAATGTTAACCAAAACTGACCAAATGCATCCACAGTGGTACCTATATGCTAAGCAATTAGTTTTAATTTGTGACCTTCACATTACATTCACATTTTACATTCAAACATTTTTACATTCGATGACCCTAATGTTATTCACGTGACCCTATTTTTTTTATAAAATGTTTGTGTTGGCCGAGTGATTGAAGTGAGCGAAGTGTTTATTTTTTAAATAATATAAGAACTTATATTTTTAAGTATTTGTCTCTATCTGTCAATCGTGGTTTGTGTTGTAAGGACATTAAAATTTTCAAAAGATTACCGTATTTGTCTAAGCTTTGTGATTTTTCTATGATTTTAGTAGTATGTATTTCAAAATATATATATACGAAAATTTACAATATATACACATATATACACTAATAAAACTAAATAAGAGTATGTACATTTAACCTAAATTTAAAACATCTACATGTGGTATGGAGCCAAGAACGCTGGCTGCATTCCCACGCTGGATTGCTATAGAAATCCTTTGCGCAAGGAACCAGCCAGCGTTCTTGTCTCTAGTGATGTCATTCAACCTTTTATTCAATTTTTTTATAAAAGACTTCGTGCTTTTACCCCACGGACCAAAAGTTTCGAAGCCAAGCGGTACGAAAATATAATCAGTCGATAATGATGTATATTTTCGCCGCTTGGCTTCTTCTGCTGCATCCGCCGCGGCTCCTGCCGCTTGTACTGTTCCACTGAGGCGAGAAGGAGGTAATGTATCGACGCAAGTTGCGTCCCATACAAGAGCCCTTCCCCGCTCCCAGGGAATCAGTGTGAGGCCGTCGGGACGCTTACCATCGTCACGGACCATGCCAATCGGTTCAAGAACCGATGGTACGTTGACGGTGGCAAGTGCCCGTCTCACTATGTCATTCAGCGAGCCGTGGCGGGAGAATCTGCCTGCACTGCGAAGGCATGAAAGTCCGTGGAGGCCCTTCCTGTCGACATCGCTACCACATGTGCACCTGTGTTGTTCGACAATAGCAGCTCCAATTCGCAAGCCGATAGCGATTCTGAAACTGCCATTGTCGAAAAGTGTACGTGTAAGTGTAAGTGTAAGTGTGTAAGTGTATTGTGTAAAATTTACTAATTTTGCAAAGTACTTTATCCACAAAACATACGTGTACTTAGAAACATTGTCAAAGTTTGAATTTGTAAGGTGTACAATACCAAGAACCACTAGTTTTACCAGTACTATGTACATTAAACCCAGTCTTACAAAACATTTAGAAACAGCCTATTATACGTACAAAATGGCAGCGTAACAGTAATCTATTTAACTCAAGGTGCATCTGCGTAATTCAATGTTATAAGAGGTAATTACGAAGACGAATTACATTCACATTTGTTTTCAAGTATGTGTAAGTTTGTCTGTAACTCTTGTAGTTGTTTACTTCTTTTTGCTTCATGTTTATAGATCGTTACTTTCGATTTACAATGAAAATGTCAAAGTGTGGAATAAAGCTTAATCTAAAGCAAAGCTTTTCTACAACCATTGCTTGAAAGGAAAAGGTTTGAAACGTTCTACAAAAATCTTTTTTGTAGGCTTTATCAATAATATTTTCTAACAATCAATGTATTAACTTTTAACCACATCCTGCCTTATGTTAGTAGCAATAGTTGTATTTAGATTTTATTGGAATTAGTAGTAATAATTCATGGATGTTGAAATTCTCAGCAAGCGTATCATATTCTAGGCTAAATTTATGAACAATATTCGGCAGGCTGTAGTCGAAACGTTAAAAAAGTTATTTAGTGAAGTTATATTAATATTTATTTACTAGGCACATACCACAATGAACAGAAAATACATTTGATTAACAGCAAAACACTTTAAAGGAACTGGTCCGTTCTGTGCGTCCCACACATACTTGCACAAATATTGTGTTCAAATTACGAGTAAAGCCACGGGGCGCAAGTAGTTGTTTAATAATATGTTACTGTAAACGCGTTATGTGATCGTAATTATATTATGATCCAGTTATGTTGAGTTGAGGTGCTTATTATGTTTATTATGAGATGGAGGCACGTAAATAGCGTGGGTCGAAGAAATTATGAAATTAAAGTTTTGTTGTTTCGTATGTAACCTTTTTAAGAAACTATATGATAACTACGGCAATTTAAAGGTTTGTTGCAATGCATTTGGAGTACTAGAAACAAATTATATCAAAAACAGTCAAGTGTTTTGAGTATGTATATTCAATAAATTTATACATAATTTTATTGTACGTACATATGTGTATGTTCGCTTAAACAAATTTGTCGGAACAGAAACAATGCAAAGGGCTACTTGTCACTTATTATCATAGTTTAAGTTCATCACCTGCTCCAAATTATTATTCCAAATCATTATTTTTAGAATCGGTAAAGTAATCAATCTTGCGTCCAAATATGACAATTACATAAGAAGCCGGGGGCGGACGCTTGTATAATGTCAAATTGATCGACAAACTGTATCACTTCTATGTAATCGAGGATTAAATCATTAACTTCCTTATACCGTAGGGGAAAATTAAAGCAGTATGGACAATAACGTTTCTCGACCATTGAAATGGTTTTTCTAGTGAATCAAACCTTACAAATTTATCGCTAGACTACTGGCGCCATGGCGCATTTAACTCTTCATAAATATCATGCTTCACCAGCTACTAAAACGACAAATCCACTTGCGACATTCCCTATCTATACATATTCACATAAATAATCATATACTATACCGTACATATGTACAAATTTTAGTAAATAAAGCAGACATTTTTTCTTTTTAAAATTATTTTTACAATTAAAGATTAACGTTAAGTTTGAACAGATTTTGTTTCTCAATCTAAGGTAAATATTTCTCTGTGGTATGATATTTATCATCTCTGAAAAAGTATATGAATTTATACCGCTCGATTTAATATTGTTATACTGCTATATCCTGTACGTTGTTGCTTACGGCACGCGTATAAAAAACTTAATCAGGCGACACCTACGTAATGGGTCATTTAATAAGTCGGAAGAGGGCATTGATTAATGGAAATCGTGATCCAGAGCCAAAGTTACTATTTGATCTGACCAGCCTACTTATAAACGGGCTCGAAGGACTGCGCCTTATTGGGCAGTCTTTTATTGGCCAGTATTTTTTATGCATATTGAACTTTTGTTGATAGTTTTGATGAAGTATTTTGCTTAATTCAGATAAATTTGGTGTAAGTATGTGTTTTTTTTTTATATAATTTGGTGTGACTTTTGTGAAGGAAGTAAAACATATATTATTGTGATTAAATTGTGATTGCAATAAACTAAAACACGTAATTTTACTTACAATTAAAATAAAGCAGCTTCTTTCTTTATTTATTTTGCTTCTTTCTTACATAAAAACATCTGTCCATTTACCACACATTCTTGTAACGTCATTGCAAGCGCTGTAGAGTGGTTGCAAAAACTACCACCTGACCTAATCCATCCCCCCTTATTATCATTATTACCCCCTTTATTACGAAATGGCAACCGTCCGCCGCAGCTGTCGGGGTTGCATATATCAAGGACGGATGCACGCAATAAAGGTGTCTGGTGTTAGTTATTTTTTTATGAGGTCTAATGCATGCCGTTTTTTTTGTTCCGTTATCTAGTACCCATGTTACAAGCGTTAGCTTAGGATGGGGCTAGATGGCGCTATGTTATATATACTGATATTTTTTGTGGACCTACGAATGGTTCATGATTGTTGCTCTGGCTCAGAATACAGAAAGTGCTCTGGGTATGTAGTGCGTCAAAGATTAGCTTTCTTACATTAAGTTCCTTATAGGATAGGAAGGAAACGCAGGGATTCAAGATTCAACGCTTCCTCTACGAATATTCGTAATTAAATGAACGTATTTTAATGTAGCCAAATAATTTAAGAATTATTCAAATTTGATTTAAAAAAACATAAATCAATAATATGTAGTATAAGAAATTATTTACTATTTAGGTACCCGTTGGTTCAAGTTTACAAAAAAAAAACGATTACTGTAGTATCTGTGATACTCAGTTGTCTAAATTTAAATTGAACATTGATTATAAGTAAATGTAGTTCAATGTAATAATGAAAACAACGAAGGCATACATCCAAATATAGAAGGTCATTGCACAGACACAGCTAACATAAAATAATACTCTTGGCTCGGAGGTTGTAAAAGGTGTTACTGGCAACGCAAAGTGGAGCGGAAATGTGCACATCTGCAATAACCCCTGGGGCCAGGAAGTCTTTGTTGTGGATCCCTTGTTTTAAACCCAAGGACTTGATGGGATTGTCTTGTTTATGTGAATAAAAAAAATATGGCATGTTGTAGCTCTACTAAGAAGACTCATTCTGTGCTATTTCGCATTTCACTAATAGTTATTCAAAAATATTTGGTGACGAGACGACGAAAAAACTCTTTTGTAAATATTTTTCAATGGTGCTGTAATTTTATGTTATTTATCAATATATTTCAATCTTCTTCTTCTTATCGAATGAGAGTGGTCAACTCTGGTGTTAAGAGTTTGTCACCCTAAAGGCCTCTGACATGGCTTAACGAATGCCGTACTAGACAAACAGCCGGGACATTCAATTTAACGTGTCATCCGACCCACGGAAGAATTTATTTAAATATTAATTGGAGAAGAATGTGCTTATACCGCTTGAATGATATTTGATAACCTTAAACATATTCTCACAAATGCGCAAGCTTTTTTGCAAATTTTTGGCATACGACCTAACCCAAAAAGAAATAGTTTCACTTGCAACTAAAATAAAGTTCTTTGTCAAGGTAGATAATGATCTGGTTCATTATTAGAAAGCAAAGGCAGTTGACTTACTTGTTCTACTGCTAATACAAACTGCAAGTAATGCGCTTACACTTATTGCTCTCGTTCAAAAACCAGGTTAGGAAACCAAGGAAAATGCTTGTCAGCGTGAATATATTTTGTGTAAAATTGCTTCTTGTCGCGAATTTCCAAAAGTCCTAGAACAAGAGTTAAGCTTAAGTACAACAACTACAAATAATGATTTGATGGTATTCTAATGGAATGATATAACGTAAATGTTTTGTGTTTTGCTGTAGTTAAAAAAGCGGCGTCGCAGAAGGCAGTGTCTTTCTGTGGAATATCTCCCTTGAGTTCTATTTCCTCATGACTGAGGGTCGTGACCCCCCACAGAATTAATTCGTTAGGGCACTTGGGTAGATACATCATGGTAACATCGTAGTTCTGTGGAATATATTTAAGTTAAATTTTGCAATGTTATTCATATTTGTATTCTTGTTCATAAACCGTGCAACAAATGTTATGTGTAAGTTACTAGTACGAGAAAAAAGTAAGAGTCTGGTTGTGTATATGAATACTTATATACCTATTTGTAGTAATAATAGACCATTATTATATCTTCCATGAAGATTGTCTTTATATTAATTTTAACGATTATTTTTTCAATTATTTTTAAGTTATCTTTACACAATATCTGTTGTTAAGTATAGTTTAATCACCGTACTTGCATGATCTGAGAATTGAGATGCATATCGCTACCACTGTAGATAGCGGTATAGTATACTATCTTTACAAATAAAATAATAAAATAAATAATAGATAAGATAAATTATAAACAAAAAAAGTTGTCGTTTCTTTTTGTTCTTTTTATCGAATGAGAGTGGCCAACTTTGGTGTCGAGAGTTTTATCGAGGTTTTTTTTGACGTTAATAATAATTCTGTCGGACCTTGTACTCAATATATTTTTTATCAAGTTTAAGTTACATTTTATAATAATAATGACATGTAAGATATTGCTATTTCTGTACTATATTAGTTTATACTGGATCTTCACGGGAACTAGCTTCCAAACGTAGCTGCCGGTCCTTTAATCAAAATGTTGTTTACAAATACATAACTCTGAACAATATTTTCGCGGGGTTACACCCAAGGTGGCGATTTCAATACATCAAGTTCTAACAGTCCGTAATAAGTAGTTTAGATAATAATAAGTAAGTTTTTATATTATACATAAGTATATAGCCTTGGAAGTGATTGATGTCGGTTTGTCGGTCAGACTTAACTCTTTGTTTGTTTGCAAAATCAATAAATACACTAAGAATAAACTACTAATAGAGTTAGATTGATGATTGCTGAGGATTATGTAAATTTTGTTCTGGTGGATGTTTTTTGGTTGCTTCTTAATGGTATTCAAGACTAACATTTCTATGGATTTACGTAAAAATAACATATAAGGCGCAGAGAGTCGCATTACATGGAAATTTATCTGTCCGAATTCCCCACACTTTGGAGGTTCGTGGGAGAGCATGATTAAAGTTGCGAAAACTTATGGGAAAAATAATAATGGGGATAAGCCCAAGTGACAAAATAAAGATAATACATAACTAGCTGATATTTAAAATATGTGTATTTTTTATCTATTTACGTGTGATCTTACCATCTACAATAAATTAAGTCAGCATTATCTCCTTTAATCAATACACCTCTTATATAGACAAACTCTTTTCATGGTCCAATATCTAATCTGACCGGTCAGCTCTGTTTTCTAAGCTACAAGAGCTGTGCATATTTTACATTCAAAATATATTAAGCCAAAATGTAGATATCAACAAAGTATCACACAATTTGATCTCGCACTAGTAGATATACTTATACTACATGTTAGATATCATCATTAAGCCATACATCTACTGGCAGTATTCATGTAACTGACTGGTCATTATCCGTCCCATATTGGGCGAGCTATGCAACCGCTAACAAATGGCCGGTGAATAACTAGCATTATATGTCTTGTACCGAGTTAGGTAGGGATGGAATGTAGACGAATTACGGTACAGTATTACCGTCTCTCTGTAAATCTAAATTAAAAAGAAATTAAGTTATCGTTATTATCAGTACTACTAGTTTTAAATTGGGAGATGTCAGTCAGTCTAATGGCTACCACGAGGTCAGAGCATTCACACGTTATTGTATAATATTACGTCATATAAAAGAATTTTGTATTTGTATTTGTACATATGTATAATTAGAACAGTTTTAACTCGCTTATCAGTATTTTTTCTTATTCACTCATTTTCAATGCAATTTAATATTCTTTGATTCAGTTTCAACTGAATCAAAGAATACGAGTAGTTACTAGACTGAATGACTAAATAAAACATGCGGCTGTAATAATTGATCGATAAATCTAACCATTGCAACAGTGCCCCTAGTTTGAGTTTGCTCTATACCAAAACTACGAGACGTATCGTGTAAACTCAATACTTCAAGTTTTTCGTAAAATCGGTACCTCGAGTTCACTTACTGTGATACGTGTAGTATTGCGTTTACACGATATAGGATATCATATCGTTCATTCGATTTTTTTTTATCTATCTTAGTTTGTCTATGCTTCTCGGCTGAAAAGATAAGACTTTCTCTTTCTGTCACGTAGAAAAATAAGAGATAAACAATTTGCCGCCATTTGTCTATATTTGACGTATTTCATACTGTTTCCGGTGTTGTTGGGAACTTTATAAACTCACTTAGAATGTTTGGGTGGTTAATGGCTTTGGTCACCTGTGTAATAAAACAACTTATCGCTTCTTGCGAGAAGCAGTTAGCCACTCCTACCACTCTTTGGTAGTCTCCATTTGCGTAAAAAAGCATCGCGCAGAGTACCTAAAACATATTGAATTAAAATTATAGGTTATGTATGTAGTTATGTAAAATATGTTTTAAACACGTATTAAGTACCTTAGTTACCATAGAAACTCGTTGAGAGTCTTTGAGGTACGGTTTTAAAATGCTACAAACATAGTTAAAACCGTCCTTAGAGAGGCGGTATCTCTGGACAAAATGTGTGTCCGATATAGGTACGACTTGGAGACATAAAACTACGTCTCCAAGTGATTTCCTGCCGTTCTTCTTTGCGGCAGGCAGCTTCTTCGTCGTCTACAATCGCCCACGCAAGGTAATTTCGTCCAAACATAATATTTTCGGTGAAAATAGTCGCGTCTCACTGAATATTTTTCGGTGAGTAACAAAACGAAAACGTTGTAGTTTCCAAAACGTTAGACTACATAAAAGCTGTCAAATGTGACAAAAAACGACCACTCATACTGCCAAAACGGCCAAAATCGTTCCAAATCATTCACTTGGCTCACGTAAAAAGTTTTGGTTTATGAAAACTTTTGCCGATTGGCACTCGTGGTACCGATTAGTTTCAAAAGTATCCGCTAGAGGGCTTATTTTTTAAAGTGTATGGAAATTTACCAAAACTTTTTTCGTGCAAGTTTACTATCAAAACTCATACTAGAGGTACAGGTCGCCAAATAAGTTGTATGTAATGTTTTACACAAAAACAAAGGATAAAAAGTGATTCGTTCCAACTTGTCGTAATTTAACATTCATTCTATTCGCCAATGATTTTTTGTTTACCATTCCGGTACTATAGCGGTTATTCCGTCCTTCAATTAGCATTATGTTACAGCGTTAAATCTAACGTCTTATTAAGTTTTTTAACTATTACAGTAATCGCGTGAAGTTGCTTACATATTAATTTAATAAAGGTTTCCACTCACTACAGAGGCCTTCACATACCATGGGATGGTTATAAGATTTTATGTTTATATTTTATTTATGTAAAATTAAATGCTTCTTGTAGTAACTAACCTAACTTTATATAAATAATAAGTTGCTAGTACACGTGTTATACATTTTATGGCAGATTTTTATTTTGAAGAATATATGAGTTCCCAGACGAGATCTAGAGAATTGCCCTTCTATCATGCAATATACCACGGCCACGGAAAACTTTTTGATTTTTCCTGTCATTGCCTTTTTTAAAGACAATATCTATGTTATATCACAGAATACATAATACAAGTTATATCTAGTTTACGCTAATTTCATAACTGGTCTTGATTCGTATAGATTTTTCTCAGCCCTTAAAATACTACTAATACTGATAAATTAGCCTATGTACAGGCACAACTCTTAACTGTTTTCCTGAATAAATGAATACCTCCTAAATACTAACCTCTCTACTCTATGTTATCTAGTGTAAACTATGCTTTACTCACGCAAACATAATCGCATGATTTCGCACCGCCACGTCTCTATTATTGGATTAAATTATGACATTTCTGAGAACTTTATCTGTAAGCTTCAATTAAGCAATCATAGAGCAAGTTTGAGTGTTTATTTCCTAACGAGTAGGCGGTCGACATTTGTGGGTTTGATTAACTTTAATTAGTTGTGACTTTATTATTAAATTATTTTGATGTTCGGAGTGATAGTTTGTCAGGAAATCTTTTATATCTTTACGCATAATAATAAGACGACAGAACTGACCTATCTCTACCTAGAAAAGGTCAGTAAGGGATCGTAGAAAGGTTTGACAATTTACTATCATGCTTTGGTCATATGGCTATGTAAGAAATATCTTTTTTTTTTTTTATGAATTGATCTATTTAATAATAATTATTTAATAAAAACTTATAAAACAAATTTTACTAATTTAAAATAAAAACTTAAGTAATTAATACCTAACTTATAAACTAAAACTTTTAATAAACTTAAAACACCTATAAAAAAAGTATATCTTTTATTTAATTATTATCTTCAACAGATATATAGATAGTGTAACAGTTAAACATATTATTAATCATTCAAACTAAATCTAAATTCATCAAGCTATGCATTTCTTTGTTCTACCAGTCTTTGAATCATGAAACCCCAATCAATAAGAGATCGTAACACCTACTGACTAACCACACACCCTTATGATATGACAGACAGGCTGCACAATACTGCACATAACTCGCGCATGCAACATTACAACACCAGTTGCGCGAGCGCGCTGCCGTCACGCCGCCGCCACGCCGCCGTCACGCCCGGCGGCGCGCGACGTCCCGCTTCGTAATGCTCAGGTGCTTCGAGACTTTGATGTTTATAAGGATACGTACTGATACATTGCAGTAATTTTAAAAAAAGTACACTATTTTGTCTTTCTAACTTTTTTCAATATAGGTAGGTACGTTGTCTGATTATCTACCTCAATAAGTAAAAAAATGCTTTATTAGCCACGTCGTGAACGTTGCCTTAAAAGGGTGTCGCTTGAGACCTGATGGTCAAATGCCTGAATATCTAATGTACAAAGAAGTACCTACATATTAGCACTGCCTGTATCCTCTTTTATCATAAATAACTAGAACCATAGAAACTTACATACGTATTAAATTGGTCTACTACCGATTTTTAGTAATGATTTTGCAATTAACCAATCTTCACAAAAAAACGCATAAGATGAGTAGCTACCGGCCACAGGTAAACAGAAAAAGAAAACTTTGATGCTCGTATAACGTTTCTATATTGGTATTATAGTAATCTTTGTCTTTCTTTGTGGTCCACTTATAAATACTCTTTCGTAGACGTAATATACAAAAAGCCGGATAAGGATAGACAAGGGATGTGGTCTTAGCCTTTTGTGATTGTAGGTACCCTATCTGTTTTCTTGAATACACTCAATGATCAAAATAGACACTATTCATGATACCGATACTAGTAGTACCTAAATGATATACTGCGACACAGTAGTCAACTTCAGCAGTAGGTAGAGCTTTGATAATTATGTACCATGTAAAGTTTTACAATATAATATGCTTAATGTTTAATCTGCGAGAAAATTCAACATGCTTAGTTCTTACTACAACACAACCTTTTTTTTTAACACGAAATAGGCTTACGTTTGACTATAGCCTGCCTGATGTTAAGCACCACTATAGTCTTAGATGTAGCACGCTTGCCTAGAAGAAACCTATTATTAATTACCTAATTACCTGAGGTACATACTTTCTTCATTTCTAAAGCCACTCATATCAATACAACATTATCGAAGCCTGCAGGTACTTATCAAGGCTTAAGGTGCATATTCAGTAGAGTGTAGCAACTGGAAGCATCTCGGCTTCACTTCCGCCGTAATGCGACTCGGTCCACCGCCCGTGATATATCTTGCCTCATTTACATACCTACTAATAAACAACCATAGGTACGTATATTGTACTTCGATGGAAGTATTAATAAGTTACGAATAAGTAAGTAGTCTTTACTAAAAATCTTATCAAAGTTCGTGTGTCTTTGAAAATATTTAATTACACCTTGCTCACAAGTGAGATTTCTTAAAAATACATAATTATAAATATAAGCTCCTATGCAATTTTAAGTTAGCAAGGGAGAGAAATATTTATTTTTGGCTATTTTGTTTATTTATTATTATATTTTTTTATTATTATTATTTATTTCTCTTTGCAAATCGCTTATCTATGCTCATCTCGTGACCTACTTAATAACAACATAATAATTTAAACAAATGATTATCAAATTGTTTTAAAACTTTTAGACTTACGTTTAAATACAACTTGCTAATGTTTAGTACCGCTATGGTTTAAGATGTAGTAACTTGTCCAGAACTAACTTTAAAAGTATACTGTGTTTGAAAAATATTATTTTCTTGTCCAAATCACCATCAATTTATCCAAATAGCTTTGATTTGTGAGTGATCGTGTATTTTCGCCGCCTTAGGGCTTATCGGTCCATAACGCGGCTTTCTACAGAGAAACGCAGCAATTTGAGGATTTCTAGTTAAATACTGTTCTTAGGTAGTTGGTGGTATAGGATTCATTGTGCGCAGATTTTACTTGGTTTAACAGAAACGCCAAGTAAACTATTCGTAAAAGGTGTTAAAATAATTTTAAGAACATGACACTTAGATATTATTTCGGTATCACTCATCGTTTTTTGCATTTGTTTGGACCTCTGAAATGTGGCTTCTAACAGCATCTTATAGAATATGTCGTAAAAACAAAGTTCCTTACTAGGTATATTAATAGTTGTTTAAAACCATTATTATTTAAGACCAAACATTATTTCATATTTTTAAATATCCAACACGCACCTGACCGATAAATTATAATTAATTCTATAAAAAGCTTCTTTCCTCTTTCTTAAATATTCCCAGGCTAAGATCCAAGCCGGTAGTCTCCCAGGCCGGTCCCCGGTTCAACAGCCGCGTCCAGCGGACCCCGTCCGCACATTACTGAACGCACCCGCGTGTGACGACAAGTATGCCACCGTCTTACAGGGATAAGAAGGTAGTAGACAGGGCAAACATATCAACAAACAAACAAAGTGTTCGCTTCTTTTAAGAAGCGGCATGTTTCGCTAAACGATAGGATAGAATAGAAAAAATCTGTATGAAAAGCCGCGGAGTATCTCATAAGTCTCTCTTTTTTTATACGATTGCTTAGCAAGATTGCCTAAGATCCTAGTACAGACCTTCGAAAGGAGAGTCTAAGTAATATATAATAAAACATTGTTTAAAAATAATTACCATCTGTTAAAGTTGTTGTTATAATTTAACAAAAAACAAAAAAATAAGCAATTTCTTTTATCTATAAAAATATATTAAAATCTAGGCTTCATAATTTGTTTGGAATTCGTTAGTGACACGAGCATTTTTATTGCCATTTAATCAGGTCACCATCTTGCATTTTCTTGCCTGCTAACATTATGAAGACTTAAATCAAGTTGCTGCTACTAAATATAGAAAACGGCATCCCACCGCGTATTTCCTATGTAGGTAAATCTAAACAAGGTCATAAAGTAATAAATCTTTTCCAGTAAAGTCATTTGCACTTAAATGGAACTTGACGACAAATAAATATTTTTTTGTTGATAAGAAGTAGTTCATATTTTTCATTTAGAAAGAAAAGTTTGTCTCATCTAGTTCATAACGGCCTGTTTTCTTTTACTTTATTTACTTTTCATAAAGATAAAGATAAAGAATCTTTATTGATAATGTAAAGTTTTAACATACATAGGTATAGGTATAAGTACTAATATCACAGAATATGCTACACAAATTACAATATCTCGTCAAATTGAATTTATAACATTTAGTTTTATAAAATTTTAGAAGTTACAAACAATGTCTAGTTTTATTAATAAAATAATGAATTTTTTTGTTATTAAAATCATGTCAAACATAATAATAGGTATGTAATCATACAATATGTCAACTTAAATAAATCTTGGTACTGTCACTTACATATAAATTCTATCAAATAAAGGTTTACAAATTAGCGAATCTCCAAATCCATCTTTCCGTCAAACAAAAGACATAAACGCGCTCCGCACAGTTTGCCAAAAAAATTATAACTTCCATTCAAACAAAAATCTTTCGTAAACCATTTCAACACAACCAATGTGAATAACTGCAAATAACAGTACAAACATACCTAAATCATATTTTTACGACCGTCTGTTTATTTAAGCGGTATTTACAAAGAACAGAAGGCCATGTCTGATTGTTCCCATGTCTACGTCAGAATTGCGTGGAACGGGCGAATCCGACCCCCTAATGTAAGTAAGGCACAAGACAGTCAGTGTGAGACCTGCGCCGGCGTCTCTCTGTGCTCTACTGTACCGCGATAGACCAATCAGAGCACGCAAATATAAATTCGAAGTTCAAAATTACGCGCGCGGTTTTATGTTCTAATTTGAAAATTGGGAATTGAGTTTGTGTAAAGCGTTTGTGTTTTGTTTTTTTTTGTTGGTGTTTTTGGATGAATATTTATAAAAAATATAATTTTAGTTACTTATTTTTGTAGTATTACCTACTTATTATGGAAAGGTGTTAAAAATGTGAGTGCGTCTTATCCAAAGTAGAATAGTTTGTAATACCGTTCGTTATGTGAAGATGTGGACATTAGCAAATACTACGGTTTGTTTATAAAGCATCGATTACTTTATTGGTTCCGTTTGTCGAAACTTCTATTTATAAGTAGGGCTACATTTAGTTTCCTTATGTATCTTTACATGTGCTTAAATGCTTAGTTCTTTAATACATAAAATAATTTGGTGGTTATTATAAGACAAAAATATTTGTTCATATCAGATCAAAAATGTGCGATTGTAAAGTTGAATAAACTCAAAATAACACGAATTTCGTACCTGAGAATCAATTAAAAGTACAATAGAATAGAACACTACGTATTAAATAGCTAGTAGATTAAAAACATACAATTTGCTTTACAACTCGATGGAATCACATAACGTTCATATAATTTCTACAATTGGAATGGTATTTTTTTAACAATAAATGACCATGATTGCTCGTGTAGTAGATAAATGCGAGTGGGGCTTAGCGGTTCCAGTGTCTGCTTTTCATCTAGACGCACCCTGGTTCAAATCCGGCCCTACACCAATGACTTATATTTTCAAGTTATGTTGCACTCGCTTAACAGTGAAGTAAAACATCGTGAGAAAACCGACATGTTTGAGGACCACAATATCCGAGGACATGTGTCTCTTCTGTGGAAGGACCTTTTTTTTTCGTGGAGGAAATGCATTGGGCACCCACCATGATGTATCTGCCCAAGAAAACTTCTCTAACGAATTAATTCTGCGGGGGAGTCACGACCCTCAGTCATGAGGAATACGACTCAAGAGAGAGACCATAATAGAAGTTAAGGCTTCACTTTACTTTGCCAATACCTTTTTATTAGATAAAAAACGAGCTAGCCGTAAATACACTTTTACTGTTTAAAAAAATATAGTAAAAGTGTATTTACGGCAGCCTTGTTTGAGACACTTTTACACTTTTAGCCACAGTGACTTTTATAGGGCTTCAGGTGTTGTGGTCAATTGACTATACCTAGATACATAGGTTCAATGGAAAAAAGAACATAAACTACCTATATCCTTTAATAAAGATTTTATGAAGATTGTACTGTTTCTTAAACGGTATATAACAGGTCATTGAGGGTGTCATTGTACTATTGTATTAGCAAGTAGATAGCTAAGAAGCGGAACTACAGTCCGATAGCTTCCGACAATGGAAGTTTAGACAACACATAAATTATACTCACTTAGGCTTAGGATGTAAGGATTGCTTCACAGTGTAGTTGAAGAATATGTTGTAAAAATTATCTCGATGGAAATGATCGCTTAGAAATGATGGACATTTTTTTTTATTTAATGTGGTGGAAATTGAACACAATATGTCTGATGGTTCGCAATAATTGTGGCTAGGTAGTTTGATTTTTGATAGGAAGTTAAGATTGAATGTAGATAGGTAGTACATAAAAAAAATGCCTTTTGGTTGCATTTTCAATCATTTTTTACAGTAACTTCACAATTCTTTTTCCAAACCCAAACCTGATTTAAAACCTGATTTAGTTATATGCATGCCTAGTTTATTTACTAATTTGAATCTAATTAAATCAATTTATTTTTCAAACACAAATTAGTTCTGTACCTTGATTTAAAATTACTGTACCTTACCTAGATTAGAACGCAAAACATGTGAACAGCGCCTCACACCAAGCAGTGTTAAAATAATAGTCGCCAGTTAATTACAGCAACAATGGAGTACGGTTCACGTGATAACTTATGCAAGCAATTAGAATGCTGTTACTTGCCAGCCCTAGTTTCTTGTACAGAGATATTTGGCAAGAACTTCCAAAGACAGGCATCAAAAATTAAAAAAAAAGCTACACTACCTCAAATGGTTTAAAAAGTAAAACTTGGAAAAATTTTATAAGGCGTAAACTCTCAAAATATAAAAAATACCTAACACGATGCAGTTACATGTATAAGCCTATGAAGAGGAGAGGCTTATGTCCAGGCGTGAATGACTGTAGGCGCATGATGATGATTAACTGATAAAGTGTTCATATATATCAGTAGCATATTTTTCATGAATCAGGTCATTATGTGACTAATTTATTAGATTGTACTAAAAATGTGTCTAGTCCAGATCCACTTTGACCGCTTTTTGACCAACCTTAGCGATTCTTTTTATAAATAAACTTTTTTAAAGTTTGTTTAAAAAAACTAATAAAAGCTATTCAAAACTGGCACGAAAAAATTGATTGCGGATTTTTTTCTTAGCAAAATACTTATACCGGCTGAATTTTGAACCCCACTTTGAATAATAACCCTGTATCAGTACTAGCTATTTACCTATTCACTTCGTGGAAACTGTATCAGAGGTGCCATCTCATGGTAACAAATTACTGCTACAAATACTTTCATTGACTTACAATAATGTCACTAACGGAGTTCTATTGATTACTTTACAAATACTTCATCATTATCATTTGCTCATAAAACCCAATTCAATGCTAAATCTAACTTTACTTTAAGTTTTTCTTACCCAGATCTTCTTAGCCCTATAAGTAGTTTAAAAAGTTTCAGCTCCTAGAGTTTGCCACTCTCATACGCAAAAGGTATAGTGATCTATACCAGATATAGATAAGAAGAAGAAGTTCAGATATTTTTGCCCTTGATTTAAAAGTTTAATCTGAAAAAAACCTTAAGGAATTCACTTACTTAGCAATTGGACCAATGAAATAATAAATAATAATAAATAATACCAATCACTGATTTATATGAATCTTAAAAGAAATTTCAAATGTTTGATAAAGATACGAAAAACAAGCTTTCGTTTTCACTGATGTTGACAAGATAAAGAATCATTTATAAACTTTGTTCGGCATTTTAACTCACATTTCAGGGATTACAAAACGTTAAAATTGCTTCAAAATGATGTCACTTATTGCACAGAGGTTCTACCAGCAATTTTCACATATTTTTGCAAAGGTATTGCCTTATTAAGAAAGCCGTTAATATGTTTGGGTGGCTAATAAATTTGATTTTCTTGGCTGATAAATATTTTTTACTCACATATGTTTCAAGATGAAGATATGTACATATGTATGTAATTGATGCTATCATAGACGTTGACGTGTTGGTTTATATGTTGATCTGTTTGTTCTTGCTTGATCTCACAAGCTACATAGGAGAGATTTGGACATATATGCCGAAACATTTAAATTTTTCATTGTTTCAGCGGAAATCAGTGTCATAACAATTTTTGTGTAACAAAATTATCTACACTGCTGACCAATCATTAATTCCGCTTACCAACAATAATGCTGGTTTCCAAGATAAACTGCCTTATAAAGAAACGCGTACATCTAAATAAAGATAAAATTGTGACAACTTTATAAAGCAGATCTGGATGCCAACACATGCAGTGGGTGTGGATTTAAATTGCAGATGTACGCCAATGCAAATATGCTCGCAATAATGTTGTCCTGATTAATTACTGTGTCTCGAAAAAAGCGGTTTGGTAGACTTTACACTGCACAGTACATGAATAAAAAGCTTTAAATTATTGATAGCTAATATTATGTTGAATTTATTTGCATTTTATCATTATATGCCTGATGATAAGTTTTTTTTTCTCAATTTATTATTGTACACATGAGTAACACATAAGTAATAAATTATTATTAGCAAACCCCTAAGCTTCTCTATTCACAAATATACACAGTTTTTATACCACTACTGTTTCACGGCAAGAATCTCCATTTCTCATACATAAAAGCAGTGCACCTTACATTGTATCATTTATGTAGCAATTAACAAAGTTATGCCACATTACGCACTGCGCTCCACCTTTAGCCATATTTGTCTCACAAGTCGGCGATAAATTCAAATTATTTGTGTATCGGCTCCCACCTGGACAGCGAGCCTTTGTTCGAGCCAAATTTGGACGTATTTCAACTAGGAAGAGAAAGCTTGTGACGTAATAACGTGGATTAGTAAATATTTGAAAGGATTGATATTTTGTTTCAAAATTGTAAGTAACATTCTTCGCTTAGTACGAAATGTTCCGAAATTTATTTTAAATGAATTCAATAACATTGCGAATTTTGTAACGAATTTGTGATGTACTACCAAATAAAAACGAATACCAAATGGTATGAGTTTAATATAATTATTTGTTTTCATTCCAAGCGAGTACCGCTTATTAACGGATACCAAAACAACTGAAATCATTTATCAGCAATAATTTCGTTTCAAACGATCCATGAAGAATGCAAATCAACTGAGCATAATTATTATGTTATAATTTAACATGTAATTATTTACTTGAACATTCGAGTCAAATAATAAACTCCATTGTGATATGTTTATTGTATCAACACGATTTTTCTCATTTTTATTAATATTGCATAAGCATTATAATAAGACAACTTTTATCGCACGAATGCGTCATGTTAAGTCTTTACATATCGCAAAGATTTGCATTATAATCTGGACAGTTTAGTGTTTGTATGAAACGCTCTTTTTTTTTAAAACATTTGTACTTGGTACTCTTTAAAAAAAAAACTTAGACAATGAATTTTTGTCAAGAGCTATGCAGTCAAAACGAAATCGCTTGTAATTGTTAGTTTACACTATATTCATTCATATATATATATGGGTCCAACCTGGATGAGGTCTGCACAAGATTGACGCAGATGGCACATACAAAGGGAGGCCTATACCCAGCAGTGGGATCCCAAAGGCTGTAGATGATGATGATGATGATGATATTCATAGAAAGCAATAACTAAGTTAAGGACTCTTTATAAAACCAGCTTGGCGATATCAACACGACTTGTAAGGCAGTGCAACTACGCTAGGTAGAAATATTTTGCGTAACACACTAGTAAATGTTGGTACATTTTAGAACTAGGTATGTCATTACTTTGTTATTCACAAAATTGTAAGTAAAGAAATAAAGAGTAAACTATGTAATATAAACTCGTAGCTAGGTAACATTTATTTAACTTGAAATAACTAGTATTATTAGACATAAATTCACATCAAATTTCTGCTACTAATTTAGTTAATCTATCGATTAAATTAATTTATATACCAATCGTCATAGCTTGAAAACTTGCTTTATTCATCTCAACGCAGTGTTACCATGGTGATTACAAATATATAAAGTACAATAAAAAGTTACATAATATTAAATACAAACGAATGACAAATCGACACTACTAATATGTGGATCTTAATGTCAATCTGTCATTATTAATCTTGTTACAAGCATGATTTGACTTATGTACATATCTTATGTACTAGTTTTTTACCATAAGAGTTCCACGCAAATAATTAAAATAAATGATCATGGAAGCCTGTTTTAAAATGAAGTATTTATTTAAATAAATTTATGTTGTTTCTTATATCGTCATGACAAATTGATGTAAGGCTCGTAAATCCATCAAAAAGTCTTAAATGGTAGGAAACGCCAGTATTTTATAGATCGACATAAATGAATGATGTGACCATTTTTATGGATTCGCTTCATTGTACTAGTTTTTATGACTTGACATTTGGCACAGTTGTATTTTGTAACCATGTCAGTGGTTTTCAATACAGATACATCCAAACATTTATAAATTGTAGTTATACATTACGAAAATAAAACAAATTCTACAACATATGTAATAAATAGGTACCTACATTATTATTCAAACTTTGCCTAAGTATATAGGTTTGTGTATATAATTAAATGAGTAGAAATCGTATATAAATCGACATAAAATAAAGAAAATACAGTGGGAATAAAATCATACACGCGCAACGCGTACCAATTTTTCATTTCGTTTTCTTTTATACTTGCTTATAAAAGACTTACAAGACAGGTAGCTACATAAGTAATACGTGATAATTAAGCTGTTAAGCTTCTGTATTCCACTATTTCCCACGTATGTAATCGTGCTTCATACGAAACCTTTTCTTTCCAATCCATTTGTTTTGTTTTCTATCATGTTCACTTTACAATCGCAACTTAGAACCACATGTGAGAAAATCTATAACAATCCGCATTGAGTCAGACACGAACAAAAGATTACGAAATAAACTCGAATACAAAAGTAATTTATGACAGTTCATACATGTTACATGCAAGAGGTTCATCAAAGCCATTAACTAGAACTTTTGTGAGGGTTAACTCGTCCATCAGTTAATCACCTTTTTTTCTTCGTCAAATTAAATGGGTTAAGTTAAACTACTCTACCTGGAACCAGTATAAAAACGCAGTAATCAATGCTTTAAACACAACCTTCACTTGATTCCAATTATCCTCTACAATCTAGCCAACAAAATGCACGAAAGGGAACATAAAACCGAATCAATCATCATCAGATGATTGGACGATGTAATGGCCAGCAGGATCGTAAGGAAAGTAAAACGAGAAAAGAAAGACATCGCAGCCAAAGAAAACTTGCCTAGCATAGTCGTTACCCCACCAGAAAAAGACATGAAAGTCAGAATCAAGAAACCGGGCGAAGAGAAAAAAGTAATTGCACCAACAGAAAACAAAATGGCAGATTTCAGCGTGAACCAATTAATAGCGGAGTTATCCGAGAACTCAAAGGTGCCGAGAGGTGAAATCGAACAGATACAGAGAAGATTACTGCAGCAAGCGAACGAAATATTGAAAGTAAACGCTTTTGCGAATCAACCGGTCGCCGAACCACGCATTGTGGATACTACGCAAAAATACTCGAACAAACCCGGCTACGGCAGACTGCCGATAGTCGCGCCGAGACCGACCGCCGATATTATGACCCGCAATCAAATTTATCAGCCGAAACAAGGTGGAACCAACGGATATTATCCGAATCAAGGCAAGGTTTATCAATCGCATGCAGCGGGCGAGATAGCACGCCGCGAGCTTAGAGCCGCGGACAATCAACTTGGCGACACGCAACTAGTTCCCGAGAAGCTCCAAGACATGTCCCAGGACGGCGGTGGAATGATAAACGCCGGGAGTATGCAAAGGGTCGCCGTGGCGGAGGGAAGAGGCGCTTTTTTCTACGAAACGGGTTCTGGCGCGACTCGCGCGCCGACCAGTGCGCGCGCCGCTTCCAACAGAGGTGAATGTCTTTCCGTTTTAAGTTTCGAATTCAAAGAAGTACCATTCATTCGATTGTTTTTATGTGTATCCTTTTGGCGAGTCATTCATTTGGGCCGGGATGTTTAATTGTGTGCAAAGTGCGGGGAAAGTCGAAAGCTCCGAGTCGATGACTCGATTATTGTGATTGTAACGGTTACACTCCATCAGGTGGCTCGTACACTACGGATTGTTTGGTATGTCTATAACTCTTATAACTTGTTCTATAATCTATAAGTTCTTTGATTTGTTAAACTTTTACCTTAATGCTTGTTTTTTACTTTCTTATTTGATTCATAAGTTTAAATGACATATTGCTTAAGTTTGCCAACTTGAAGGCCTTGTACCTAAGTGAAGCGATGTCATTAGACTTAGCTCTCTATATATAGAAAAGCACGATCCAGTACGTCATAACACTGGACTGTAGACAGGTAGGTATTTACGTACTTACTTACCTGCCAAATGTAGATACTTGATTTATTCAGATACTCGAATATGTATGTCTAAGTAAGTAACTCTAGTAAAGTGTACTTGAAATAGATTGATCTATTTCTAATGTATTTTGATTTTATTCCATTACAAATCTCATTGCATTCACATATGAAGTTTCTACGACCTTCAGTAATAAACCTCTCAATAAAAGTGTCAAGTTACGTTCGTTCAGGTAGTCTGATTTTTTTGCTACTCCATTATGGATCCGGTTCGAATTTGGGTACTGTTATAATGAGATCAGTCTAGACAGCTTTTAGAGAATGGATTTTCTAAACCTCATAAACATGTTGTGTTGACTCTAGATGGGAAGTGACAGGTAAACAACGTAGAACACTTGTTTCAATTTGTGCTTAGTATTATGTTTCATTTAGTAATTATTTCATTGGTACAATCATTTAATTAGTAGTTTTTCTATATTTTATTATTTTGTTTATTTCGTGGTAAATAATTCTGATTCATACAAATCTCGTAACGTTCGCTAGCTATTTTTAAAACTATCTTGAACTATAACATACTGTTGTTATTTTTTTTTTTATAAAATAAGCAAAGCATGTTAAAAATTACTTAATTATTTCTATACGTAAGCAAACAGCTAGTATTCAAATAATTTCGTTACTAAAAGTCAGTTTAGAGCAGAAATAATGTTCATGTCAAGTCACGCATTGCAAATGAGTTCGCATCTTTGTTCTGTTTCGAATAACCGACGCGGTTTCAAAGCTTTTGAGCTTGCCTTTTACTCGTGTTAAATATTCCAAGATGTTTACGGTGATTTCTACGGTGAGAATATAAATGTTAAAGCAACATCTTTTGGAGAAGTGTCATAAGTAATACTTTCATGAGAAAACTTAATACCTACTCGTAACAGACATAATCATTTTCAGTTTTTAAGAAATTTATATCGAACCATCTTTAAAGGAAAAAAATATTTAATACTTATTAAACGTAACTTTGCAACTCCTGTCTATACAAAGTGTAACAGAAGGGTGTGACAATACTTATACTATACATACCTATGTATATATAGAATACAGCCCACTAGGTTTCAGAATTCTAAGGGTCATAGATTTCGAGTAATCATAAGTTGAACTTTCATTAAAACTTTAAGACTTGCAACCCTACATCTTATCATTTTGAGCGTTCATTGACTTTTGACAAATTTTAATTTGTCAATAAAAAAATTCAATAAAAAATATTAATTTCACTATTTTTCTATAATTATGCCTGGACTAGTATTTTCAAACGCCGAGTATTACGACATGATATTGTGCGTGGGTGCTTCGAATGGCAGCTACCACGGTGCACGTCAGCTCTATCGCCAACGTTTCGTGGACGGTAGACCACCTGATGCACAGCGAAAGCTTCCTTCCTACGGATGCATTCGGCGAATGTGCCTGCGACTGCATAGTACGGGCAGTTTCCATGATTCCCGCAACGATGGTCGACCTACTACTCGAGAGAGGTCAAATCTGGAGTCGCAAATTCTGGAGCATTTTGAAGAGAACCCGAGGACCAGCACACGTAGAGCTGGCGCAGAGTTTGAGGTTCATCACATGGAGGTTTGGAGGACGCTTAGTAGCATTTTGAGCCGTTTATGTGAAATAAATGTGATCACTCGCTAGGGCTGCCACGAAATCAAGTAAAAAATATTTTCTAATTTTTGTATGGTAAAAAATATAAGTATGCGATTTAATTTTTCATATTTTGGTATATGACTCCTTACATGATATATATGTATACTCTTTAATATTGTCACACCCTTCTGTTACACTTTGTATATTTTAAACTTAAGAGTCGCCTTGTTTGCAATACAACTGTTTTCAAATGATGACTCTGTTGTTGTTTGATAACATACATTTAAAGTTGAACATATTATGGATTGGTTTTGGTGATATCTATGTCTGTAGCTGCTATAATTAAAAAATAACAAGGTATCTAAAAGGTGATGAGGCCCAAAATATTTACTAGACGGAGTATGAAATTTCGAAAACAATATAGCCACAGACATAGTTTGGTACTTCAAAAGTTTAAATATGTACCTTTATTTTAAGTTACAATTTTCGGAATTGTTTTCAAGAGAACTTGAATTCTAACTGCCTAAATGTATCTGCACTCGTTTCAACCAAAATTGCATTTGTATCTCACTTCAAATTTACAATTCGTGAGGGCAGTGGGCAGTCGATCAGTTACGCATACAGTCATACTCGCATATCCCTTTCTTGCAAAAATAGCAAGCAAATCACCTACGCCCACTAACGAGTTCGAGTCGGCGACTAGCGGAACCTTAAAATTAAGCTATAAAGTTCCAAGTCTTTTAAGGAAATCCTTTCTTGACCTTGCACCTATTGTATCTATGTAGCTATTTATAGTTAATGTCCCATGTAACCTGTCTGCTCAGGGCCCCATCTGACAGCTGTCAAGGCGTGCCAACAATGGAACATAACGTTTGACAGTTGACAGTCATTCAATTGTTACTGACATGTCAAGGTCGGCGGAAAACTTAGACTTTTTTGCGGTTACAGAAGTTAAGCAACATAACATGTGTGGTATGATATATAGATAGATAGGTAAATTAAGTTGTGTAAGTTTAAAGTCACCTAAAGTTAACTTAAAGTTAACTTTCGTTTGCAACACAACATATGTATGTAAACAATTCATTTGAAAACGTAAGCTACATTTACCAAAACTCAACCGTAAACTTAAAAGCTCAAAATTTTTAATTCATGGCTTCATTTATAACTAAAAGTGAAGATCAAAATTTTTAACAAAGTTTAGTTTAAAAATTCCATTTCTTGCCTCTTAGTTTTATGAAAGCTCACCTAGAAAGTAAACTCTTTAGTAAACTTTAAACTTTCAACGGAGCAGTTGCTCACAAAAACTGGCAGGTTGAACGCACCTGCTGCCTCCCACCCTATAAACTAACATTCTAGGGAACATCACCCTTATATCTGAGCTATAGGGTTGATTTTACGATGTTGATTGATTGTGGCCAGTTATACTATCGTAGTAGATATTAACTGGCGATATAGAAAACGCTAAGAAAATAAGTTAAAACTTTGGTTTTGATGTTTTAACGCGTTAAGCTTAAACTAAACAATCTATTTACTTTTTTTTTTTAACTTGAACCGGTTTGCACTTGACCATAGTTTACCTGATAGCAAGCAAAGGCTATGGCCTAAGATGGAGCGTGCTTACCCGATAAGAAACGATTCACTCTCGCTTTGAAGATCGCTGGATTATAGTGCGTGGGGAACAGAGAGTCAGGCAGGGAGTTCCACAACCTTGCGGTACGAACAATAAAGGTAGAAGCGTACCGTTTCGTGCGGGTCTTAGGAACTTCCACCATAAACCGGTGTCGTCCTGCCGTACCTCTACTCGTCCGGTGATAGAAGGGCGCGGGCGGAATTAGTTCGTGCAATTCCGCGGCACACTCTCCGAAATGCAACCGATCTCTTTAAGTCTTGATTCCTCATGACTGAGATCGTGACTACCCCACAGAATTAATTCGATAAGGGAGTTCTTTTTATTTACTCTCTTACCTACTCATACTACTTTATTAGGTACTCGCCAAATAAACAACAATCTAAACGAATACACTCTTTTAAACATTATCTTGAAAAATAATTATTCTGGAAGCCTTAATAAGAATAGGTATCGTATCGGAAGCCTAGATTCATATCTTACGCAATATTTCCGTTCTTAAATTAACCAATATAACTCGTCTTTCTAAAATTCTGATAATAAGATAAATAAAGTAGTATAATAAATCAGATGAGCAATTAATTGGCGTTTCGTAACAAACGACTGGTTCATTAGCTTTAGTTTACCTACTTTTTAGTTTCCGGTTGGATGAGTTTAGTTTGTACTTTATTTTGTTAGCTTATCAAAATCAATTAATCAGATAGATGATCCAATTACCTGATTAAATCTGTAGAGTTTAAAATAACATTTTAAGAAATTCGTATTATTTTCTGTGTATTTTCTACCAAAGTTACAAACAAATACCCCGACCACAACATTAATATATGTACCTATGTATGTAGGAACGTAGAGTAAAAGTAAACCATAATAAGTTTTGTTTCACTTCAAGTTTTACTATTGGTAGTGTAAACGTTAGTTTTTCTCGAAATTTTAAGAATTTCGGTCATATAAGTTAAATCCACGGGCCTAAGCCAAGTGGAGATTACTTTGAGTGTTGTTGTTTTCGGCAGTTCCTAAATCATCCTGCAGAAACTTCTATTAGTTAGGCCTAGCCCAACAAAACAGCCTAACCACTGTTCATACCTAACAACTGTAATTCCCACCTACTTCTCTCCACAAGTTAATTTTCCTAGTATTTTTATTGTCATTCCCCTGGGAATGCCTAACCGTCGCGTTTTACTTTACAAATTGCTCCAACGCCTCCAGACCGCAAGCAGGAACCTTTTAGTGTATGGCTTCTGCGGGTACTTCCACGGGATAGGTTGTGTGGGAACTATGACTGAAAACTGGCTTTTTTTTTAATTGATCATCATTTTGATCTATAATTAATGGTTAAACGAACTTACCTTAAGTGAAGTTCGACCATAATTATACGAGACGACGTTACATGCTTCGATTTCAAGTGATTTGCTTCGATTTAAATTGCTCGCAAACATACCTGGCAGGATAGTTAGGAAGTATTGAGTTAGCTCCAATCTGGTAATCGTTGTCTGACACTTGTGAATTCAAATTCACTGGCACTGGGTCTCCTGACCGTGACCTTGTGTAATAGCAATCATATTTTGTTACAACAGAAATATAATCATATTTTGTTACAACAGAAATATAAAGATCATTAATATCATTGTGGAAAGAAAAGTATTCTAACTTTGTCACATCATCGTTATATGTGCCCCCCTTATGCCGCTGTATATCGGCTGTATATTTGTCAATTTTTCATAAGCATTAACATTTTAAAGTCATTGAACGTAATCACGTTACGCCACTAGACTAATTCGTTATCAACCGCGCTCTAATGTCACGGAGTATAACGCCTCAATGTACATTGAATATAGGTAATGTATGCCACTCAATTGAATAATTGTTTATTTGCTATATAGTAGTAACACTTTTAAAGTCATTGTACGTAATCGCGTTACGCCACTAGACTAACTCTTTATCAATCGTGCTTTATTTAACGCCCAATATATACATTTATTGTATAGGTATGTTGGTATTGTATTCCACTAAACTGAACATTTGCTAATTTGCTATGAAGCAGTACACTTTTAAAGTGATTGTACATAATCACGTTATGCCACTAGACTAGTTTATTATCAACCGTGCTCAAATAAATATGAATCACAAACAAAACAACCGTTATAGATTAGAAAATCTAGTTCTTTTTACATTGAATAAACTGTAGAACAATGTATGTAAGAAAATGGTAATAAATGAATTCATATTTTGTTGTATTGTATTTGTAACAAAAACAACAAATATCGGTAGTCGGTACATCGAAAAAAGATCGTTACAGAAACACTGCTAGAAAAGTCATGTTTCCGATGTACATGACAAAAATATTTCAATGTGGGTATTTCAAAAAAAGATCGTTATATCATTTGTTGAAAAAAAATCTATATTTACGATCTATTCGGTATAGTTTTATAAAATATAAGTATAAGATTGTATCAAGAAAATTAAAATCGATGATGAATAAATGCAGTAAGATTGCTTGGTAGGTTAGTAGTTGCACTTACCTTTATTCTTTGAGCTGGTTGATGAATTGCTTAGTTTTTGTACCAAACGTTGAATTTTCGACGTTATTTTAAAATTCCGATGCTCCTTTTCCTAATTTATCACTTGAACACATGAAATAAACACTTTTTTCCACGAAAAATTCAAATAGTAAAATTCAACAAAATTTATGATGTTGCGACGCCCGCACACAAGAAATGAACGAGGTTTGACAGGAGGACGGCGCTACAGGCGCGACATTGACAGTGACATTTGTTCAATAGTTTTTTTTTTGTGTTTTTTTTTTTTCACAGCTATAAAAAGTGTGACGCCTAGTACATACAGAAGTGAGACTACATAGTTAATAAAGAAATCTCGAGCATGTAACGTCGTCGTAGTATAATTGATTGATTTGAGTATGGAGGTGCTGAAAAAGTAAACTACTGAACTCAATTTGTGATTCATGTTTAGAACTTCAGAAGGTATTTCCCGCAGCAATCAGCTGTTATGTTAGCCCCGGTCGTTAACTCCAGCTACTTTTTGTCCATTCCGTGCCGAACCAGCGATGTGATGGATCGAGACAAAAAGTGCCGCACATTTTGACAGAAGCCAATTTAATTTAATACTCGAGCACTTTAGTGGCGACAATTTGAAATTTATCTTACTAATTACTATGTATGTATGGTGGAAGGTCCTGGGCGCTCACCACGATGTATCTGCCCAAGAGAACTCCCCTAACGAATTAATTCTGCGGGGGAGTCATGAGCAAATACGACTCAAGAGAGAGAGATAATTATTATGTACATACTTTGTATGAGATGAACAATGTGATCCAATAGCGAAGCTTTGCTTGACTGTAATTTTCTTTCCTTTCAACAACACAGCAATGGTTTCCACTAGATCATAATTCGCTTGATGGTAACCGATCATTATGGTTCACCATGGAACAATATTTGTATAATCCTCGAACTTTTTTGTAACGAAATAAAGTTTATGAAATATATTATTAAGGATACACTTAATAGAGCTTTTGCAGAAGAACATTGAACCAACATATCTAGTTGGTTTAAAGACAACAACGCTTTATTAAAAAAAAAACTGAAGTATATATGAACCTTTTGTTCTCCGTAAGAATCCCAATGTCCTATCTAATCCAGCACCATATCAAGGCGCTAGGTGGCGCTAGTGAGCTCCATTACGTGATAATTTATAGCTATAAGTGGCAGCTCCTGGGAAGTGCTTCCGTGTTGTAGCATTGTAACAACGCCGGCTTACTTTGTTATAGTGCACTTTGTAATAAGTAGGTAGCTTAGGTACTAATTGATATTTTACAGTGAAGCTTTGATTAGAAACTTCTATATATACCTACTTATGTTAAACTAAAATCTGCCATGTAACCATCGCTTAGAGGTAACAAACTCAGGATTAAAGACTTGGTGATTTTCTGTCCAGAAACTATTTATTATTACGTTTGACCAGAACCTATCTGACGCTAAGCACGATGTAGTCTATAAGATGTTTCCATCCTCGCTTAGAAGAATTTAGTTTATCTACTCAATTTTTTTATTGGCCTTACATTATAACTCTCAGTTGAGAGATTGATAACTACAATAAATCTTGTCTTTAGATAAAAGTCATTTCATAAACACAGTTTGCTTCAGCGTTTCGAAGATATATGTACAGGTGATATATTTTTGTCACTTTTATTGAAAATACAAAATAATGATGTTTAAAATTCAATTTTATGTTCTAACCCTAAGCCCGCACTAAAGTCCCCTGTCCCCTGCATTTCAGGTGGCGGCGTCCCTCCGTACAGGATGCCCCCGGCGCCCGAGGCGCTCCCCGGCGCGCCCGCCCCCACGCCCGCCCTGCACACACACTCTAATAAGTTCCCGGTAAGTTGCTAAATATCTTTGTCTTTTTTTTAACAAGATAGGCTCACGCTTGACTACAACTCGCCTGATGTTAAGCAACGTTGTAATCTACGATCTAGCGCGCTTGCTTAGAAGAAACCGATTCACTCTCGACTTGAAGACCGATAAATTATAGTTTAATTATAGTTAGAGGGAATAGGAAATCTGGGAAGGAGTTCCACAGTTTGGCAGTTCGCACGATGAAAGTCGTAGCGAAACGCTCTAAGCTCTAATCTCCATACAAGACATGATTTCATATGTATTTAATTGTTTATGTGAATTAGAAAATGTACTATTTATATTTTATTGTTTCGTTATGTGTACAGATAGTATTATATGTAGTATTTGTATTTGTTTGTTTGTTGTATTTGTCAAAAATTTAATTTAAAACCGTTGTCGCGGTAGCTAAGCTCCTATATAGTGCCGATAATAGTCAAAAACACTTGTAAACTATAAATACGTTAATATCACATCATAATTGGTTTAGATTAACCTCAACATTTAGAAACAATAACTCCCCATTTTGTTTAACTTCTCTCTCCCACACAACAAGATAATAGACCCATCATCCAAGCCTGGCTGTCATGTCTTGTCAAAACAAAATTAAACAACTAACATCACTCCCCCTAGACGTCTTATTACATTATACATAAAAAATATTAATATCTCAATGATGGGTTCAGACACAATTATAACCTGCTAATTCGTTACTATGTTCATATTCCGTGTTATTTTAATAGAACAATGTATTATTATGTGCCTATAGTGGATAAGTGGAAGGACCTTGGCGCCCACCACGATATGTCTGCCCAAGAGAACTTCTCCAACGAATTAATTCTACGGGGGAGTCACGACACTCAGTCATGAGGAAACGACTTAAGAGAGATAGTGGATAAGTAAAGTGTACGGGGAAAAGATTATAAAGTGCCTAACCTAACGCTGGTGTCTAATCCACGTTGCTGGGAATTTGATGCGACGTACGAAAAAGTTAGTTGGGAACCTCGGTTAACTTTACCTACGCTACCCTATGCACCAACCAATCAATCTCGAGTATCACATCGTAATATCCGCGGTTTCTCCATACAGCCAGTTTTTACTCTGCCAGTGAGATCGAGTGAAAGTATCTATTGTCAGTACTATCGTTCTACCATCGGTGGTAGTAGGCTGATGCAGATTACGAGTTAGAGGCGATAGAGTAGAGGCCTATTTGTGTTACGTATGTTATTTATTTTGTGAGAACACGACAGTTGTTTTTTTTTCTTGTGTGTGTGCTTAGTTATTTTAGCGTGCGGACTATTTGGTGTTCTTTTTTGTACGTAAATACTGTCATTACGTTTGTAATGTAATAGTAATACAGTTTTCTGCCGATACTGAATTTTTTTGGAAGTCAATTCTGTGGCTTTGTTGACTATAAAAAGTTCAAAGTGCGTTAAAGCTTTTGGTGAGCAAAAGGGTTAGTTCAATCTATTATTATACAAACGTTACAAGTTAAGAAACTTATAGAACTCTCTGTGAATATTGCACAGGTAAATTGAAATAAAACGCAAGACTCTGCTGAATGAATATTCATATTAAGTATTGCCAAAATTTAAATGTACTAACACCAATTATATCCAATACAAATCGTGTATTGATAAATATATTATATTTATATGTCATTTTATGATGATAATTTCACTATTCCATTTTATTCCATTTATGCTATAAAAGCCGAAATTCGTGCCTTTGTATCTTTCTTACATATTTAAGCAGAAACTGCTAAAAAAAAAATATGTCAAATAAAAAGTGATTTAAAACGTGTTACACCCTAGGCTGCAGCAATGCTTAACATCAGGCAGGCTGACGCAGTCAAAAGTAAACCTATCCCACATAAAAAAAAAAGATTAATACCTATATCAGGTGTAGTATTTACATGCTTTGTTTTAGGTACGATTAGGTACCTGTGTAATAAAATAATTTAAAGTAGTTGTCGCCTCTTTGGCGTAGGCCTCTTTGGTGTGGTTAGTAATTATAAACATTTTATTATTTCCGTCCACAGATAGAACGCGAAGTGATCCTGTCGTCTGGCGACAAGAACTCCAAGGTGCCGATACTGCAGGAGGCTCGCAAGCGAGGCAGGCTCGCGGCGGTCGCGCCCGACACGCCGCCCAAGGCTCTGTCGGCTTGGACGCAGGCTGAGGTAAGGGGTTCTTAGTATTTTTTTGTAACTAACTAAATTTTATAAACATAATCACATCTACATCTGCACGCAGCCTGAGGTAAATATTTCTTAGCTTTTATAGAACAGCATCAAATCAAATTTATATCCGCTCATAACGGAGGAACAGTTATATTTACTTAAATAAAAAAACACAGCTATATGAACTAACTTTTATTTAAGTAAGGTATAAAATCAGCGGGCTATTTGACTCCCGCACATGTAAGAGATGGATCATGACTTAATCTTGCCCGATTTAGTCCTCATCGTCATTTAAATCAAAATATTATAAATCATCCTTAACATTTATATCACGAAGAGCTTTTCAAAGCATTTCAAACCATTTGTGAGGTTGTATGATGTCCGGTCTACTTGTAACATGTAATAATGCTGATCATTTTACGACAGCTGTTAAACCTGAGACCAAATTTTTACATACCAAACCAACGTATACTTTAATATCGGATAATCCGGTGAAAATAGAAAATGCAAAAGAAGCTCTTTGGAATTAATAAAAACACAACGTAATATTATAAATACCGTTCACATGATATTTCTAATATTCTCAACGTAATCATAATACTTATTACGTATCTTATTTATTTGTATACAGTAACGTTTAATAGAAAGCTTGTGTTGGTTTGGTATTGGAAAGCGGTTTATACATCGCTAAGTCATGGTAACTGATCAAAACAAGCATTTTTACTCGATCCCAACTTGAACACTCGGTAGTATAGAATTTAATGTGTAAATGTCAAATACGTTACGTTTACAAATTCAAATATACTCATTACGTAACTTAACATATTTTAATGAATGTTGTACATCGTTCTAGTGAGAGAATGAGTATGAAATTGCATATATTTGTTAGAGGTAGGCAATATAATTGCGGTAGATTTTTTATTCCCACTGAGTAACTTTCTTGGAGGTTTCTACTAGACGGAGTGTTCATCTCTTTTTTTTTTCTTCTATGTATTTACATAAGTAGCAGGTACATAGTCGCACTATACGCATAAATTTATAAGTCATCTAAATCTAACTACAGTGGGCCAATAGAACAGTAATAAAACTGGATAGGAATCGCAACGAATAAAACCACTTACTTTTGTAGATTATGAGCTGTAATAAACTGTCAACCAATAGTAGACCAAGCTAAAGCTTTTGCGAATCGGGGCTTTATCAAACTGCAGACAAAATAGTATAGACACAACTAACAATCAATAAAGCTTTTATAGTAAAATTTTCATCGTTTGTTTTTCCCGTAAATTCTAGGTTTGTCAAAAGTCAATAACTGTGGAACTGTAAGTTTGAAAATATTCATGTACTTACAATAAGTTAAAAAAAAAAGATAAAAGATAAAAACTAATAAAAATATCCCCCACCTTGATTTTTGCTACGTGGTATTAGTACCTACCGTAAATCGATGATAACAACAAGCGTGTACGTTCACAAAAATGTCAATCCTATTCAGACAGAAGCAACGAACAAACATGCATACACATACACACACTCAAAAGCTACAGATTTTGTGGTAATAGCGTAATATCACTATTTGTATATGTGTGCATATAAAATATCAACTTCTTGACGGACACGACTCTTGAAACTATATTTTAAGATCTCTGCAACACAGTTGAAAAATAAATTATTATTCTGATTGTTTTTCTGAAGAGACGTCTATAAGAACAGTTAGTAATTGTAGACCGTATATACATAATCAATTAAATATGGCTACGTTAGTTTGCAAAATGAGACTTCTATGAGGTTAGATATCTTTGTATCAAGCGTACCTAACGGAATGATACCCGATATCTCTTACAGCTTCATTCTAAACGTGCTCAAAACCTTGATTGAGGATGCAGACCATTACACTGTACTCAGCTAATGGACAGACACTTAATAATTTTGTGAGTGAAATACGGTACAGTGATATTATACTTGGAATTTGTTGCATGGAACGACAATCGACTTTGGTATACGAAATGGAGCTTGTAAATGAGATGAATTTCTGAAGAAAGGATGTCTGTGTTGCAAATTATGTTGTGGTTTTGGGTACCTACTTGTTTAGGTATATTTGTTTCAAGTACTTATAAGATGACAATTTTATTACATACTAGCTGTGCCAGCGACTTCGTCCGCGTGTAATAGTTATTACCATAAAAACGGTCTAGTGAGTTAATCCTAAAAGATAGACATATACTGTTGCGGACATTTTGTTCGATCATTTCAGCACACGCAACGGAAGCCCTCAAAGATGAATAATTTTCCCCGTTTTTTCCACATTTTCCATTGTTTCTTCGCTCCTATTAGTTGCAGCGTGATGTTATATAGTCTAAAACCTTCCTCGATAAATGGTCTATTCAACATGAAAAGATTTTTTCAATTCGGATCAGTATTTCCTGAGATTAGCGCGTTCAAACCAACAAACAAACAAACAAACTCTTCAGCTTTATAATATTAGTATAGATTCAAACCATGTACATATCATATATGTCTCTCCATGTCCATCCATGAATCATCAATTATGAAAAAGAGTGTAGTATTATTGATCTGAATCATTTTGGCAGGAGTACAAGTGGTGACGTCATGTTACCGAATGCATTTACGGTTTTTACAAGCTTCTTCAGCCGGCTCGTTAGCTCAGTAGGTTAGAGCACCGATATACAAACTCACTTGACCATCGGAGGGCGGGGGTTCAAATCCCTCACGAGTCAACCTTTTTAACTTTTACGACATATTTTAAGAATTACAGCCTCTATTAGCCTTTTTAAAGCATAATGGATCAAATGTATCATTGAAATGATTGAAATATATTTACATTAAAAAAGGTTGACTCGTAAGGGATTTGAACCCCCGCCCTCCGATGGTCAAGTGAGTTTGTATATCGGTGCTCTAACCTACTGAGCTAACGAGCCGACTGGTGCAGGGAACAGAAAAAATACTTGCATTTGGGAATACGACGACATTTCTTGTATTCACGCCAAAATTACTCACATCGTCCAAAACCGTTTTATTACTTGCATTCTTTCCAATATAAAAGCTTAACCATGATCAAATATATTAGACGGGATGTTTATTGCAATTCAACGTTAATAATCTAGTATACATGATTAGAAATGGAAATAAAAATGTTAAAAAGTCTGGCTCGTGAGGGATTTGAACCCCCGCCCTCCGATGGTCAAGTTCGATTTTATATCGGCGCTCTAACCTACTGAGCTAACGAACCGCCTGATGCATAGCTCGAAAATCACAAATATAATGGACATCATGACGTCATAATAATGGGTCTTATCAAGTGATGAGTCAGCTATAGGGGAAACCCTAATACCCATTACCCAGTCTACACGTGTTCTGTGATAAGTACTGATAAGAAACATAACATATTAATTAAGATTTTATTAATTCGGTTTATAATAATGCTTATAAAATAATGCTTATAATTTTTTTTAAGGATAACTGCTTCGAAAATAACGATAGTTTGATGTTGTTAATGTACTGATATGAGCACCGCGCTTTCCTTATTTTTCCGTTGGTAATACCACGTAATGCTAAGCATAAGCAGTAATAAGTTCCATTAGATGTAAGTACATAGCTTTACCTTCCCGTAATAAAGTTATCCATCCTTGAAGCTCGCACGCTCCAGTGGATACAAGTGCAGCGATTCTAAATATGGATGGATGAAGTGGTAGAAGAAGGAAGATACCTATCTTTCATAAATTTATAGGTACAAAAGAATAAAGTATATATTCAAATTTATTTTTACTTACTTCTTTACCAAAAAGGACTCTACCGATTTCGTAAAAACTTCGTTAACCGGAATCAATGTCATTTGTCTTAGTCTATCAATGGTCAAATGTGTTACGAATATAAAATATATAGGTAACACTGTTTTTGAGTTACAGTTAGCCCAATCAACATTGTGAATAGAACATTTAGCGATAAGGTCGCCAATTAGGACACTACGTTTAAGTTTCTTTGTATTTCATGTAGATTTCTGTTTTGTGCTAGTGTTTTTAATAAAGCGTATATCTCTCTATCTTCCCTCATTTCCAAATAATATCAAAACACCTTCCAACTTGTACTACTGCCGCTATTCCCCGTCTTCCTGTCAGCAGCGCAGCGTAACGACATTACCAAGGTTCTTGCCCTCCCATGGCTCGCTAGTCACTCTGTAATTATAGCAAGTGCCTGCTACCTGTGCATTGCACGAACGTGACATTATATTTATATTTACACCTTATGTAAGCTTGTTAGTGTTAACCGTGGTTGTTGTGTTTAGAGATCTAAAATAGCTTAAACTAGTGTAACAAGTGGCGGCCTTATCGCTAAAAGCGATCTCTTCCAGGCTACCGCTGGATGGAGAAGAATGAATAATAAGCTAACACACAGATTGGCAACTTTTTGTATACTAGAACAGTTTTGCTCTAAACCACAGTTTGCCTGATGGCAAGCACAAGCTGTGCCTACCTGAGAGCCTGAGATGAAACTTAGCTTACAATAATTATATTTTGTCTACAACAGCATGATATTTTTTTTGTGAAACGTAAAACGAAATTTACGAAAAATAATGTATTGAGTAGCAACTTTTTACCGTGTCATCCAACCCACGGAAGCGCCCAAAATGGAATGCCAGTTTTTGGTCACCCATCCAAGGACTGACCGCGTCGACCTTTGCTTAAGTTTGGTGATCGCATTGGACTAGTACTAGTAACCTCGTATGAGAGTGGTCAACTCTGGTGTCGAGCATTATTAATGAATGAACAGGACTTATGAAATGTATTTTTACAAATGAAGATACCAAGCAGGTTGTCAACAAAACAATTGTGTTATTGTAGCCGTGATTGTAATCTTATCACATACACATAGATTGTAAAAAGACTTGTTACAACTAGCACTTACAATTTTCCTCAACACTATATACAATAGTAATACTAGGTATTACAGAAATTCCAGACCGGTCACTGGCATGCACTACCTATAATCCTAAACATAGGTGTATGCAAAACTATACCTTATCGTGTAGGACATAGAGGTGTTTCTAGTGACTAATACGCGAAGGTCGCATGAATCAGGGATCAGGTCCTGACGTCATCTCTCTGATACTGAATGAAGTGTTCGACAATTAATTGCAAGGCTCGTTAGCTCAGTAGGAAGGAACTTGAACATCGGAGGGCAGGGGCTCAAATCCCTCATGAGTCAAACTTTTATTACCTCTTCTTTGGTAAAAGCACATTTCTGCACGAGATTGTGGCGTAAACCATAGGAATAAGATTATATTGCTGGAACAATACTACATCAATACACTGTATTGCTTAAAGTTATAAGGTTTGAGTGGGTTATAATAACCTAACCAACTCTTATTCTTATAGATAGTAAAGTTCTAGGTGGATAAATTGGAAATGGTATAAAAAAAATGTTTGGGTATACTTTAAATCAGATATAATATCATTGCTTTAAATCCATAACAAAACACATTTCGGCAGTTTTTAGAATTTTTGTCTGTTTATCTGTTTGTATGTTTTTAAAACGCTCATCACGCAAAAACGGCTGTTTTGGTATGTAGGTAGTATGTGGTCTTAGAAGCTGCTGATAAGCTACTTTTTGTCTTAACATAATGCGAGCAAAGCCGCGTGTGTCCACTAGTATTCAATACAATCAGAATATCAGGTAATTCAAAACAAACACGATTTATCAACGTGACTACTTTTGGCAAGAGTACAAATAATGACGTCATATTGCCGAATGCATGTGCTGTTTTTGCACGTTCCTTCAGCCGGCTCGTTAGCTCAGTAGGTTAGAGCACCGATATACAAACTCACTTGACCATCGGAGGGCGGGGGTTCAAATCCCTCACGAGTCAACCTTTTTCACCATTCACCATATTTGGTAGGTAAATAGACTAGTATATAAAATATTATCGAAAGGGCATAATATGAGTAGTTAAATATTTCAATCCATCCAAAAACGTCGAAATAATTTTAATTTAGTACTATAAAATCATCAAAAAAAAATTTACCACTTCTAAAGCTCTAGTTCTCGTGAAATTGTAATCCAAATTTACAACATGTATGCTACAAGAGATATGTTACAGGGTTGACAAATTCTAACAGCACAAGTGGCGCCATCCATTGCTTTTATCGATAACTTAAAAGCCTTCGTTTATGCTGTATGCTTTAATATATAACACAACCAAGGCCCCAACAGTTATAAGGTGTCCTGAATACCGGAAAAGCATAGGTTCAAATCCTGTCACGATTATTTTTACTAGGTACTTCCATATAAGCTCAAAAAAGCTTCATATAACTTTATAAAAGCTCCATACAAGGTTTAATAGCGGAAGCTTCCTTGTGAGGTGAACGAACAGGTCTAAATAAACACATGCTGCGTCCTTGGTTCTATGAGGCTTTAGACATAGAATAGTTTTATTATAGTTTGTACGAATATATATTCAAGCGGCGTACATTCACTGTCTACTGGGAATACAACGGTAGGGGGCGGCGCAGGAACCGCCGGCTTGCTGCGACGAATATGGAAGTATTATATTGTGTTACAAAGTGTAATGATACGATTTTTTTGTTTTAGTTTGCTTGATCTGTATCTGTAGTACCCTTTTAACAGGATCTCATGAAACCTCAAACCACATAGTCAATCTAATTAAAAAAAAATTGAACTAAATAATATACATGCCTACTTACTATTTTTTTTAAAATACGACTAACTAACAAAGTTATTGATACACATAAAAATAAAGTAAGTAATAAACTTTGGTTTAATTACTGTGACCACTGTTACCAACTGAACTAAACATCTCTGCTTTTGATGGATTCATTAAAAAAATAAAAAAGTAAAATAATATTATTTCAAAGTAAACTATTGACAAATCAACGTAAAACAAAGCGTAACTTGCAATAAAATTTACGCAATACCCCATAGACAATTTAACCTTTTGCCTCAAACAATACAATTCCATATTATAACCAGAATGCACTTTTGCACACACAAAAAAAACAAATAATACCCACATTTGAAAGACAGACATATACCTAGCTATTATGTTCACAACAGCACCATTGAAAATACAATACCACATTCAGACAACCGTTCACAACACTGTCACCTATAAAAACAGTAGCACAGATAGACATATTCACAAACAGCACCATTAAAAAAACAATAGTAGCACCAGACACACATTCGCCGCAGTGTGCCCGCAGCTCTGTGCGTTTGGGGCACGGATGCCGCATCCGGCCGCGGCTCACACCGCCGCGGGCGCTGCTGAGAGCGCACCTTTACCACGACTACTCAACTAGCACTTGTTTTTAAAGGGCTGGGTGTAATTATTTTGATGGGATTCGATAATTATTGCTGTGCAGTGTGGTTGAGACTTTAGTTGGCATATTTCTGATGTTATCGTGATTTAGCCAAAACTAAAAAGTGAGAATATAGGAATTTATTAAGAGTGTGTCGTGATTGTAATTTGTGCAATGTGCTTGTGCATCTCTAATCGTGAATTAGTGCTTTTGTTTTTGAGGAATGGATTAATGCTTAAAGAATAATAATCATCAGTAAATTGAAGGATTGTGCAAAATGGTCGAGTTTGCTTTGGAAAATGTGGGTACCTTATCATAAAAGTTTGATTGTTATTGTTTGTTGATTCATTCGAGCGAGACGTAACAAAGTATTATTTATTTATTTAAATAAAACAATTATGTTGTATCAAACATCATGACTTTAAATATTTAGGCTTTAAATATGGAATTTAAATTCATTTATTTTATTATCTTTAAGCAAAAAATGAAAATTTGAGTAAAAAAACATCTAAATATATCGATTAAAACAAGTCTGTGACAGGTTCGGCTGATAAATAGACATTATTCTAAACAAAATAGTGTTATATGAGATTGTAAAAACAAAAGCTTAATTAAAGTAATGCTTACAAAATATCACACAGTCAAATATATGTCTATCTCTCTCAGAATAAGTCATTTATTGATAACCAATTTGTGTCCATAAATACAAGAAAATGCGTAAAGAAACCTCTATTTACTTTAAATGATATTAATACCCTGCAAAATTATTCTAATTAAACCAACTAAAATGATCACATTACAAGCAGCCAGCCTTTCACCACATCCATAGAACAGTTACAGCGTGGAACCACCTCCAATCTCATTCCATCTGTAATTCTGTAGGCAATAGACCATTGTCTCATACTTCCCAGACAATATACCTACTGCCAGCTATTTGAAACTTCAAACTTATTGCACTCAGAAAATGTGAGTCTGTGATAATTTGAAAGGGAATTTTGTGAATGATTATAATTGTAGAGACATTTATGGTTAGGAAAATAGAATCCCAGAGTAAATATGCAGGCTTACGCAAGCGTGCCACTGCCTAGACTTAACTTAACTAGGCCGGGCTTAACTTATGGCAATCATAAACGTAAAAATCAATAAGACATTAAAAAAACCAACACCATTTAGCTACTTACAAGCTACAAATTATTAAAACAATATTATTTCTTTTTTCCTCAGAACCAACAAGCCGGTACTTCAGGCGATTTCCGCCAGTACCAAGAGTACGGGTACGCCATGCATCAGAACCAAGGCGCAGTCGCAAGAACACAGAACTACGAGTCACCCAAACCACCAGTACCCGCCAAAATTTACGGCAAACCAGAACAAAACAACTCACAAATGATCACAGTCACTGTCGAAACAGGAAAAGACAGCACGAGAGATGCTCCTAAAACCAACAAATCAGTAAGCAAAACATATCACACTCTCAAAGACATGATCTCAAGCAGATTCAAAAGCAAAGAAAGCACTGACGAGAAAAACAATGAACCCGAACCGAGTCTCAACAACAGTGAAGAAAGAAAGAGACCAGAAGTAGAACAATCTACACCAATTGTAAGGAAACCTGACCAAGGAATATATGGTCGACCAGTACCACAGACCAGGCCAGAGTTGCAAAGTCGGCCTGAAGTTCAGAGTAGACCAGATATGAACAGACCAGAGCTTCAAAGGCCAGAGATGCAGTACAGTCATGGAGCGCCCAATAATATGGCGTATCCTAGTCCATCACAACATAGGTATGTATATTTCTTTCTTTATAACAAGAAATTATAGAGAAAACCGATTATATTGTGCTTCCACATCGATTATAACTCCGATCGGTACTATATGTATATTCATGTACGTTCCTGCTACCTTCCATTGTAAGGTTTTACAAAATTAAATTTGGTTTTCCAGGCCAATGATAACCCAGCAGCAAATAGTTCAGCAGCACATGATGCTGAACCAGCAGGCCCGGAGCCAGGAAATGTTGGCTTCCCCGCACCGCAGTCAGGAGATACTGGCTTCCCCCCACCGCAGTCAGGAGATGCTGGGCTCTCCCCACCGTCCCCAGGCCCTCGGAGCTGATGCTCTGTACCAGCAGTATGGGCCCCCTGGGAGGAGGAGTGCGATGTACCAAAGAGACCTGGATGTCAGGTCCATGGCCAATTTTACGTCCTTGAAAACTGGCCCACAAAGTCAGGTAAGGAGTTTTCTCAAGTACCTACGAAAACGTAAATTATTTATAGGTAAGTATATTGGTTTTTGTTAAAATTGGCAATTTTTAGACACTAAGGTACAGGAGGTACAGTCAGCTTTTTTACCACTAGGTCACCTGAAAGGATAAAATCCGAATAGTAATTAAAATTAGTTATTAGTTGTTGTTAGGAAAATAATCGAATAGTTATTAATTTTTAGACCATTTTAGATGAATCAATAGATTCTAAAGCCTTGATTTCCATCTAGTACAATAAATTTGATAAAAACAGTAACGGTATACAATAACCTCGTAAGCTCATTACAATGAAACCATTATGTCTTGTGTTCACGACAACAATAGTACTTTTTTCTATACTTTTAACCACCTACTTAATATTTTCACCCTACTTACGTTTGTTGACAGCTTTTGTGTAAGTTTGTTTGAATCTAGCTTGAATCTCGTTTACAATGAAGACTTTGATTGGCTGCAATTTTAAAATTGTTACTTATTTCAAAATACATAGCTACTCGAATAGGTGTAAATCGAAGTTGGTAGGTAGGTAATTGGCTGAATCACACGTATATTTTGGACAAACAGATGTTGTTGCTATGACTTGTAAATAATGCTTATAACAAAGTCGTAGTGGCTGATGTACCTACGAATTATTTTACCATTAGCAGGTCCCAAGACTTAATGCCTATTAGTACATGGTGCATAAACTATCTGCCTCCATAGCATTACCTAAAAGTTTTGTTTTAATGTTTAAATTTTGAGTCACCACGGATTTACGATACAGAACGGCTGGCGTTAAGCCATAGAGGTATAGAAACACTAAATGTCAGACTTTGGCTCTTCCAAACGAATTTACTTTACTTACCATAAAAAATCACCTTCTTACCTTGACGAAACGATCCATTTCATAATCTCTAATTCAGGCGCCCAATTTGGTCGAAGTTACCAGCGATGTTTCCCAACTGCTTTCCACCATGTTCGGTTTATTCCCACTAGAACAATGGGATCTCTTTCCCAGTAATTAACTGATTCCCACACCATTCCCACGGCTGGTCAATTATGGCCGTAACAAGTGCTTTGCGGTGCCGACCGGTTGCTACACTTTTATGAATTTATATTGAGCTATTATTGCATTATTTAGTCGTTTACTCGTATTTATTTCTCCGATTGTGAAGGATACTTTCGAATGGATTACTGATTATTAATTACTTTACTTATCTGCAATTCAGTAATAATTGCATAAAAATAGCAATACAGTAACATATTATAATAAAATTAATATCATTAAGATAAACTACAACGCGACCGTGCCATGCCCTGTATACAACTGGTACATATACACTTTGATAAAAAAAAAAATCATTCCTAAATAAGCTCCCGACAATTTAATTAAATTGTGGCAAAGGACAACTACGAGTATAAAGTTTAATACAGTCTTAAGATAGAAAATGTTTCTGTTTTTACTGATTACTTTTCGGAGAGAGTTTGATAAGGATCAATTCCCACGTTAGAAAGTGTATTTGCAAGTTTCGAAGCGTCAGAATAATTCATAAGATCATACCAAGATTTAAAGTACTGCATACTGTAATATCTGCATCCGTATTTATCGACGGAAACCGACCGTTATAGTCTAATGGACTTCCTTTAACTGATATTAAAATTATTAACGATCTCTTGCTAATGACGTACTATCAGATTTAACTGCGAATTTATCGCGATGACCTTGTATTGGAAGGAAATGCATTTTGCAATGGTACAATTACTACAGACTTAGTGAATCTCTTTCATTCATATTATTACATTGGTGTGATGTATTTATTTCTATGAATTGATGCGACTTTCTTAGTCAAGTTTAATTTGCCTATCCAAAATTATCTGAGCCAATATTTTTCATTCCTCATCTTTACAGTTTGAAAACCACTCTCGTGCTGATCTCAGAAGCCCACAGCAGTTAGAAAGGGAGATTGTCAGACAGAGAGGCCTAGTGGAAGGGAGACGGGCATCGTCACATCCACATCTACTAGACGAGCCACCTCCGAGACCCGAACCAACTCCCCCACAAATCTACGATAGGTCCAGACGTAACTCCCACGGAAACCTATTAGAAGTTAACGAAACTCCACAAAAATTAGAGAGAGACGAAAGAGAGTCAGACGATGGAGGCTTCAGACAAAGACTGGCAGCTCACAGCAGATCAAACTACGAGGAACGGGTTAGAACTAGTGGGCGTTCAATAGAATCTAGAATTCAAGAGAATGCGTACAGAAGAACTCCTGAAAGCCATCGAGAAAGAAGGACCCCAGACAGTCATAAGGAAAGACGTACTCCAGACAGTCATAAAGAAAGAAGAACCCCTGATAGTCATAAGGAAAGAAGAACACCGGACAATCATAAAGAAAGACGGACACCCGATAGCCATAAAGAACGGCGTACCCCTGACTCTATAGCTCAGAAGCTAAAAGACGAAGGGCAAGTGAGCTTAGTAGATGAGAGTGCTAGTCAAAAGTCAGCTGACAGCGTATACAACTCCAGTGGAAAAGCGGAAGCTTATCACCCACAGCCGTCTTCTTCCAGGCAGACGCCGAGCAGGATTGAGGATCTGAAGAACCACGGGAAGAAGGGCGCGGGGTCCGGCGCCAGTTCAGGTGAGATTCGTAAGTTGGCTTCTATATATTTTTTCTCATAAGTATATTTATGGTTTGAGAACATTATATTTAGAGACTGTTTATTTACAAAAAATACTTGGGACTTGGGCTTGTAATTGAATTAAATATATAACAATTCATAATAATATATCATATATATAACGTTACATAGTACATACACATGCCATCTTTGATTAATATTATATACCAACGTGACATTCGTGTTACTACTAATCTCTGCAAAAACATAGACCTACATCGGGTAATGCTTGGGTCGCCGGGATACAATCAGAAGAGTCGTATCTCTCAACAAAAATTCAAATTTGTCCCAATTTAATTCTAGACTACGACAAAAACGGTGGCCAGTCTTCCAACGTGGACTCCGGTAGAGGGAGCGTGGCGTACTCCAGCGGCCGGCGACCCGAGCCCAGTCTGCATGATACATCGGCGGATTCTGACGCGGTGGCTTCCAGGCAGCCACAGCCGGGGACCAGCCAGCAGACTGCAGGACCTAGTGAGTACCGACATGGTATAAAATTACTTAAGAATATTTGTATTGACGCTGTGGTTATACAGCGTATTACGAAACAACTGAATAATTGCAGTAGTAGTTGTACTCTGTAATCTGTGGTAGTAGTAGTGAGTAGTTGCTGAATTGCAGTAGGTATTCCAAAGCGCAGTGATTTGCTTACACCAAGTCATAACGTAAATTAAAAAGCAACACATCGTTTAAAGCGTACGCGGACAAAGTTTTATACATTTCAATTGCTTGGATGCAATAGAACCACCGTAAAAAAATCTTATAATTACGACAATATTCTTTTAGCTTATTAGACATTTATGTCATATGGCGCCATCAGCCACTTAGTCTAAAGTGTTTGGAAATGAGTATGGATTTTCACGCCTGGCAGTTAGTAGCCCGTAGCCGAGAGGTTTCAGGTGTTCTGGCTGGTAATCAGAAATATCCGCAGGTTCGAATCCTGCCGGTCGTGATTATTTTTTCTCATTTTCTAATAAAAAGTTTAAGTTACGACAATATAATTATAGCACCTTTACGATAACACCAAAAAGTTTTTTTTCTAGTTCTTAAAGAAGAATAATCCTAAACTAAAGTCAACTTCTGCATCACTATTCCAGGTGGCGAGAACGAGTGGGCGGACCTGGTGGAGTGCGAGTTGCGGCAGATCCTGGAGCCGAAGCTGGGCGGCATGAGGCTGGACTCCTCCGCCAGCTCCGACTCCTCAGTCACACCACCTCTCCCACCACTCTCACCTTCCTCCGACATGCATAAGAGGAACAGGTAAAATTTGGCAAATTTCTGTTTTTTCTCTTTCCTGTTTTAGTTTTTTGGATATTGATGACAGCTCTTGAGATGACGGAAGTAATCCTCGTCCATTAATTGACACGTGCCTAGACTTTGTGACTGTGTTGTGTATATGACCAGTTCCTGGAATATGCATAAACATAACAGTTGAATTACTCAAAATTAAATAAATAAATTCTACTCTATACCTTGACTAGTATCAGTAAGCTTACATTTAATTTCGCCCTTGTGAAAATGTTGTCTTACATAATATGTATGTTATTAGCAGTAATTTTAAAGTTTACTTTACTTTACTTTACTTTCAGATTTTATTAAACTTATTATATTCGTTTTATCGTTAAAAGATCCTATATTAACTTTACTTATCTGACGTTTTCAGCCTCCCCGGTCGTTCAGCGGAGTACCCGGATGAAAGAAGGCGCGGCCGTGAGTCCCCGCGGTGGCACTCACACCACTCACACAAGAAACACTCCTCCAAGCGAGATCATCATTATAAGAAACACCGTGAGTAACCCCTCGTTTCAAGTGTTAAGTCATGATTTATATTACGAAGAATAAAGCATTACTGACACTATAGGAAAAGACTCCAAGCCTGGTCACTGATCTGTCTAACACAATAGTCTGATCGTAGCTTCCATACAAATGACTTTTGTAACATCATGTATGGATTTGTTTATTTATATTTTTGTAAAAATACTTTGAATTTTACTTAGTTTATTTCACTAACAAGATATCATTTTCATTTCCAGTATTCGGCCTAGACACGACCGACATGACGTCCACTACAACCCGTAGCCTGGACCTGTCATCTCTCCTGGACGCCAGATCTGACAGCGACGCGTCGGGGGGAGATGCTCGCGCTATCCGGAGACAACTGCGAGGGTTAGAGAACATGTACGCTGAAGTACTGCAGCTGCTGGGGGTCAGGAAACCAGCTAGCTTGGCGAAACAACCCGCTTGGGAGGCTAGGTAACTTATTTTTTATTCTGACATTTTGGGCTGCTGTATCGCTTGTATCGCTATTGCTTTAGGTGGCCTGATCAAAAAGAAGACTAGACCTACATAAGACGCAAAAAATATTGCCTAAAATGTGCATGGAGAACCTGGTGCCCGCTTTGCTATTAATTTAAGCGATAAAAAACATACAATACAATACATTTATTCATAATTCCATTATTACAAGTCATACATAAACGAGTTGCTAAGCATTAATGCTTACTATGCCTATGACCTACTGACATTGTTCAAACAATGTCAGTTGCTAATTCAGTAGGTCATAGGCATAGGATATAGTAGGTCCATGTATTCTCCGCTTTGTCGCTTACGCAACTGATACTTTAGGCAGATTCAGATTCAAATTTGTGAAGAAAAAGTAGGAAGAATACTTATGTCTTGAAGTTTAAACCTATACCTATCACGATTTGACTGACACCCGGATTCATTCATACGATGCACATTTGCACGTTTTGATCAGACAATTCCAAGATCTATGATATAATATACAATAATGTTAATTGTATACTTGCAGGTTATCCTCAAAGCGTCGTTATGGGAGCATGTCGTCACTACCGTCTAGCTCAGTGAGCAGTCGACCTGTTAGAGATAAAAGAAGGAGCTCGCACGAACATAGGAAGAAACAAGACTATAAGGTAAGTTAAAGCTTGATTTTCGCCACCTACAAGCACACTACTAACTTTCACTATCTTATAAACATGTGTTAAACGAGAAAAAAACCCGTCTCGAACGTAGAGCAGGTTGCCAACACACCAACATTAATATCCATGTTATGTGGGGACACTTGCTTGAGAGGAAAAAGCATCAAATAATCTTACATACAACTAAAATGCAAGTTTGTACCGAGAGCCACATTGTTTACCTATAGCCAAAATAATCCTCCAAAAGTTGCTTCTGCCACATCCCAACTGCTTTGTCAAAAATGTATCTTCTAAGACAAAATATCTATTACGCGGTCACACTCAATCTGAAGCAACTAAGTAATGTTCCACTGGAAGACCTTGCCTTCTGCAATACAGTTGTTAACTACAGCAGAAGGCAGCAGAGCTTTAATTTCTATGTTTGTAAAGTTACGCAATAAATTTTCCCCTGGAAGATCTTGTTTGTTGTGTCCAAAGCAGAGCTCTAATTTCTTTGTACCATGTAAAGTTTTGCAATAATAATATGCTTATGTTTATTATAGGGCATCAACAAGCGCTTCCAGCGGCTGGAGTCGCACGTGGTGACGCTGGCTCGCTCCGTGGCGCACCTGTCCAGCGAGATGCGCACGCAGCACCTCGTCATGCAGGAGATGGACAACATCCGCGCGGAGATCGCCGCGCTCAGACACATGTACAAGTGAGTTGAAGATGTCGCCTGTACACCAGTGTTGGTGTGTTTTTTTTACCTAAAACAGGTTTACACTTGACCATAGTTGGCCTGGTGGTAAGCAATAGCTATGGTCTAAGAGAGATCGTGCTTACCCAGTAAGAACCGGTTCACTCTCGCTTTAAAGATCGTTGGATTATAGTTCGTGGGTGGGTGCTGCCTTACCCCTGCTTGTCCGGTGGTAGAAGTTTTTCCACTTAACAGTCTGGTGCTTACGAACATACTTAACTTGTTAAGTTAATTCGGATTGTAGTTTTCCCAAACCACTGTAGGTATTCCAAATCCTTCCTTAAACATGCCATGTCCTTACAACCATCGGTCTCCATATTTCAGATCGCAGCAGTACATCAGGTCCGGCCACTCCCGGCACCAGGACCCATTCTCATTCAGTAACCCAGAGCGTGTCAAACGTCTCACCAAGTTCTTCGGAGACGAGCCTCCGCTGATGAGGCTGTTCCTCAAGAAACTTGGATATGAGGTCTGTATTCTGTAACATACAATTTTATTGTTACTTTTAACTTGTTGCTTAATTTGCAACAGATTCATTTGAACAGATGCCATGGATGTTAAAAGAATTTCTAAATGAGCATGTCATGTTGCTTATATTATGAAACATAACACGCTTTATTACCATTTTATCTTAATCACTACCCAGTCTCTACATCTAATGCAAGTATAAGTTTTACTACACTTTTAATGATACCTTTGTTAAAAGCTAATGTGGCTATGTAGCCACAGAGTTTACTGGCTGATTAGATATCTCATCATAGATTCGAACTTCTGAGTACGATATCTATAATTTTATTCCAGAAATACGCGGCCCTCCTCGAGAAAGAGAAGGTAGGAGCAGCCGAGCTCCCCTACGTGGGTGAGGACAAGCTGCGCGCGCTGGGAGTGCCCCTCGGGCCCAGAATGCGTATCCTGAAGGAGGCTGGCATCCACCAGGACCTGCACGTGTCCAGGGACGATCATAATACTACCACCACTTTGGCTATCGTGTGAGGGAAACAGGCCTCTTACTGTTACATTATACAATGCTACCCCGCCTTTGACTGTATATAGAATGGAGGCTACCGTGTAGGAATTCACCGCCGGAGCCGCTGGTGTACCTTAAGGTCCAAAAATTCTAATAATTAGCAAACCTCAGGATAGGAAGCGGGTCGTTAGGTTTGAAAAGTCAACTGACATAAAACGGTAGCCCTCATTCCGTTGTGTTGCGACTTGATGACGATTATTTATGAGCCAAGTTGCCTTTATGGACCTCGAAATTAAATCGAATCCAAATTTATTAAATCGCTAAGAATATGGTTGATACAAGGATGATCTTAAAAATAAATGTTGGTTCAGGATATCCTTGCCGGTTAGGCGTGTAAACAGAACTAAGAACTTATATAAGTACTAAAGATACTCGTGACTTGACTTACTTGACTCCCAATCAGATAGAACTGAATAATTAGATAGAGATTATCTCCTATTTTTGCTGCTGTACTAAACCGTGTAATTTTTTCATTAAACATCTATTTTATCCTCTTAATAAAAATACTCATTGCAACGAAATCATGACATTCCACAACGAAATAAAGACTTGAATAGTTTAATATAGTAAGGTATAACTAATATTCAATACTGGGTTACTGATAAATAGATGTGTAGATTTTGTATAAGTCGTTATTATAGCTAAGAATAACATTAATAACTGATATTAAGGTTTGAAACGGTACATAGAATTACAGTAACCCGGTATGAAGTTGGGCGTACTAATCCTGTGTAAATTTATTCACACTTAAAGCGAATGATAAATGTTATGTTAGAAAAAGTAAGCTTTATTTTTGTTAGCTTTAATCACAAATAGATAGCATAATAATAACATTAGCTAGTTTTTTTTTTAATATATAATATATACTTAAGATTTACTGAAATCAATTTGTCCTTCTTTATGTCTTGTAAATATTAAAATCTCATGCACTGAATCGTCTTACACATAATTTTTTACAATAGATTTGCAAATCACGTTAGCTTTTATTAGATATATTTTTGGAATCATCAAATCATATAAAAATAAATATAATGTATTACACACACTGCAATGGTAAACCAAAGAGATTTTCCCAGAGTGTGTTAAGATGTGTAATTATTTATATGTAAATTGTGTGTCGAAGGTATCTTGAAGTATTTTATTAATCTAAGCTATTTTAGTAACTACTCTCTTACAGTTATATCATAAGTTATTAAATAAATCAATTTATGACTTTGAACGTTAAATCTACTCGTAAGTGTAAAAAAATACAGTTTTCGATTAATTTGTGCTAAAATAAAAATATAATCAGTGATTTTCACTTCTTGCATCGTGTCAGTGTTAAATGTACATATTTTTATATTCTTATGATTTTAATATAAACATGAATTAAAAAATAAACTGTTTTTTAATTGGACAGGAGAAGTTTCAGTCAATCAAGTTTTATAACACTATTATATTTTATTTTACTATTTATTTTAGGTATATATTTAACAACTGTTTCGCACTATGTGTTATTTCACGTTTACATCAAATGTATGTGGATATTATCAATCAACATTCAACTGGCTATCTAACTTTTACAAATTATAATATTATAAAAAAAAACATTCAGGCCTAAATATTTCTTGGATCTTTAAGAATCCGTATAAGTATTTTTAAAGTTATATTTTTTCAACTATGTTATATAGCTAGGTAAATCATTGATTTAGTATTTTTGCCGAATAAAACGATAAGTTTGGCACTTAGTATAAAATGAAATAAAGCCAATACGTTAGGTACCTCATTTGTTGATATGGTGTTAGTAATTATCATTATTTTGCCGTCCGGGTCAACAAGTCATAAACGATAACACAAACTGACATTCTGGTTTGCGTCAATACATGTTATCGACAGAAGCGTAATTCGTATTCGTACCTACATGGATATTGAGTTTCTTAGAAGCTTGAACCCCCTAGCATCCTTAGGAATTCCTCAAGTCGAGAGTAAACCGGTTTCTTCTAGGCAAGCGCGCTAGATCGTAGATCATAACATCAGGCAAGTTGTAGTCAAGCGTGAGCCAATCTAATGTAAATAAAAAGTAGACAATCGTGGGTGCGAGCAACCGGATAAGAACAAGTCGGATTCAACCATAAAGGGTATCACTTCTACGCAAAATATATATAGGTACAAAACGCCAAATGTCCACCACTCGCAAAACGTTCAATTCGCAACACCATTACAACAAAATTGCAAAATCTTGCAATTATAAAAGTGATCGAGTATGATTCTACTCTCTAGGGTTTAACATAAGTTTACAACTAGATTTTATTTAGGAAGAAGTCAGTTCAGCAGATCTCTTCAGATGCTCGAAAGAGGGACATACAGACACTCATTTATATAACTACAAGGAAAGTGTAAGTCTGTCGGCCAGGTCTTGACCCTGTTCAATATAATCGGTAATATGGCAGCGGTATATAGGTATATGTAGATATAAAGACATCACATTACGACAAAAAGTGAATAATACTACATTAGTTCCGCAGTTTCACTCGTTAAAAATATCATATTTCAAAGAAGAAGAAAAAAAATACATTTACACAAAAATTAAAAATCAATTTACTACCTATATATTAATCTTATGATATGTCGCCTCTAGTCGATATTTTTTCAATATTTTATTCGGGGTTAACATACATTGATAAATTTACAATCTATTTGCTACAAATAGTTCTGGAATAAACTGCTTAATTTTATTTTGTTTTATTATGTTTTGTACGAAGTAAGAGAAAACCTTTTGGTATAATTAAGCATTTGCATTAAAAAAAACTACGGTAACTGACACCAACAGACAAAGTTACTATACTTATTTAGATCTATACTCGTATTATGGGCAGTTCTTTGTGCTCTGATAAGGCTTTGTATAGTTAATAGACTGATTGTCAGTGTGCGGCGGGAGCTCAAGGAAGATACATACAAGATGGCCGCGATGAATTTGAAGGTTTTTGTTTTCCTGGTGGTGGTTGCGGCTGCTTCTGCTAAGGTGGCTAAGTTCCACCGCTGCAGTGGTGGTAAGTACCTAAAACAATTTTTACTTAAACTATACATAAATTTGCTTGATGGTAACAGTTGTTTACTGCGTAATATGTTTGGTCTAAGGAGATGGGGAAGAAAGTACCTCACATTTTGTCGGATAAATTGCAGTTAAATACTGATCGTATGGCCTTAGTATGGTTTAGTTTGTGTAACTGAGTGGCATAATACATACTTGGGTTAAATGGAATATCACTCTTTGGTCACCCATGCCATGGACTGACCCCTTCGATAGTTGCTTAGCAATGGTAATCGCATGGGATTACCTCCACTAGTTGAGCTACGGGTGAATCTAAAGCTCTTTGAAGAATAATTGCTAACAATGGGACAACGTAATAATATCACAACCAATTAATCAATGCACCAGTGGACTGTAAAATTGTGAGCTTTGTGAGGACTATATAAATAATAAAAAAAAATTACGCAGTGTGATACGGGCACATCATCAAATTGCACTCTCGCTCTTTGAGTCGTATTTCCTCATGGCTGAGGGTCATGACTCCCCCGCATAATTTATTCGTTAGGGGAGTTCTCTGGTAAATTGGTGGTCGCTCAAATAAATAAATAACATTGGTTCTAGTGCCCGCCGGTGCCTGCGAGGTGTCGGAGGTACGCATCACTCCGTGTCTGAAGACCAAGTGCGAGCTTAACAGGGGAGAGAACGCCTCCATTTCGTTCGATTTCACGCCCAGTAAGTATACATTACAATATAACATTCACTGCAAAAAGCTCAACGGAATACATTTAATCATTATAATTTAAGTGCTACAATTTAATTATGATTCCTCTGAACTAAGCTAGGCTTGTATATCAGGGGCACCACTTCCCCATGTGTGTACACAAATACAAATTATTTATTGATAATACCACAAATTACAAGTCCTATAATATCGATGTATTTGAACTTGCTTCTCTAGTTAACCAAATAACCACAATACAAATTGTAAACCTAATTATCTGACCCGCAGCCTTCTCAACCGACAAGTTGAAGACGGGTATCTTCTACCAAGGCACCCAGTTTGGTGACATGAGTGATAACGCGTGTGACATCACCACGTGTCCCAGCGTCGCCGGCACGAAGCAGTCCGCCACATACAATCTTTACATCGCTGATAAGTATCCTAAGGTATGTGTTATTTTTTTGTATCTTACCCCTGAGACTGTTGGCATTACAAGAGCTATAACCAGCAGTGGGAAAAACCCGACTGTGGATGATGATGGATGACCTTCTGTGGTCATATGAGGAGATTTAAAAACTTATTCTCAAAAGTGCTGCAACACCTCTGGCATAGCTAGTGTCCAAAGGCGACGCTAACTTCTTCTACTTACCATTAAGCAGGCTATCTGCCTTTTTGCCACTTCTATCAAAATCATCAACAGACTACCACCGCTAACAATATGCCTTGATGTCTGCATTAACGCAGAATTTGTTGTAGGTAATAAAGTACGACAAAGCTGTTTTAATAAGCTGCAGTAATGCTTTAATGTTGTACAAATTTTGGAACTTCGCTAATCAAACCAACGAAGACATTTAATGATAAATTTGTGTTTGTTTCAGGGCAAATACCCGATTTCCTTCAAGGTGTGGAACGTAGATAACGAAGCCGAAATCTGTTGCTTTGAAACAAACATTGCCATTCCTGCCAAGAAAAAATAATGCAAATAAATATTAAAGTGCTATACTACGTCTGTTTATTGCAATTTTTGCTAACCCATATGCATGTCACAGTTTTTCTTTTTCTCTATCGAGGTAATTAGATTTTATATTTTAGCATAATTTCCCTGATCGATAGCGATATAAATTGTGGTCTACGATGGAGCGTGCTTACCCAGTAAGAAGCAATGCACTGCAACCTTGGGGTTCGCTAGATTATGCTTCTAATGAAACTAAAAATTGGCAGATAATTCTTAAAGATTCATTCCTATTATTAATAATTAATTCCTAGTCCGCTGATAATAAATAAATTTATCAAAACCTAGTGGGTGCTCGCGGCTTGGCTCGCATTAAGAAGTAAAACTTGCATCCCCTATTCATCCTTTTAAATATGGCATTTCCAAAAATCCTTTCTAAGCGGCTGCTTACATCATAACATCTACCCTCATTCCAAATTTCAGCCCAATCCAAAAAAAGTGGTTTGGGCTGTGCGTTGATAGATCACTATATCAGTCAGTCAGTCCTTTGAGTTTTATATATTTAGATTTTATCAAATAACAATTTTAACAGACAATAATGTGAATTGTAGTGTGGAACTTCATGTTATTGTTTAATGCCTGTGTGTTAGTGTTACTATACATTATAGACACCAATTATGCAGGTAAAAGTTAATACAGCGGGCAAAATAAAATAGTATAATTTTATTTTGTACACCGTATTAACACGCTGCTTAATACCTGTGCACCTATGTAAATAAAAATGACATGTAACAATAATTAACCAAAGTATATATGTATACGTAGATATGTTATAGTCAGGTGTTATATTTAACTAAACATTGAGTAGTTCTGACTCAAAGTAGGTTTAACTACTTATTCTATAACTTATGTAAAACATTACCTACCTATGCAACAAAAGGTGATGTTTTTAAGGTACGCTTCCATATCTTTATCAAAAAATTCTATATCATTATCAAAAAAGTAAATAACAATAACAAATCATACCCTCCAAATAGTACGTAGCATATCTACCGTCAAAAACTGTTCTCGCTAAATCCATCAATAAAACCTCGCAAAAACTAACCATTGGCCACGCAACAAAATTACTTAGTTAATTCTACTGCGTTTATCATTACAATTACTTGACGTACGTCGAAAACACTCGTATAATGTATACACTTGTGCTAATATTTAAATTGCCGCACAATTAAGTATAATATCCTTTATACAGTATACATACAGCAGTTGGACGAAGAACTCCAGTGAGATAAGATGTGGGTATATTTGTCCTTTCTTTTGTTGGCGCTGGCGAGTTCTGACGCTGAATATGTGACCAAGAAGATATGTAAAGATGGTAAGTATGTCACGTTTTAATATTAATTACTTGCTAATTTTATTTCTGACCCCAAATCTATGACAAACTCGCAGATTGTATTAATTGACCATTTTGAAATCATATAAATCATCATATCTTCATATTTATATGAAGACATGACAGAATTGGTGATCCAGGCTCATGAATAAACTGGTCAATTTGTTAATTGCACTGCTCTTACCTCCAATAATAGAGGTCTTTGATTCCTTACATTCCAGATATTGTATTGTGATCGAATCATAGTCTTGTTACATTGTATGTATGTATTAGATTTTGGAACTTACTTATTAGCGATAAGGCCGCCAGTTGTGGCACTATTTTTTAAGTCTTTTGTGTTTCTGTTTGTCTTTTTTTTTCCAATGTGTGTTACAATAAAGAGTTTTATCTATCTATCTATTAAAATGTGTGTGACTGCAAATGTGGATTACATTAGGACAGGGATCTCTTAGAGATACATATATATACCAATTTTGTATTGTATTGTAGGTATTTATCAATCATTCCATTGGATCTTACGAACACTTGGCTTCGTCAAATATACATAGTTAGGTACACAGTGTACGACTACGTTCATATAAATTATTACTACTAAAGTTTTTTATTTGTTTTTAATTGCATGCGTTCAGAGCTAGTCAACCACCACACATGTGGATCTTTAGTGTACCTAATGTTCAAGTTCATAATAAATTTTTTTAATCTCGTAATCTATAAAATATTTTTAAAAACGAGTTTCTATGATTCATTTTCATTGTTTTATTTTGCTAAAATAAAACAAAATTTTAATCTACTACTATCTGACTATAAATGTTGGTAAATTAAGATACTATGAGGTCATAAGGTTTGTTTACTCATTCCAAAGGGTTAATAGCCGTATTGTGTGTCGATACAGGGTTATTTTACTTTCTGGTAACTAAAGTAAAGTTTTAGTGTTATATGTGTTTTTTAGTTTTGCTTAGAAAGTATCAAAATGAATTAGTAGGTATAGTTTTCAAAGTCTATATATGAAAGTTACAAATGCAATTACCTATAACTTTGTTTAGAAAGCGGCCTACGATAGATACTAAGTACAATGTTATTAAAAGAAATAAATGGATGATGCATATCTGAACATTTCGTCATTGAAACATGTCATATTATTATAATAAAACGATAATTTCCTATACTTTAGTGCAAATCTATATGTTATTTGGAAATATGTCGTTCGTCGGCAACGATCCAAAGGCCAGATCTTTAAACAGATATTTCTGCTATCATTGGTCACCATTGGTCCTGTATAAGCACTATTTAAGTTGTAAACAACTTATTTGATAGGACTTATATAGCAACTAATTAGTAAGTAGATATAATCTTTACTTTGATTCAAACTGTGGATATAATTAAATCTCTGAACACGTGTAGAGATAAATATTAGTGCAGTGCTATCCCAGGGCAGTCCCCGCGACAATCCAGTTAGATTATATGCAAGTGTTAATTGAATTCTTGTTCTTTTTTTAAAATTCGGTAAAAATGTTCTGATGTTTAACGTGAAAGAGCAACAAAACTACTAACATATTATTTACAAAATTTGCAACAAAAGCTATATGTACTCTTAAAAGTTAGTCCCAAATTGATAAAGAACTAAATAAAGCTTACAAATTATGCAAATAACTGTGGTAAGCAGTTGACATGTGTTGAATAGAGGCGTATTGTATTTTGTAACATAATCTTTGTGTTCACGTCGTCTAACCACTAGGTAAGAAAAGCATGAAAAATGTGAATTGACAACCTGTCTGTAGTGTGCTGTAGTCTAGAATTTTCTATAAGAAATTGAAAACATTTGTATAACCTAGCACTATGCTCCAAGATGGCGAATAGTATTATTTCTATTTATATTTCAATGATTTTTGTACAATTAGTCGTATACTAGTGGACGCCCGCAGCTTCGCACGCATTATTTCTGCCTGGAAGAAATCGCTATTAGCGATAAGGCCGCCAGTTGTGGCACTATTTTTTAAGTCGTTTGTGTTTTTGTTTGTCTTTTTTTTTTTTTCAATGTGTGTTACAATAAAGAGTTTTATCTATTTCAGGATAAAAAATAGCCTACGAAACTTCTACGACCTCATACTACCTACATATCAGATATCATGATCCGTTCAGCCGTTATTGCGTGATGCGCGTTTAAATAAATAGATAAACAGAGTCACAGATAAACAGACAAAAAATATAAAACTGCTTAAACGTGTTCTATTACCGATTTAAAGTACCTATACCCAATTTTTTTTTCTAATATCCTCTATGTTCATTTAACCATTACTGTTTCCAGTGAACCAAGACTGGTGTTCAGTCCACACGGTGCAGGTGGCGCCGTGCGACCAGGGCCCTGCCTACTGCAATATCAAGGCGGGGAAGAAGTATGTACTCACCTTGAATCTCGCTCCAAGTATGTATCTAATCTTATTCTGTATTAAAACTGTATAGCGATGGGTCGACGACATCGTCAAAATCGAGGGTTCAACCTGGATAAGGTCTGCACAAGATCGACGCTGATGGCACATACAAAGGGAGGCCTATATCCAGCAGTGGGATCCCAAGGGCTGAGGATGATGATGATGATGATTCATTGATTTGTTATAGGTATAGTTTTTGTGTCTGAGTTCCGTTTTCTTATTTAACACTGCGTAGCGGCAGACAATGCTTCCCCAGAGGCTGCACAGTTAAATATGCCTATACATACTTTCATTGGCATATTCTTATCTTATGCCATCCATTTAGGCAAAAAGAAACCTTGCTCCTCATTTGAATACATCAGTTTTTTCTACAAGTTCCATTTGAAATAAGAATCTCTATTATATATCTATCAAAATCGATGCTATTGCTATGACTGTTACCTATGTTTAAGCCAATGCACTTCCAATAACTCCATCAATTAATTTAATTCCAGAATTCTCAGCGGAGAACTTGAAGTTGGCAATCAATGCTGACGTGAAGAACGACGGAAGGTTCTCCTACAACATCCAGGGACCAAAGGACGGATGTGGGTACCTCACCTGCCCCCTCAGAGCTGAGGAGAGGTGGATCTTTGACGTCGACCTCAGTATGGATAAGACTCTTTCTGTAAGTTTTTTTGCACTTAACCATATTGGCATGATGGGAAGCGATCGTTATTATTATTAATAGAAAATCTATTAATACATATACCTAACTTTTTATATCATCACCTTTGTCTGATATGCGTATGCCATTATTTAACGTTGATCCTGGGCTTTTACCACTTCGTATTTGTCCAAGTGAGCCCTAATAATGCAATTCTGTGGAGTTATGACCCTCAGAAACGAGAATGCGATTGAAGTAGGAGAAGGAGGAATACCGTCACACTAATGGTTTACTTTCGACAACAATATTGCTTGCCTCGGTGTCATTTTAGGCGGTTAGTGATTAATACTCTCCAAAATCTGCCACATGCCTACCATCCAATCAATTTAACCAACACATTTGGTTAAATTGATTGGTTCTTCAATTGATCATAATTTATTTTCATTTCAGGGCAAATTCCCAGTCCAGGTGAAGTTATCGAACGCAGCCAACCAGACTCAAGCATGCTGCTTTACATTCAATATCAAAGTTAAATAGAAGATACATTTAATTAATTTAGTACCTATGCATAAATTAATGATTGTAATACAAGGTAACTAACTGTTTCAGCACATGCATAAGGCGTAATAAATTTTCACAACATAAATACAGATACTTATTAGTAGGAAAACTTTATTTACAATAATAAAATATAAAAACAAGGGAAGAAAAATTAAACATACTACTTCTAACTACTACAAAAAGGGCACTTAGAAAATCTTTAGAAAAGCCTAAAGATAATCTAAGTGCTCCAGCCCACTACCAGAGGGCAGCGTGCCCAGCATACTGGCCGCATTACCACGCTGGATAGCAATGCTGATACGTTGAGCCAGAAAAAGGCCAGCATTTTGGTCATGCGTCGCGTCAACCAAGCGCTCTGAGAGGTTTTGGAAAATAGTATGGGCTCCCGGACCCCACGGCCCCAAAGTCTCGACTCCAAAAGGCTCAAATATGTAACCTCGGCCGAGGTTAGCATATTTGCGTCTCTTGTGATGCTCGGCAATAATTAATAGGTGTATTCAACCCCATTAATAGAAAAATGGGTAATCGTTGTTATGCCTACAGATAAATTATACCAATTTAACAACCGGCTAACTCTTACATTCAAAAACTTAAAAAAATATCGTTAAATTATAACAGACAAAAGTATTACTTTACTAGATTTTCTTTCCGATAGAGTAATATTCTTGCAGGCGTTTTATTAAAAAAGGCGTTTTATTTTCATTTAACTGGCAGGCTAAATTGCTAGATTTAAAGACCCCTGACAATCCAGGGGTCTTTAAATCTAGCAATCTATGTTATTTGTTCTACTTGTGACGTGTACACCCTAGACTCCAGAAATGCATAACATCAGGCGGGTTATAGACATACACGAATTTATACCTACTTCGCGAAAAAAACTTTTTCCTCTCGAGGTTAGAAGGTGACCTAAGGTCAGTAGAGATCACCCGACTGGATCGAGGTGAACGATCGAACACAATGGCGACTTGTTAGCAGATAACTGGAGAAATTGCGTCCAACGGCTGAGGAGACCGTGATAACAATAGTAACAGCTTGCCTTGCTATTCCGTTGTAGGTAGGTACTTGTAAGTATATCTCTGTTGACCGTCTTCTATTTTTCTTTGTACATCTTCTTACGTACATTCCTTACTAATCGTCATAATAGGGAGGTCAAAATATAGCCGGAAACCTTGAGAGATTGCGTATAGTCAAGAGCATCGTTTTCATTAGCACTCATTAGTCAATTTGAAATAAATTAATTTTTGTTTTGTTGTCAACGCCTACTAGGGAAATTCTTATTAAACTTTTTGAAACCAGTTGAGTAGTAGCCTGCGTGTAGCCTTAGTTTATTATCAAACTCTCGTTGCCAGATTTGGCCAATCTCATTCGATAAGAAGAAAATCATGCAAATGGTTTTTAATCTCCTTAAGTAGACTAGTTACATAGAAATGCCTATGTCCAGTTACCTTGCTCACAACCATACGCTATAGTTACTGTATAAGTGCCTATATTAGAGCATTAGTTGATAAACCGGGATCTAAGCTCGCAGGTCCAGTCGGCGCGCCAGGCATGCGAGCGGATTACGATGGGAGAGAATATTATGGAAAAGGTATTACATTGAACAATTGATTGCGCGCGCCCGGGCGACAAGCATGGACTTCAAAGCTATGTGGGTGGTCCGCTTTTTGACGTTCCGGTGTCAGTTTCCGCTCTCCAGGAAACCGCGCCATTTTGTTTATATATACAACAATTCTAGTAAAGTAATACACCGCTGTATTACGGCCGCTATAATATGACGGCACCGCTTTCCTAGGAAACCAAAGCTTTACATCTATGGCATCAACGGGACGACCTTATTAGTCAGCAAATGGCCAACAAAGTGATTACTGAAAATTATGATGAAGTAAAGAGCATAATCATTTTGAACAACCAATTCTCGATGAAAGTAGGTGAAATATTAGATAAGGCTAGCTTAGGTAGGAGCTCCCCAGGTTTTTAGTGGGTATGCCGCCCTTTGGAGCGGGGCGGAGACTCCTGCATAACCACCAAGGGGTTAGGTGGTACCTGAAATAGGTATTACTGGGTTAAAAAAATAAATAAATAAAGTAGGAGCAGATAGGTAACATGTTACGCTGTAATCTATAATATCAAAATTGCTAGGTGTAACCCCCTGGTAAGTACGGCAGGCTCGCGGGGTGAATGTACCAGCGTGCCCTTAACGTGGCTTTCACATTTCTCAGACATTCTACGACATAACATAAACGTTTGCCATCTTTTTGTTTAGTGCAATGTTTTGTTATTGATAAAATTCTGTTAAGCTGTTGTATGAGTCGCGTGTCTACTGATGAGGTCTGCACAAAAACGACGCAGCTGGCACATGCAAAGATACCTTTGCCCAGCTGTGGGATAGAGAAGCCTGTGGATGATGATGATGAAGTGTGGAGAATATATATTGATCAAATCAAGAAGAAAGCAGATGTCATATCAAGTAGCGTGGTCAAAGATTTGGTTGAAGTCCAAGAGGTGGCGCATACCGTACAGTGCAGACAAAAACCCGGCGTAAAGATAAGACGAGGATGAAAAGTATACATTAAGGACTTGTTTAGGTTATTAAAGTTCATTGGATTTGAGTAGTATTTAGTAGTAGTTCCAGACAAAGCCTTATCTGCTTTTCTTTTAACTCAACTAAAGGTTAAAACAAATATACTATAGGTAAGATTTCAGATCACTTTTTTACACGTAAGTATATATAAACATCAATTTGTTAGTAAGAAAAAAATAGACATAATTATGAAACCTATTTTGTCTACTTAAACTACTAAAACAAAAATGGGTAACATATTATGAATATGAAATTAACCTTGCCATTTCTGAAGTTAATCTATATGGCATTAAAGCTCATCAAATATTCATAAGCTTCACAAGCTCTGCAATTTGTGAACCAACGCTAATTTGCCAACTTTATCCAAACGAGCAAATAAACTAGCTTAGTGGTTCTATCACGCTAATCTATTATACCTAAACACATATACAGGGTTATGCAAGTTCATCTAAAACTTGTAACAACGTTGTATTTCATGGAGGCTGTGGCTTCTAGGATAGGGCACTGAAAAAGCATTTTGTTACGTTTCCTAACGAAGAAATATCCGCTCTTTTTTTCTTAATTTTTAGGCTCCCATTATGTGTTTGAGGTTCCAAGGTTGATTGTTCCTCAAAAGTAAGATTCTGTGAAGAAAAAGCCCAAAACATTACGAAGAAGCTGAAATTTAGCTATCCGCATCTAAAACCAGCAGAATGGGATCGTAGAAAATTTGGCCAACCCTTGCCCCGATCAGCCAAAAATCTACTTCATTGCTAAACAATTTGAAACAGATACTTTGAAACCTAAATGTCTGGTAACTAAATACCACAAAATACGAAGAATGTTCCCAACATGTAATTACTCAAAATAATATATAATTAAATTATTCAGCAGTTAGTTTGTCCGGGGGCGATCTCACGTCACTTCGACACTTTCCAGCAGATTCATTCAAATCGCTGTTTTTTGTTGTGGTCAGTTAGAATATGTGTTACAATTTGCAAAGAGTAATAGGAAACAGAAACGCATAATGAAGTAAAAACTAAGTTTAACTTTTAACAAATCTAGTTAAGTATAGTTGTATATCTATTTTTTTTTGGATTAAGTAAGTATTACAAATTCATTAATTTGTAAATATTCTGTGAATATTTACATAATGAATTTGTAAAAGTATGTAAGTAAAGTGGATTAATTAAGTATAATAACAACAAAATATGATTAATTATATAGAACTTTGTGTTTCATAATTGTCTGCTAGAAAAACTACAAATTATTTTGGGTTCCTATTCTACGAGTAGTATTTTCTAGTTTGCTTGGAATCGTTTTTAAAAGGTTTTTTTGTCCATGACGAGGCTACGGTACTCGCACTTCCACAAGATACTGTATTGCAAAGACGTGACAAAGACAAAGCGGACATTAACTGACCATAGAAAATAATCCATTAAAATTTAGACAAAGAGCTTAAAATCTTTGGACACAAACTGACAAAAAAAAACCATAGAACATAGGCATACTCGTATCATAATAACTAAAGTACCATCTACACACAACCTTATACCTACTCTATGCCAGCACTTGCTATACTTTCCCCGCCCACTGGCGAACACTCTCACTGCTCAAATTACATCGGTACACTATCTCCGCATTAATTACATTCATTTGCATAACTTAGTTCGAGACAGGTTGGTTTCTATTTCGTTTGTTCTCACGAGGGGCGTATGACATCATGATAGCTTTGGCAAGACATCTAGTACTGGACAACGGATCAAGGAACAACACTATTATGCATGTTATTATATGAATGTATGGAATTTGACGTGTAAATAATCTTTACGAATAAATGAACATTGAACATTGAACATTCCATAGCCGCAATTCAATATCTTATAACAGGGCAATTTTAACGTTGTTTTTTTTTTTTTTTAATTATCTTTATTCGGGCAAAAATTATTTACAATATATATACAAACACCAGTGTTAATGTATCCTAGTGGTATATAACTTAATAATAGTTTACATAACACTTTGTCCAAGCACATAGGCCACTATAAAACTTGTAAATAGGCTCACGTTTGATTATAGCCTCCCAATAACACAGTTACCTTAATTTCTAATACGTAAGATTCTTTTTGGATTTTGAATTTCCTTTCACGACCTAGTACTTAAATAAGCCAAGCCCTATACTACGCACACAATGATTCTTAAGAATATCTTACCAGTTCACTTCTATTATTACCAAAGCTTCAATGGCAAGAACCTTAAGCCTGTTTTATGTAAAGCCTAAACCCTAAAGCCACCCAAGCGTTTTGAATGAAAGCTCATGAATGGACTGTGGCCTGTGACTCAGTAGGCAAGTATTGGGTTCAAAAGTGCAACGGCCGCTTCTGAAGGCAGGTAGGGTACAGTCGTGACCTCTACAAGGAAAGACTGCACACGGAGGCCAGTTCCCAGAAAGAAAGTGTATAAATATGAAATACTTATGAAATGTTTGTGCTATTATAATCCGAAATCGTCATCGTGATGCTATAGTTGCCACATAATCGTCATGCCGCTGATGAGCAATGGCCCAATTATAATGATAATGTAATACGACAACACTGTTTCACTGAAGATTTATGAAAAGTCAATTTGAAGGTGTTGTAACTAGAACATCTTATTCGATTGATATCATTTCCATTTGTAACTCCTGCCTTCTGCTACACAGGTTATCCAACTATGGCAGAAGACCGTACAATAAGTAATATATACAAGATACATAGGGTCTGCGGCAGATCAGATTAGATGACTCCACTCCACCGAAATCGTAAAGAAGGTCAAATACCTCTACTAATTACACCCATACAGGTGTTCAATCAATCAAATCTCTTATCAGTTGCGATCTGCCGGCTGTTGTGATCAAACTGTGAACAAAGCACCCACTTGTACCGACTTGTAAGTCGCTAATTACACTTTCTAAACGTTTCATAGTACTTATTTATTGTATAATATTGTACAAGAAAGTTGAAAGCATCAAGTAGTATAGTAATAAGTGGTAGTAAAATATATATTGATGGGACGTGTTTAGTATTGGCAATACTAAATTGTCACTTAAATTCAAATGTCTTTGCCACTTAAATTCAAATGTCATTGTCAAAGCCCTCATTAGCCCTCTTCCGTTTGCGACAGAACGCGGTTTGGACGCGTCTCTGTGGCCTTGCTAAAAATCATGTAAAAACAAGTGAATTAAATTAAACAAGTGAAGTGCATAAGTGACTTTAATTGCTAACCTACAGGCTAACCTAACATCTAACAGGACGGAGATCTAACAACCTATGTGATAGCAGATGCTGGCGAAAGAATAAATTAATTCTAATCATTGTACATAGCATAAACATAAACTCGATTAGGTTAGACCTTCAAAACTTGAATCTATTTCAGCGCCTCTAAGTTACAATCCAATATCTTAAGGGATGTCTAAAGAATTAATTTTATCAACTTGTTTAAGACTGAATAGGTATGTATGTATAGTATATGCATATCAAAATGTTGAAATCAAGGAAGCGCAACAACAGTGACGATTTGCAAGAAACAAGCGACTCTTTTCACTCGATTGCATAGAGAAGACATCACATGACGTGCTATTGTTGTAAAACCTCAACTCAATCTATGGTAGCAGCATTGGGGTCAACCACATATCTGCGAGCTAAACACGAGGGCAGCCGCACTAGGATAGACGGGTTCATTACCGATACATCGCATTGTCAATGAGATTAGCTAATAGCTCAATAGTGGACTTAGCAAGCCGTAGACTATATTTTTCAGATGCATGCAGAACATCTTTCAAACAAAATAGTTTTTGGAGGTTATCTTATGAATAAAATAATTTGTTATGAATTGGTTTGGTGTATGCTATTGCTTATCGCCGTAGAATTTGTATGGTGTTAGTAATGGTAGTAGTAATGCAACGACAATCACACATATAGTATGAAACCTTATAGAAGAACAGAACAAAAAGTAATGTAAAACAATTTTTTTATGAAAACATACAAATCTCACCCTCAGAACTTTTCTCTCATAGAATTCATGCATAAATTAGGTTACTTGGCGTACCTAAGTATACTGACCCGATGAAGGAATGTGTGTCATTTAATACAGCTTTGAACTTGGCATGATCAACATGTACCAACGACAACAATATCACGTCTAAAATCTAAATCACTCTTGAAATCACACAATGAAACAGCTACACCGACCGTGCTATGGCTCGGCAGTCGGCCTTTGTGTGCCTTCTGCGGTCGACCTGCCCTGGAATGCCTGACTCATACCTTCTTGCTCCACGAATTGCGAGGGAGCCTATGTTAAAGGCCAGTCGCGGAATAAGAAGAATTTCAGCGAATATTCGGGGAAGTCAATGGCAAAATGATGTCTTGTGTGTGAAAATAAAATTGAGCCTCTTTATAGATCTTCTTTAACGACTATGATCACAAAAAGTCTGATGTAACACATTGTTTCTATCTTCAGGCTCAGTTTTGTTGCAAATTTATATATTCAAACAAAAAAATTGATAATACATAGATTAAGCATAAAACATAGACTAATAGTGATACGTCCAGCAGTGGACAGATATAAGATAGGCTGATGATGATGAGATATAAGATAGGCTGTTTATTTCGGCTAATTCTTGGTGGTAAGTAGTTGATATAAATATATATGTGATATATTTAGTCAATGTTACCTTATCTATCTATTTATTTCAATTATTGACTTTTTTGTTATTCGTTTCGTTTAATGCGGAATGTAAAGATTCTGACCAGCTTTCGAGATTGGGGTCCATCTTGAAATAGATGGAAACTTGTAAGCCTTACTCAAGAATTTAACCTGATATTGGACTTCTCGTAAACTATAGAATGCGTCATAATATAATAATGTCATGTCGTAAACGACGATGCAAAACCCAAAGATGTTGCTTGAGATCTTAGTACATAGTGTAAGACACTCGAATAAGAAGATAGACTCCATAACGGCTTGTGAATGTGGGTTGAAGCAGTAGTAACAATAATACACTGTCTCTTACTTTCTTACTCAAGTTAACACAAACAATTATCCGATAGCAATCTCGTCTGAATTCGCCCAATGCTCGGCCAGCCCGATTAATGAAACCTTTCTAACAAGTAACATGACTTTCTCGTGTGTTTATGGTTCTGTAAGTAACCGCCCGTGGCCATGAAACGGTCCTATTATGTTTTAGAGTCTGCACAAGACCAGTGGATTAAATTGGAACTAAAATATTAAGAGATGTATAATATCTGGAAGGTTAGAAGTGCTTCCATCAGTCTAGCGCAGATTTATCAATCGCAGTCTCCACCTTTGCTTGTTGTTCGGAATTATCTGCTTTCTACAGATCTTTGGAACAACATCTTAAATACCTTGTACTTAGTTGAAGTTTACAGAGATTGGTGGAGGAAATTGTAGCGGAATTGGTTTGAGCATGGTTGATTATGATTAGTATTTTTAACTTGCTGGAGGACTCTTGATAGTACAGCACTTGGTAGCCACTAACAAAGTGGGTAAGTACATGAGATCAAACTGAATTGAGAACTTCATCAATTTCTTACATCACTTTTTATTACATTACATTAAAAAAAAATAACTGTATCCTGTCAATATAGGTATAAGTAAGGTAGTATGCCGATATACTGTCTTCATAATTTAAGTACAAACTTAAATAGCGTGACAGCATGCGATCTAAAATCTAGACTTGCTAATTCTAGCCTTCGCAAGTTGGTTCCTAACTAAGTTGCGAACTATTCAGATTAGCGTGACAGGATGGATGTTACTAATTATCACCAAACTTTCGACCTTGCCATAGGTACGTCCTGTACACCAATAGGTGTGTTATCTGTTACTTAGGTAAGTTTTTTTTTTTTTTTTTTACATTAAATAGGCTTACGTTTGACTATAGCCTGCCTGATGTTAAGCACCACTATAGTCTAAGATGTAGCACGCTTGCCTAGAAGAAACCTATTTACTCTAGATTAAGTAAGTAAAGTAAGTAAGTAAGTAAGTAAGTATATATAATTGTAAGTGGCAGGTTCACTTGGTATATTATTTGATTTAAAATATAATAGCGTAAGAGCATTACTTTTAATCGCTAATGCATAAGAAAAAAAAAAAAAAAAAAAAAAACAGGTGATACTCAGAAGCCTGTTGTACAAAGCTACAAATGGATGCGCGCGGTTCGCTTACATTATTTCTGTGCATTATTTAGTGATGAGAAGTAGGTTATGATAGTACACAATCTCATGTAGATTATGTCACTCAAGGGTATATTATTGTTATGGTGGTTGGGTTGTACAGGGCCCCCTTATACTACTACCATACCTACCAAAAACACAATGATCCATTGCTCCGATGTAGCGTGAAAGTGGAACCTAAAAACCTCAGAATACAGAAAGAACCTGTATTCTGAGCTAAAAACTCACTTCTTCTTCTTATAGAATGAGAGTGGCGGACTCTGGAGTCGAGTTTATCAGGCCTAAGGGCCTATGACATGGCTTTACGACTGCCGTAATAGACAAACAGCCAAGACCTACAATTTAACGTGTCACCCGACCCACGGAAGCACTCAAAATGGAATGCCACTTTTCGGTCACCCATCCATGGACTGACAGCATCGCCATAATCACTATGACACTATCACATTGGTAATATTATTGACTGCTAGTCCTGTAGAGGTGCCGTAAGTTTCTCTCTACTGGTTCACCTTGGCCCCGCGTGGCTGCCTACTCGGCACTTACATGATACAGGCATGCTGATAGTAATGTGATCTATTTCTAGACCTAGGCACTGATTTACTTATTGATATGTAGATACACATAGTATTTTGCATATTAGGTTTCTGAGAAAGGGTATCTCTAGTGTCGAGAGTTTGTAAATCGCCCATAGAGCCTCTGACATGCCTTAGCGAGGGTGTACTATGACAAACAGTAGGGACCCACAATTAAACGTGTTATCCGATCAATACCTACATAAGTATAGTTGGTACGTATGTCGTATTCAATTGGTACTCGTTTAAAAATTGACTAATCTTCACGTATTCCTAACTCTATGATCACAGAATAATTAGGTACTTACATGCCTTTCTTTTTTTATCCTAAACTATGAATAATCTTAGTTCTATACATAAAAACTAGAACTACCTGTGGACCTTTTACCTGCACGTTCCATCGCAGGTGTATTCGATTCCATATCGAACTATGGTATCGATCCAAGTTTTTGTGATAACAGATGAAGGTATCAGCTGGTACAAAAAAAGTAGCAGGTGTGCTTTGACCAATTTATATCAGCTGTCTTTGTGCTATGCTTAGTTGATGATTGCCTAGAAATTTAAACAAAAGAATAAAATGTAAATGTACCTACTTATTCATTTTGATTTGATAATCTCATACGATCGACTCACAATGCAAATATTGCAACTTGCAATATTTTAAATCTGATCAACTTGTCGTCCTTGCAGAAACCAGTTTGACCCGAAATAACCAGAAACGATTCTATTTCGGGCGAGATAAAATTCGCCACCTACGAAAATGAAAGAAGCCTGCAGTGCCTGTCAAATACCGATGTCAGAATATGAATGTTAGTTTTAGATTATTATGTAAATCTACTTAATTATAGCGGTTTTTTTTGTAAAATAAAAAACAAACCAATGTCAGTTTCTGAAAACGCCTGATGAGAATACAATATCCTGGATAATTCGCGCACCTTTTGACCGCAGTGAGTTTGGCTTCGCTTCACTCACCACGTTTCGCAGATGCGTCGCGCGCGGCGCTAGTGTCGCTAGTCTCCCATGAACCGCCGCCGCGTCAGGTTGCGTACGCGCGATTACAACGGTCCAACTTTTTACGTAAATTGTAAACAGTTTTCGATCAATTCCAACCCATTTACAAGACAGTGAGAGTGAAAAACTGTGCCAGTGATACTCTAGTGCATATACCAAAAAGTTTTCACGTGATTTTGTGGGAAAATCGCGAGGAAAACACGAAAAATATCTGTTTTTAACGGAACTGGTTTCTGGATTCTGCGTCGGATACAGCCGACTATTGGGTTTTTCGGTGAGTTGCGTTTTGTTATGGTGTTTAGAGTTTCATGGTGGTGTAACGGTTGTCTTGATTGCGAATTGTTTTGGTTTGTTAATTTTTGCATTGTCTTTATTAGGTGACCGTTTACTTTGAATCTGCTGACGGTGGCGTGTAGGTAGTTATATCGCACAGTAGGTTACATAGGTAATCTATGTATGTATTCAATATTCAAAGTAGCGTTCTGCGAGCATATAGGTATGTACCTAGGTATTAGCGTTATGTTTTTCTTCACTGTCACTAAGTCGAGGACTACCTACTTATTTTTGGCAGCAGGTACCTACCATAAGATAACACACAGAAATAAAAGAGAACCTAAAGCCAAAAAATATAGATGTCTATTTATAAACAACATTCATTACCCATCCAAACCACTCTTGCAATTATCTGCCACAAAATTGCCACGCAAAAAGTGGTTATTAAACCATAAAGGTACCGCTTTAGCCATATCCGAGTGTCGTTTACTTAATTCTGTAATATTATCTGAAGGACCGGGAGTAGGGTTGTTGACCTCAAACAGGTATGATGGCACAGCGGTAGAGCATAGGTACCTACTTTGTATGGGTTGTTGCTTAGTGTTTAGTGCAAGAGATGTGGTAAGCTATATGCATTGCATAGCTTATTGTATGCAAGATATTGCTTTTAGCGATAAGGACATCTATTTAAAATTAATGACCGACTTGTTTTTACATGGATGTCACAACTTTTTACGGTAGAAGAATTTCGTGTTGAGACTTGATTTTATTTTTTATACCTATTGGATTTTTTTTTCATGTTCCACTCATACATTTATTTACAATAGAACTTTTTGGTTGTTTGTTTAAAAGAACCTTATCAATGCCCCACTAACTAATTAGTATTACCTGAATCGGTGTACAAAATAACAGATAAGTAGGTACCTACCTCAATTACCTATCTGTACATTTGATAAATAGATAAAACTACTAATTTTTATTTCTTATTTATTTTCGACTAGGAAGTGACGCAGTAAGTACGACGTAACACGTATTGATAATTCGATACGTCTACCTACCTAGGTACCTACCTACTCTAAGAATTTATCTGATAGCTGATAAGAAGTAATATTGTGAAAATTTTAGGTAAGAGACAGTTTTATATGTACAGGTATCGTTATATCTTTATGTTGGGAGACTTTTACCATCATACCTATTATTACTTTTGCCATCTGTAATTCAATTCTCACCGAAGAAAGTTGTCATTCGAAAATGAAGGTGTCATTTTTTTTTTCTTTGGCCATAACTTTGTATTGTGCCAGTTCTCAAGTAAAAAGGTGACAATCGTTTGTACCTACCATAGACTATCCAGTAAGCTTGGTTAGGTAAATTCAAATCTTAATAAAAGTATAGCGGCATACACTTTACTTACCTACTTCTTCTTCTTTAAAAGCTGAGCCGTTGTGTAACAAAAATAATAAATAATAATGTTAAGATTTGTACATGCAGATTGCAGGTTGCTTGTGGCCACTAGCAAATAGTACCTAGTAGAAAAAATACCAAAGTACCTACTTACTTAAATTAAAGAAAATCCTTTATTTGTACAACCGGTCGAAGTAGGTTGTCACATTCCTTGCCATTTATAAATAACTAGGTACCTACTTGATGAATTGTTCAGCCTTCCTGAATGTCTGTGGCTAAAAGCAGACAACTTGAAACAGGTCGCTGGCTAGTGTCCATATTAGTGAGCTTAATTTATGTAGCTTCCGTGGGTCGGATGACTCGTCTCGATTGTACATTTAATGTACAGAAAAAGGACTCTCTCATAATTAAGTAGGTAAATAAGCACGCCTCTCCTAAGAAACTTTTTGGAAATGTAAATCATTTACCTATACTACTTACCTCTTTTGGGCGCTTCTATTGGTCGGATGACATATAGATTAAATTGTAGGTCGCGGCTGTCCCCCTAGCACCTCTAGTACGGTAGTCGTAAATCCATGTCAGAGGCCCTTAGGGCGGCTTGATAAACCCTCGACACCTGAGTTGGCCACTCTCATTCGATAAAAAGAAGACTACAGCTGAGTGTTTACTTACTACGTATTTGATTATACCTATTTGCATAACTAGTTATCTTAATACTTATTTCCATTACACAAGTGTTATCAAAAAGGTTACTGAGCTCAACAATGACTCATATTGCCAAAATAACAGAAGATACCAAAGTGGGTTAACTATTAAAACCCAGTTTAAGTAGGCTTATCGATTTTTGTGACCAAATACCCATTTTAGTACTACCTAAAGTGGCAAAACAGAAAACATTACTACCATTGTATTAAATTACTAAATGCCCACACAGGTCACAGATTGTAAAGTCCAAAATTGCGAACACCGCCTTCTTATGTTAGCCCATACACATCAGAAGGTATACCTAAAGGTTTTTAATCACTCTAAAGGCTTCTAACCAGATGTATGACTGCTGTGATCCACCAAGACAACAAAAAACCTTTCTGTATTCTGAGCAAAAAACGCACTTTAGTATGGGTTACCCATCCAAAAAATAGCCACGGCGTTAATTGCTGCATTTTTTAGTTTTGGTACTTAGGTACTTAGTTGCCTAATTATAAGCACACAGTGTAAGCACGTCCTTCTACTAGTTATTTCAAATAAAATCATCGTCAGGATGAATTAAGTTTAAATAGTTTTGGTCCAAAAATGGTTTGGTTCATTGAGATATATGTACGGAACAAATAGAATAGGTGGTACGACCTACGCTACTGCTACAATAAAGGTTAGACTTCTTCTTCTTTACGAATGAGAGTGGCCAACTCAACTACAATTGAACATGTGATCGGAAACACGGAAACGCCAAAAAATGGAATGCCACTTTTCGGTCACCCATCTAAGAACTGACCGCGTCAACCTTTGTCATTGGTAATCGCAAGCAATTGCCTCCACTAGCTGAGCATATACATACCTACATACATCACAGTAAGTATAGCTGTAGTAACTTAGTAGTTGTGCACTAAAGTTGAATAAACGTTTACCTAACTAAGCTGAGGACTTACACCTGTATCCTGTACGACTAGTTATATTGCCAGTGCAGACATAGGTACTTACTTAACTTTAAAAATACATGTTACACTTTTATACTTACGGAGCATGCGTTCAAGCTACACTTTAAATAGTTAGTAACTACTTACTAAGTATGTATATTCCTAGTCAGACCGATTTTTTAAATTAGGTAGGTAATTGATAAAAAGTAGCAAGAGGTCACCAGCGCCTATGGACAATTTCAATAATCAGAGCATCATTCAAATCTATTTGTTATCTAATCTTTCTCTTTAGTCGTATTTCCACATGACTGAGGGTCGTGACTCCCCCGCAGAATTAATTCGTTAAGGGAGTTCTCTTGGGCAGATACTTCATGGTGGGCGCCCAGGTCCTTCCACGCTGTTATCTCATAGTTAGGTCAAATAAAATTGAATTTAAAAGGTACAAATATATTATAATATATAAAAATAATAATAATATATCAAGGTGCATAAATATTTAAACTTTAAAGTTCCGCTAAAGCAATCGGCTCGTGAGAACGCCGAAATCTACTGCATTTAAAATATGATTAAGAAATGCATGCGCGTGCGTTTTCTCACGACTTGCTCTGGTTATTTGGTTATTGCTTGAATTAAACTATGTAATATTACTTAGTATTAATGCCATGCGTTTGTGAGTAGGTAGGTACGTATGTTTGTATGATCCTTTTTCTCAGTTTCCGTGATACCATATAAAGTTATTTCCGTAGAAACTAACTAAATTAACTATTATGACAAATTGCCGATACACCTAAATAAATTTAACTAATTTCATAATAAAATCAAGCTGTGTATTTCCTTTCAGAAATCACTTTCATCCTAAAAACTAAGCATTCAAATAATTTTGATAAAACTTGGATTGTTTACTATATTGTCCGAGTTGAAATAAAATCGCAGGTAACACCGCGGGGCGCTCCTTATATTTAAACTTATTCAGGCACCGGTCAGACATGTTACCTTGGCGTAAAAGCCTTGGCTCTAATGAGTTCGTTGATATTCGAGTGAAATCCTACGTCACACCACGGCTACCTTTCATTCACTTTCAATCTTAGAACTTTAATGATTTTTTTAAGTGATAAATATATTTATGTTGTGATTATGATGGCCTTTGCGCAGCCAAAACTCGCGGCGCGTCTTCTTACCATTTTGTAGTACGATTACCAAAATTGAACAGTTGGCAAACTAGATAGGTACGATCAATAATTCTTAATCTAAGTACATTGTAATACACTACATTTATTTACAATAATAAAATATAAAAACAAGGGAAGAAAAACTAAACATACTACTTCTAACTACTACAAAAAGGGGGCACTTAGAAAATCTTTAGAAAAGCCTAAAGATAATCTAAGTGCTCCAGCCCACTACCAGAGGTAGTAGGCTTGAGCACTTACCTTTATGATCACAATTATCGTAATAAGTGACGATGACGATTACTTATATTAGGTATTGGAACATACACGTATCAATACTTAAATTAATAGTTACTCATCATTTAGTATCACAAAGCAACTCATACGTTGAAGATAAATCAAACTATTATCATTATTTATTTATACGTAACATATGATTATTTCCTGGTTCATATTTCGAGACAACCGTCATTCATTTGAATTCCGTCTAGCGTTCCGTCTATGTAGACAAACTGCATTCGACTTCGTGAATCACGATAGGTATAAACAAACAACGTATGACAGTCTACATCAAATTTCCTTGCTAGATTCTAAATTTTTAATAATATTTTTGTGAGCCTTAGTTACACAGTAAAATCATCTTGTATGGTTTTGCCTGACTTCTCATTTCCCTCGAACAATTTAAACTAGGTCTTTCAATCCTCAAAGTTGAATTGAATCAGTAGGTATCTTTCTATGATGATTTCTGAGAACGAACGTTCTATTCCAAAATTCACACACAATTTTCAGGCTTAATCTTGTTCAAGTGCTGCCCCCATTCTGTATTAAAAATCTAGGTACCTAGTTAGTCCATATTCGCTGGTCCATCAATACTCCGACCTTGCCTGCAATACAATGCAGTGAGCGGCTGTTTCTGGCTGTTACTCATAACGGTACAATGCGTTTTAGTCAGTATTGTTTCGGCGAAATTAGGCTTGTCAATTATCTTGATCTACTATCAATCTTCAGGGTTGATCTGGTCTTTTAACGATTTACATAAATAAGGATTGTCTATTATTTAAATGTGTGATAAAACTGGGTCAAGTTCATCCTATTCAAAAAGCTGTCGCTTTATTTTTATTTCTCTGTGGCCTGTGGTTTTTTCATTTATATGACATGCCATAATTTGACAAACCATTACCTTTGGCGTTTTAACTATTTTGTCCTTTCGAAGTTAACGGGTTCTCCAGTCGTATCGAGAAAACCTGGGGAACCGCAGTCATAAACTTCAAATGGCAGCCTTTACACCACGTGAAGGTTCCAATTTATCGCTTCTATTCTAGTAATAAGTATTATTATATCCATCCTAAATGGGCTTAAATAGTAAACAAGACTATCAACCACTTCTCCATCTAGAACAGCGTAAACCTCTTATTGTACCAATCTTGGCACGAAATCAATTGCCTGGAAAGAACAATCGTCATTCAGAATTCGATCCGGTGTTTCCGGACAAGTACGAAAGGTACAATCTGGTTACAAATAGGTACGTGTTATATACGTTACATAAAGATTACGAACGTATTATGTTGAGTGTGTCAACGATACTTTCGTTTCAACTTTCGTAAGTACTTTAATTATGTAAATAGATTGATTGTTTTGGGCCGAGATCAATGATCTGTGGCTTTTGAAAGCAGTTCTTGGGTTGAGCTTTAAACCGTGACCGCTTCAATGAGGCTATTGATACAATTCATTAATGGGATTTGGTTTGATTTTCTCAAGCATTCTCTTTGTGATACTAGTTACTTACTTAATGGTGACATTGGTTACGCTTTCTTTTCTATTTTTAACTTATTTTTTTATCTACTTCCACTTAATAGTTCTTGAAATCTCATAATAGTATATCTCTTGGTACCTAGTTCTTATTAACCAGGCTCTGTCATTGAATGTATCTCATCATGCATCTCATCATGCATCTCATCATCATGGCTATCATAATCTCATCAACATCATTTCATTATTCACTTCACTGACTTCAGATCTTCGTTCCATGGTGTTCAAGTTTGTCACGATATCTAGAAATCAGTATTCTCCACGACCCCGAAAGCGCTCTTGGCACCGGCTGATTGTTCGGAGTGAAACGAAAGGCGTGCCGATTCGGTTCCCGCGGCTGGGAGATTGTGGTTACTTTCCCTCTGATGCTGTCTGTCCTATCTGCATACAATACTGTGCTGATGCAGCCGTGAGAAATGGCTGGAAATGTGGCACCTCAAAGGAAAATATAAGTCACTTTGTATGTATTTTGTTTGGGATTTATTTCATAGGATCTTACCAAAAGCTTCTTTCATCGGCACCAAACGCTCAGCTACGAAAGTAAAATAGCTGCCAATTTATTAATTTATGAACTTTAATCAGAACATTAACTGCTCATATACTTAAGTACTTACATACACATTGACCACAGTCCCAAGATTGTTAAGTAGACGATTTTATACTTGAACTGTTAACCAAAATATAAGTAAGTTATTAATAACTAACTATGAGTGAACAATTCTGGTGGCGAGAGTTTTCAAACTGATCTAAGAGACTTAACGATTTTCCCCACATTACGTTATTACGTATTATATTGAACTTGCACTATTAGCAATACAGCACAAGCAGTCACATGGGTAACACATGACATTGACAAGTCACGTTTCAATGTTGAATTTTAATGATTCTACAACTACTGCTATAAGGTTTACGGAAATACCCACATTCTTGCACAAATGGAGGCTTCACCTTTTAAAACCATGTTTAACACATTACCTAGTAACACTATACTCTTTGATATTTTATGTAAGACAGTTGTTAAGATATTAAGAAGTTGTATCAGTTTCATCTGCTCGTAATTCCACTGCACGTCGTTCGTCATTTTGCTTCAAATTCCTGTTAGTGCTAGTTTTGTCCCGATATTGCCGTCAAAAGTTTTATTTCTTCCAGCCATCATACAGGTCTTCCTACACTTCTTTCTAGACCAGTATATACTAGGAAGTTTTTAACTGCACTTTCGGTCACTATTAGGGCCTACAATCAAGCCTATCTCAGTTTAGGATCCATTATACATAATAACTATATGCCAAAAAATATGATCATAGTTCCTTTGAGACAGTAAAGGACACCGATCAAGCACTTTTTCTGTACATACTCGTACTTATGTTCACTAAAGTTATTTGTACATTGTAATCGTCAGTTTCGTTTCCGTGTTTGCACTTATTATATATTATTTTCTATATGCTGAATCAAATCTATCACCACTCTAAACAAAAACACTTATCCTCCGACACTTTTTTGCCTCTTTAATGAATGATGGCTTATGGGTTTAAGCTATTGTTAAGTTTTTGCTCCATCAAGTAAAGTTAGTTAAGGAGGCGGGCACGAACCGGCGCCTGTATTGTTAGTTTTTACGTGACCTGAGAGGCTGCACCGACGCACTCCTACGCGCATAGGCGCCTGCGCATGCCAGCGTAGGGTTGGCACTTTACACCATTAAGTATATCTGTACATTTTTTTTACATATAATAAAACTGTAACCGGTCGGTGTCTGTACATTGAAGATACTTGAAAAAAAATTGTTGAGGTGTCTTCATTGATGCAATAGAACACCAAAATCATGTTTGTCTGTGTGTCTGTAAGTATGTTTGTTCGTTATAGACTCGAAAACGGCTGAACCGATTTGTCTACGGTTTTCACTAACATGTTGGTGCATTTTTAATTTAACATTATATGATTATTTTATTTCAATCGGTTCGTAAATAAAAAAGTTATGTTCATAATATATAAACTTGAACACATTTCCTATAAGTATGTATAATAGAGCTGATTTGATCCGTAGTGTTACTTACTGGTATTGATTTAGGAGAAAATAAATCAGTTAAGCCTTAGGTTGTTTTTGAAATTACTTCTTTTTTATTCTATGGTTCAATATATTTTCATCAAGCAGTTAAGTTTTATTGTTTACTTTGTACTTAACTGGCTTTTGTCCGGGCTTAAACCTTTGTGTTAAATCACTACATGTACTTATCTATTTAAAAAAACAAACTGCATCAAAATCCGTTGTTTAGTTTTAAAGATATACGCATACATACATATCACATACAGACAGACGCGGAAAGCGACTTTGCTTACTATGTAGTAGGTACTAACTATATAATGTACTCACTATGTACTTAGCGACAGTGATACTTACCTGGCTCATATTTTTGCTCGTAATAACTAATGTAATGGATGACCAAAATATGCTATCCTAAAATCAATCTATAAATAAAGTATGCGTATAAATCTGCCTGATAAGAGGTACCGAAGGTTGGCAGTGTGTTTATCAACATTTGCTTATCGCGGCAACAACACACCAAATAGACTTCTCATCATAACGCCTAATAAGTAAGATACAATCATAGTGCTAATGAGTAAGTAAGGAACAGTAAGACAACATATATGTATAACTAACTAGTAATTATTTTGATTTTAATTTCCATTTGCTTGATATAGTCGATTGAAAAGCAGAGACTAGTGTGTTCTCGTAGTACGTATTTGACCCGTAAAAATGAATTATTATTGATGAACTTAAATCTAAATAAGGTCCTCGCGAGACAATTCGGAAACTAAGTCAGCGGAATCATTTATTTTTTAAGAAGTTCTAGTTGAGTATAGCATCATAAAGATCTTTGATAGTAATTTGTATTTGTAGATAGGGATTCTGTTTTTATATTGTCTACGGCCTATCAGCACACTTGCCGGCCTTGTCGATTGGCATTTTTGCCATTGTTGTTATAATATTAATGAAATCATGACATTGTAACACCAGCTTTGGGGCCATCATTTTCGAATGTCAATATGCGTGGATGGAATGCTTAGCAAATGTTTTAGTGTTAACTATGAAAACTTTATATTTATGTATTTTGTTTGACTCATAGTCAGGGAAATACTTAATTTCGATGGTTTATAATTAGTTAAGTGCTTAACTGGATTTTGATAACATCAAAATAAGTACTAGAATATTATTTAATTAAGGAATTATAAAGAAAGAACGAATTACTTTTTATCCCGGATTACCGCGGATAACACCGCTAGGCGCTTCTTAATACAAATATACGTATTAGTACTAAATAGCTTAATTGTTAATTTTTTTCTTCAATATGTACTTGTCTATCTTGAGTCGTATTTCCTCATGACTGAGGGTCGTGACTCCCCCGCAGAATTAATCGTTGGGGGAGTTCTCTTAGGCAGATACATCGTGGTAGGCGCCCATGCCCATGCCCTTCCACGAAGACACAATATGTCCTCGGATATTTGTGGTCCTCAAACATATCGGTTTACTCGCGATGTTTTCCTTCACCGCTAAGTGAGTGCGAATCCACAAATAACTTGAAAATCGGTGTACGGCTGGATTTGAACCAGGGTGCATCTGGATGAAAAGCAGACACGAACCGCTGAGCCACACTCGCTTTTTATGCTCACTTGTTTATGTAGTTACAACCCTATCAAATCGCCTGAGCCTTGCAGTCGCTCTGTCGTAACCGTGCGTGCCGGCGTGTCCTAATGTTATCAAATATATAGGTATATGTACCACGGCCCCTCTGATTCACGGAATTTGATTATATTATCGAGGGAAACTGTTGTTTCTTACATCATTGCATTCTAGTGCATAAAAGAAGATCTAGACTCTATAAGGAACGTTTACCTATCTCATGAGTTTAGAGAAATAAAACTATTATTTTTAACAAGGTACTTACTTACCTACTTAAGCTATAGATTTGATTGAACTTTGTAAAAGATCATCTAAAATTAATTGTATGTACCGGCGATACTAACTATGTACTAGTAACTACTAGTTATTATATATGTATATATCTACTATATAAAAATAAGTAGGGTTTTCCTTACTGACGCTATAACTCCAGAACGCACGAACCGATTTCCACGGTTTTGAATTCGTTGGAAAGGTCTCGGCTCCGTAAGGTTTATAAAAAAAAAGAAAAAAACGAAGCAATCTGGTGGCGAAACGGAGTTCGCCGGGATTGCTAGTTACTTACATGTACATATATTTAGCAATGCAAATGACTGAATCGAAATATTCTACTTTTATAATTATTAGTTACTACTAAGTTATTAGTAAAACTATTAAAAATCCATTCCACGTCACTAACGTGGCCTCTCGATATTCTTTATCAACAGCATGATAGTTCCTGCTTTCATATCTGATAACAACCGATAACAAGTTACACACTAACTATAATACACTCATGAAACGACCTTTTCCCTGTCAATGCTGATTTCCCTAATGTATGACATATCCTGGTGAAAGTATTATTTTGTATCAGTTATCTTACATTACCTATAACTATGTAAATAGCATCCTCACGTGTAGCAACTGTTCTAGAACATTCACCGCTAAAATAGGGTATACTCGTATTAGTCATGTGAGGACGCATCAGTAACTTACCCGTAGGATACGTTCGCCGCCGTAGCCGAAAGCGGCTTGGAATGCATCATCATCATCATCACCTACCTGCCTATTTGTGCAAAAAGTCATTTGTGGATTTTTTGTAAGTATTTCTGCTTAAGTAACTATTTCTGAAAATACCAAGTAACTAAGTATATCAGCCAAAGATTTGCTTCCCGTCATATGATTTGTGTGTAACATTCTCATAATGCAGTCTGTTCGTGCAAGCCTTATTATTGTTATCGTATATTTAGATCTGCGGAGATCATACGTCATACAACTTTATAGTTGCAGCAGGATTATCGTGATAGGGAATTTGTAACAGTTTACGCAATATATGTAGGTACCAATGTAACTATATAATACTTTTTGTGAATAAATGTACCTACGTTTGATTCCTCGAAAACTGTGTTCTTATTAATAAGTAAATGAATTTAATTATTTTCTAGATTTTTGTTTCTAGGACTAGAAAAGTTAAACGCTCTATACAAATATAGATTATGATTTTGAAACCTAACTAGTTATTATCTCATTGTACATAGTTTAATTGTTGTTATTTAAAAATATATTTTGAAATTGAATTGAGTTATTATCTAAAATAAAGTACTTTCATATCTAACATATAAGTAAAGTATATAGGTATCTAATCCTGGTAGAATTGTGTGAGTTTCTGTCAAGCATTGTAGTGCTGCTATCGAGACGCTGAATTCTTCCTTTCGCGCGACTGGGCTTTAAGTTCCTGTGTAAAACTAAGTTTATGCTTATTCTGAGAATTCACACAGAAGTGCAGTAATTATATTCGCCAAGCTCAGTATGGTTTATCTATGTTTGTTACGAAACAGCCATTACTTGGTTGTTTCTTTAATTACTTAACTAACTAATTAAGTTATGCGGTGTTATGAAGTTATATTATAATTGACTTCCGCCTCGGAATGTTACGTGTAGAAAGGTGATACTTTTATTGAATTAGATTTGCTTTCAATTTTCTTTTCGCTTTGTAAATATTTACTTGCATATATTGATTATTCAATTTGGAGCTAATAAAATTTGCAATTTACACCTTTTTATTAGTTATGCAAAATTTTATAATTTATTGAATTATGCTCAGTTGCCATGCAATTCGAGTCAATTTTGTTGCATGAAAAAGTTTTGTTTAATGGGATAGTGTATTACAGACACACAAACAAACCACAGTTGTAACCTCCATCTTTAATTCGAAGGTTAAGAATGCATATCGATCTTGAAAATAGAACGGCCTCAAAACTGCTATAGTTAGTTGATATTTGGCAAGCGGTCATTGACTGGCGAGTTTTTATAAGTGTCGGTAATTGAGCAATCAGATTTGATGATTGAGAGCGAGTAATCAATTTGATTCAATTGATAATGATAGGCGTCTGTTGGTAATAAGTATAATAAATAGTGTTAGTCAAAACACCGTGCGAAAAACTTAGAACAACTTCTTGCGCAAGGACTACTTCTTAGAGACTTTCGGTTCTATCAAATGTATTACTCGTGGATGGTAGAATATATATGAAATGCCTGTAGCTCAGCTAGAGCAGGAATTGGCACTGTCGACACTATCAGTTCCGTCCTTTGGAAGGGTGTTCAAACAATTACATTACTAGTCCTTGTCTGTTAGTAACAATACCTACGGCAGTCGTCATGTCACTGGCCCTTAAGAGTTCGTAATTATTATTTGAAATTGTTTACAAGAATATTATAATGATGTCTCTTTACCGTAAATAATAAGAACCGTCAACCGGGCGCTCCAAGATACTTTTGAGTATTGCATGTTTTGACATTTCTCGACACATACGCAATCTGAATCTGAATGTGAATCGTATCGTATGTGGCAAGTAGCATCGAAATGTTAAGGAGAGCACTTCTTACGAAACTACTCGCGTAATGTTATTAAACGACCGACTTCTTGGTATTGCATGATCGGAATTAAATCGATCCGGAGAACGACTATGATGAACTAGTAAAAAGAAATGTAAGATGCTCTAGATGTAAAAAATATGTAAAACTAACTTAGGTACTTAACTATCTGATTCTAACTAAGCAAGTTACAAAATAAATACTTAAAACAAATTGTTTTTAAATGACTCTTAGTAACTAGTGAAGTAAATTCGTTATGTTTATCTCGTTCTTGGGCAACCATTATTTACTTACTTGGTTTTAATTAAATTGAGAATTTATAAGTAGTCTTATCATTGCTTAAGTTACATATTATACTTTGCTTATCACTTGAAATAACACGAGTTCAATGCTCGGAGTATTTTTATTAATAAATATTAATTAATCATATGACATGATATTGAAGACACCTGCCTACCACATTGGTAACAGGTTAAAAAAAAAATAGTCCAAGAAGAGTATGGTTACATAGAAAACAAACGACAAAATTATCATATCTGTTTGTTCCTCTTTCAAGTCGCAATGGAATGACAAACCATCATGAACTTTAGTATGGAGATAGTAAAGTGTCCCATAAGCAAATGACATAAATTAGCTACTTTTTGTGGCGACGCAGGCCACTGCTTTAGAGGGCATGTACCATGTAACAAACCATAATTTTAAAATTCAACATGTAACTTATACTTATATTACGGTTTTCACTCACGTGTAATTTCGCGTATGTTGTTTACGCGTTTAGGGTGTAATGACACCCAGCATCAGAACGTACGTTACAGTACCTACAACATACGCGAAATTACACGTGAGTGGAAACCGTAATAGTTACATATTGATAAGAATGTAAGTATTAAAAAACCTTAAACTTTACAACTTTATAAATTATGATCTTTCCAGGCTATCGCGATGGTGTGGTGATCCCGGCGTGATGATGAGGCTCGAGGCTAGCGAGAAACAGCACCGGTACCACAACCTGCTCAACGATGACCATGCTAGTGAGTATTGTGTTCTTTTTACTTGGAGCTAAAGACTTGTTGGTGGTACAGGCCCTATTTTGAATCTTCATATCAAATGGAATACCATCATTGCTTCGGACATTAATTGTACTTACGTTAGGACGGGAAAAAAACAAGTAGTTGTTACGTTTGGTAGTTTATTGTTTTGGCAATTTAACTTTTATGTACTTACCTACTTATTTAACCTTTTGAGTCTCTCTTTGAGTCGTATTTCCACATGACTGAGGGTCGTGACTCCCCCGCAGAATTAATCCGTTAGGGGAGTTTTCTTGGGCAGATACATCGTGGTGGGCGCCCAGGTTCTTCCACGGAAGACACCTGTCCTCGGTAACCTTTTGAGTAAATAAATAAATATTTCAGGACATATCACACAGCGCCATCTAGCCCCATACTAAGCTTACGCTTGTATCATGGGTACTAGATAACGGATATAATACATATATACTTTTTTCTTTTGTAAATACATACTTATTATACATAGAAACGACCAGACTTAACACAAATAATTACAAATTTTAATATTCATAATTACTTGTGCCATGCGGGAATCGAACCCGCACCCCTAGATTAGAAGGCAGAGCCACTACCAACTAAGCTAACGGAGCAGTCAAATAAATGCTTTTATGTTGTTTTGTTCTTTGTACAAAAATACTGTGGTCAACGTTCATGTTGCATATTTGTATTAGTTTTGTGCACTATATTGGTAAATATGACAGTGTTTAGGTATTTACATAGATTCAAATGAGTTGGTATTTACGTAGTCATCAATCAGCGAAACTCGTTTCTCTTCTAAATTAGAAAACACATTTCTGCCTATGTTGTGTTGACGCATAGGTGTGGCATTGCCTTGACCTAGCCTGGCCTAGACCTTACATACAATAAAAGTGCTGTCAGGTGCGTTCGCCATTAGCTAAATACCTTAGTTAGCAGCACAAATATATGAAAATAGCTAACAAGAATTACTCGTATTTTAAGAGCTAGTTCTAATATTTCGCCTAACTTAACAAAAGTTAGTAAGTCAGGTACCACAGTGAAAGTGCCAGACTATAAGTTATAGTGTTAAGTTCATAGTGACTGTCACTTTTGCCCATAGTTAGAATGCAATTATAAATAGGTCCTTAGGGCGGCTTGATAAACTCTCGACACCTGAGTTGGCCGCTCTCATTCGATAAGAAGAAGAAGAATGTGACAGACTGTAGCAAAGGATTTTACAAAAGATTATGTAAATCGATTAAAGTTTTTACGCCTGAATTCATTATCGCTTTAAAAGTTTCAATGGTAGTTTCCTAATACTTTTTACTGACTGCTAAACCGTTAAAGATCAATTAAAATAGTTACAATAAGAACAAAACGCAAGGTTTTTGTTATTCAAAGAGTATAATGGTTTGTACACTGCTGTTAATTCCCATGCTTCTTGCAAAGAGGTCGGTACCTACTGTTTGCATGCAAAGTTTGAAACGGTACTGTCTGTGAGAACTTAAAAGTTTTGGCAAAGTGGTACGTACTAAATTAAATGGTGGTGCATATTCTAAAATACAAGTAGACACATACCGATTTTATTGTCTCATCTATTTACCACGATATAAGAACGAGGTGTATACCTAAAAACTAGTTTTTTTTATTTCTGTTCATTGTCAAATAAAAAATAATTCAGAATTTCTTAATTTGTCTAATCGTTATGGGTATCACACCAAAAGCTGATAAATAAGACTTTAGAAAAGAATGAAAGGAACACATTTTGTTCTTTACATTGTAACTCAAAGTGACTTTTACCAACTATGATATCGTATAGAAAAGCATGAGAAAATACATCATTAATAACGTAACAGCTAGTCTCTACAAGTTACAAATAAGTCACAGCTAAGCAACTTACTTAGCAGCTAAGCAACTTACTTAGCAGCTAAGTAAGCTAACTTAGTAATTAGATAGCATAGTGGTTAGAATATCTGATGCAGCCTTATCGATGTGACATACGACCCGACTCCGCGATTCTGTAGATTAGAGTCGTGGGAAACATGCTTATCTGAAGGAATCTATACTTAATATTATAAAGCTGAAGAGTTTGTTTGTTTGTTTGAACGCGCTAATCTCAGGAACTACTGGTGCGAATTGAAAAAATCTTTTTGTGTTGAATAGACCATTTATCGAGGAAGGTTTTAGGCTATATAACATCACACTGCAACTAATAGGAGCGAAGAAACAATGGAAAATGTGGAAAAAACGGGGAAAATTATTCATTTTTGAGAACTTTCGTTGCGTGGGCTACGAAAACGGTTCAAGATATCAAAAAAATATGTAAGTATGAAAGAATTATTCCTCTTAAAATGATCTAACAAAATGTCTGCGACAGTATATGTCTATCTTTTAAGATTAACTCACTAGAACCGTTTTTATGGTAACTAATAACTATTCCACGCGGACGAAGTCGCGCGCACCAGCTAGTGTGTAATAAATAGGATGCAGTTAGGTTACAACATACTTATTAAAAAAAACAATTATGCAGTTAGTTAATGGTGTTTTACAAGGAACACGGAAAGTAAAGCATACATTTAGTTTATTACACAAACAAAAAATAAATAATTTAATTAATAGAATTTCACTAAATAGTCGTTACAGGATGGACAATGCAATGCTTATTTGAAAATTCAGACAGTTATATGGAGGAAGCTTTGCTGAAGTGTTTTATACCAACATCTGAGCTTAGCTTTTATTTTAATCTCAATACATAAGGTCTATTATCGTCTACACATATTGTAATGAGATTAATAGTCTTTTTAATTCATGATGACGCTTGACTACAACTTGCGTGATGTTAAACGACATTGAAATCTTCGATCTAAAGCGTTTGTCTAGAACAAACCGCTTCACTCTGAACCTGAACATAAGTAATTGCAGTTGAAGTATTTATTACCAGTAAAATGCTATAATAACACCTCACCCCAGCAAGTCATGCGAGCCCTACTTCCGGTCGGCTGCATCCGGTGTGTCGGGAACGAGAACCTGTGACGTCACGCCTCGCTGACCAGTGGCAGGCTAGAGGGCTTGTATTAATACTAATGTATGCCCGTGGGTTCCTAAATATATAAAGCTCATAAAATAACCTATGTTAAATAGTCCTCCTTTCTCTGCGCTTGTCCATAGGAACATTATCAGCTGAGGCGCTTGTGCTTTTAGGGTTCTTGTAGTCAAACGCCTGTCTGGCCCAGTTAAAAATATAAAGTAAGATAGAATGAAGATCAGTGATCAAGGTGTCTTATAATTATCATCAAGCAATCACACACAAGCGTTTCATAACGTGCGTAGATTGCATCTAGGCGGGTACGGGTAGTATAGCCTACAAAATCTAGCATTGTTAACTAACCATCAAAAACTTTACTTTTTTTTTTTTTTTTTTTATATTCCGTGTTCCTTGGACGGTATCCAAGGTCTTGTCTAGCTTGATCCATTACAACGTCGCTTAATGTTTTTTGTCATTCTTCTTTATAAGATGAGTCTACTTAATACAATAACTTTACTAGACTTTTGTGTATAAAGCTAGACAGCTTCTAATATAGTTATTTACATATAAAAGAAAAGAAAGAAAAGACTGTGACAGTGGCAACTACTTTAGGGGAAGAGACCTATACTCAAGTAGGTCGATAAGGGCTGAAGATAATTATGAATCTATTTAATAAACATGCTCATACATAAGTATACAATGCACGTAAGTAAATACTTGAACAAGCTGGTCGCAGCCAAATGTCAATAAAACACGAATTTTTACAGCGTGTAATTGCGTCAAACAGCGAAGACGTCGGCGGTTGCCAAACGACCTATTGTCGTTGTGCAACAAACAGTTGTCATCGGAAATGAGTGTTTATAATTGCAGAGATTATACGAACGCACTTAGGTGGGACGACGTGATAATTTACAAGCATTTTAGGCTGCTGTCATTTGCTAAGGAATTTGGGTAGTCTAGTTGAAAATAACTAACGTAGGCTTTTTGTTATACTTATCATGGCGTAAAACTTAAATATAAAAATAAATAAATAAATAAATATTCCGGGACATTGCACACAGCGCCATCTAGCCCCACACTAAGCAAACGCTTGTGTCGTGGGTACTAGATAACGGATATAATACTTATATACTTTTCTTTTGTAAATACATACTTATAACTTACTTACTTTTTTTTTACTCTTACTTTTTATATATCTTGTTAACATTGCTAGTCGTCAAGTAAGACAAATAAACGGCATTTAAATTGTTGTATCATAGAGCAGAGCTACATGAGTATCTGTGAATTGGCACTGAATAAGCAACAACCTTAGAAGGGTTAGTTAGAACTAACCCTTCATCAAAAGAGGTTTGCCTGATCTACGATACGATACCATACCATACCTATATAGAAGCGTAGAACTTATCCACCGCTAAGTACTATTATATTAACTCTGCCTCCATAATTACATATATACAGCAAGCTATAATGTTGTTCACTGAATATCTTCAACTCTGCGCCGGCGCCTAGTCCCACTAGCTACCTATTGTTCCATCCTACTCTATACTAACATAATAACAGTCCTAACATCCGTAATTAAACCCATACCATTATCATCCTTGAATTTATTGCAAAAGAGCTTAATTTCCAATACAGGTGACCATAAATAGTTATTGATGTGGGATGGATATTTAGTTCATTGACTTCTGATCTCGGTTATGGCATTGAATGGTAATTTGATGCTGTGTTATACCCACATATGTAACCACATGGTATAGGTAACCTTACGTACAATGTCGAGTTAATTATTTACTAGAAATATGGGACTTTACACCGTTATGATGGGATATATGTATGTACATCATCTCAAAAATCTGAAGATTAATCCATATACAAGAGTTGGAGTTGGAGAGGTGCGAGCTCCTTGCAAAACCACGCCAATGTATTTGATTTAGAGAACTGCTGAAATGAATTTTCAGCAGTTCTCTAAAGCAAATACATTGGCGTTGGTGCCTTCGACGCATGACCTGACCACGGATTGTGTGGTTCTTAAAACATGTGGGTTTCCTCATAATGATTTCCTAAGCCAAACGAGTGGATATTCTTACATAGGTAGTTAATTTAACAACACAATCTTTAAGTGAACTGTTAAACATAGCTGTGACATAATGATAAATCAGCAGAATTAGATGAAAGTCAACAAATACGATGTTTATTTTTAATTCGTGAGATTATGATAAACATCAGCATAAGCTATAAACCTAATCAACCATTTGCTACGTGACTGAACCACATTGAATTCATTATCCATTTACGTAATAACCAATAAAGATGTTCCATCATCAAGACGCTAATGATTTCCTCGTAATCAATTCTCTATATAGTCAATAATCGCTGGCTGACATTGCGTCAGCTAACGATCGCAAAAAGCAAGTTAATCATGTACTCGACGACCTTGTGCATTAAGAAAAGTGCTAAGTAACTGTAAAGACCTAGGCATGCTGGGTAAGTAGATAGACGTAAAAATTTGTCTTGACTGTCAAATAGCTGTAAGTGGCTTTTGAACTGAAACATGCGTAATGGTCACGGTCATATTATGTAGTTAAATGTTTTATTATTTTGCTGTTCGTCGGAGTTAATCTAATTCAAATAAATGTGACCCTGACTTTAACTACCTTTCATGCTCACTATTCTTCTGCTTATCGAATGAGAGTGACCAATTCTGGAGACGAGAGTTTATCAAGACGCCCTAAGGGCCTATGAATTAACCACTGCCGCATGCCATGTCATGCCGAGTTTTGTTTATCTGTATGAAATGCCATCTTTCCTCAATTGTTTAATCATTTTAATCGAATAATATCCAATCAAGGCAGGCACAGACTCACAATATTTACAAATTGTAAGCTAACGTAAATACAGAAAATAATAATCTTATAGAAGCCCTGTCATTAAGATAAAGTGGCATTCCAAAGATACCTTGCCTACATAGATAATGGAATAATTTGCTGGAATTTGTACAATAATTCGCATGCATATAGAATTTGTACACAAGTTCATTGGCGTAAATCGATAAGTTTCATTACATAACATCAAGAAATTCATATTATTACAACATATTGTTCATATTTATTATCATGTGAGGCCTGGGTGGCCAGTAAGGTTTATTAAAAAATAGTTATAAGCCCACATTTGTTTACCACAACAAAATTATTGGATAAAAAAATGGGCGGGGAAGCCAACACCTCCAAAACTGAGGAATTTGAAGAGGTTCCTTCGAATTTAAAGCTAAGTCATCATTGAACTAAGTCTAGAGAATCTAGGCTAAACAAGTACGAAGGCAGAGATAAAAGCAATTAAATGTTTATCTCATCTTGTTTATAAGATAAATGATAGACGATACTACGTACACGGCACAAGGGTTGAGAACTACTAACAATAAGTTTAATTCTCTAGTCGACTAATCAACACGATATCCTGTATTTAAATTTTTAGGGGAACTTACAAAAACAAACGTTGATTAGAATTGACAATACAATATCTAAGGACATGTGTCTTCTGTGGAAGGACCTGTGCGCCCACCACGATGTATCTACCCAAAAGAACTCTTCTAACGAATTAATTCTGTCGGGAAGTCACGACCCTCAGTCATGAAGAAATACGACTCAAAGAGAGAGAGAAAAAGAAGAAAGATTTTCGCACGTACTTACTAAATAAATAATAGATAACAATGAGTCCAATTAGCAGAAATGATCAGAAACCATGATAATAGCTCGAATTATATAAATCCGAAGCTGACACCGAAGGTCAGAGGACAATACAGGTGGAACATGGAATGATGTCAAATCTTACATCACCGTGACCTTGCGGCCAGACCTGCTCTATCGTTTACATAGCTTTGTATAAATGAACATGTAAATATGTTTGTCTAGATAGGGTGTTTGTTTTATTGCTAGATGAGATGAGTATTTTACTGATATTTTTTCCATGGCCTTAAATAATATTGATGGACTATGATTACTTTATTTAAGTTGAATTAAAGTGTTGCTCCTTGGGGCATTTCCAAACCTGAATATCTAATAAGAAAATATTAAATATAAAGCAACATTATAAGTTGGACTATGCCTTTTGTAATCATGGATTGTAATATGGTTAAATGAATTTAAGTACTTACTCAAAAAATAAAGGAGGGAAAATAATGGTTTTGCTACAGCAATTGTTGGCAATGTAAACACAAAATACCTTGAAAATTACTTCCATTTATGATTCATTAAAACCAATATTGTCCATACTACATAAATAGACGATAACATAAAAAGTTATGTATGAAACAATATCTTTTGCTGATTACTTTAAACGATTGTTACTGAAATGCCTGTGTTTGTTAAATATTCATGAAATATGGGGATTTCCGAATATTTTCACGAACCAAACAAATGTACGCTTGTAAGTGATCGATGTCTGGTGCATTTTCTGAAGTCTTACCATTGCCGCACGACTAGCTACCCATAGAGTAAGGAATTCAGTCGCTTGTTTCACCGAGCTTCATGTGTAGTTCGTGTGTGGCAGTTCTAAGCAATTCAAACAAGGTCCATGTACACAAGTGGTATTTCCTTGGTAACTGTTTGTAAATCTTCAAACACAATATTTTCAAATATTTACTACTCGATGTCACAACGCGTGCTTAGTATTCTCAAGTGACTCTGCCCCTTTCCGCGTTTGGAATACAGTCTAGGTTCGCTAGACCGCTTTCCAATTTCGAAACCCCATTGTATGCCTGCGACGGTTCACGCATGCGCGCAGCCTATCCCTCGTACCTCGACAAAGTCCCGGGGATTTCTCCACTTGCAACTTTCTACTTTCCAGCTCGCATCATAAAGCTGTTTTCAGATCCTCGCATCCTAATGTGGAACTATACCGTCTTGTGTTTAATCAGCTGTGTGGCCCCAATTGATAATTCAGTTAGAGGAGCTAAGGCTGCCGGTAACATGCATTTGCTGAGCTTTTCTTGAAAAATAAACATTTCAGTGATAATACGGAAAGTGGCGACGTGTAGAGGTGATTGTACTCTCGCTGGTAAAACAAGGTTGCTTCCTGCAAAAGTGAAGTGAATTGGAGAAAAAAATCTGTGCCAAAGTGATCTCAAGTGTGTTTTGGTCTGCTTTTGTTTAAACGTGTCAGGCGAATCTTTTATTTGACAGTTCAATATGTGTCTGCGTGTATGGTTCTAATTAGAAGCCATTTTAGCAGCAGTATGTGCTAATTTAATTTGCAGTGCGCCATGACTGCTCTATATGGAACCACACTATTGAAATTATTGGTGCGAAAGGATACCAATACCTGTAGAAATAAACAGTTGTGTTAGACAGATGAGATCGTTATATAGAAATCCTTTGAACAAACTGAAGATAAGAGAAACAGATTCAGGGAAGTTTTACATATGCATCGCAATCTAGAGATAGTCGAACCTTGAGATAAATGCTTGATATTACAATCGCAATGTTTTGAGAAAGATTTGCGGTGCATTTGATTCTATAGGTACATATTGCGATTTCTGAAAACATACTTCGGTATAAATTTATAAAGACCAACGCTAAATATTTTTGTGTTCGTTATCGTATGCAATAAGTAACTTCACCAAGTCAATTGTTTTCCTAAATTGCGAATTCGTGATTCACGTGCATCGGTCATTTGCTTATGGCTGTAACCTGGCTTTGTATGAGGTCGCATGTATATCTGTAAAGGCTACCTTATCTGGTGGTAGGTCAAGGAAACTTGTGTTTTTATAGTTAGGTACATTTTTGTAGCTAAATAGCATAATGGCTTTTTAAACTTAGTGCCTACCCATGCCTAGAGAATTAATTAGTGAAGTGTTGATATTCATTACATTATCCTAGCTTGATGATTTTCAGATCTACCACATTCATTTTGATCAGCTCCATATAATAAAATTCTTCATTAATTGGAATGAATTTCCTTTAAATATCAGTAGGTAATATGTAGTTTTGTGTGTAAGTATGTTTGTATGTTGTTACTTTGAATGTTATATTTGTTATTGTGTTTTATTTTTAAATTATTTAATATTGTGTTAAGTACGCCAGCTTTACGGATTTCCTCTAGTGATGTCCAAACTAGGTTACCTGGAAGAGATCACTTTAGTGATAAGGTCGCCCAATGTCCCTGGTTACCTTCCACCTTTATGTTAAGTATGTTTTTATTTGGTGTACAATAAAGTATATTTGATTTGATTTGATAATGGCCATTTAAATTAAAATAGCTGACATTATACGAAATTCATTGCTAATAATAGCAAGAAACATAAAATTCCTTGAATTACGACCATTGCCAATACCTGTTCTACAAGACCACTACTAGAGCCTACTAGAAGAGCGGAGTTTGTAAATATTAGCTTCAAATATTATGATGTTCATGACATCATCAGCCGTGAATTAACAATATAGCAGCAAGAGGACTTACATAGAAAACATCATATAAAAATTTAAACAAGTTAACACTTATATCATTGGACTGCTCCGTTAGCTTAGTTGGTAGTGGCTCTGCCTTCTAATCTAGGAGTGCGGGTTCGATTCCCGCACGGCACAAGTAATTATGAATATTAAAATTTGTAATTATTTGTGTTAAGTCTGGTCGTTTCTATGTATAATAAGTATGTATTTACAAAAGAAAAAGTATATATGTATTATATCCGTTATCTAGTACCCATGATACAAGCGTAAGCTTAGTATGGGGCTAGATGGCGCTGTGTGATATGTCCTGAAATATTTATTATTATTATTATTATTGGAATAAAGTTCATTTCATGCTAAAGCGCTTTAAACATCCTTAGATTTTTAAACTAAACATGACACTTGAAGATGTGCAATGAGTGTACATCACAGTAATTATCTAGCATGCCTCGTGCACAGGATTATTACTGCTTGTTTTCATAACACTGTTTTATCATATTGTTTACGAACAATCTGGGATATTAGGTTAAACGTGCTTCAGTACAATAAAAAAGTAGAACGACGTGATTACTTTTGCATTACTATCATCAAATTCTTAACGTTTCCGGCAATATGCTTAGTAGTAACTACTTTGAAGGCAGTAATATGATTATGATAACTAGTTCTGATTCCGGTCGGACGTGGTTAATTTCAAGATCAAGCAACAAAGTTGTCTTTCTATCCATCTACAGGTATATTTTATAGTGTCACTTATTACTTCCACAATTTTGGTTATCGATAACTATCACCATATTACTCTTTGCTCAGTTCCTTTCCTGTCTCAGTCACAATATCCTGTATATGAATACCCAATGAGTCATTTCCCTAAATTACCGTTAAGATTACTATATCCTTTCGTTTCGCCAAACGGTTAACTGGCATAGTCTTGTCACATTTACATACGAAATTTCAAGCCCTTGACTTTTTAATTGATGTATAAACTACCGTAATTCAATGTCTATGTCTAAATTAGTATGTTCACGTGTATATCAGTATGCATGTGCAAACATATTTATTTTACACTATCCTATCACATGACTCATGTCATGTAGGTAAACTATAAATCGCACAAAAATCATAGAACACGATCAATTTACATACAACTCTTCCGCGACGCTTTCAATTTCACGAGTCTAACAAAAGATTACTTCATCAAATTATGGATGCAATGACGCTCGGTTATGTTCCACAGAATTTGACAAATTTCCTATTAATATTCAAAGCATGTCCGACTGACTGTCGTGCGATAACAAACCGTCGTTTTCAATACCATCCACTTGGAGCGTGACGTCTGCTGCATTACCTACCTGATTTGATATTCCTTGTCCGAAGTCTTGGCCATAGGTATAGCTGTCTCTTTTTTCCATAATAGGTTTTATCAATGTTCTGTAGAATAGATATTCTATCCTCATTGGTCTTGGTCAAAGATTGTATTATCCTTATATGACCTACCTAACGCAGTATCTGATTTAAATTTACAATCGATTGTCTTGTGGTGTTGTTTTATCGCTTCTAGACATAGGTACCAACATTTACTTTAGCCAATTGTATTTTGTAAAAAAATATATATATTTCAAAATGAATCAGACCTTGAGTAGTTTCCTGGTCGTGACTCCCCCGCAGAATTTATTCATTGGAAGGAATTCTCTAGACATTATGATGGGTGCCCAGGTCATCAGGACATATGACTATGTAACTATACTATCATAACTAGGATATTTTATCATTCTAAAATCTATGCTCTTATAATTTCACACTTACCAAGATCATTACGGCTACTAAACCTTACTATATATGATTTCTCTCGTACTCTCATCATGAGACACCAATTCACAAGGTAACTCTCCACCTGTCATAAATGACGGCTCCATGATTGACAGGTCTATCATTAGCTCTTGTTTACTTTCCATTCAAATGGTTGTTATTCACAACACGCGTGTCATGATCGCATGCGCAGATTTACAATTATTTATACCTGACATTAGTGGAAGTCAGGGTTCACACTTTTTTATGGGTTTGATTATATTTTTACGAGTTAGTCGCAACAACAATTGCTTCTTCTAGCTGTGGTGATTGTTTTGTTTGGCGATTGCCAGTTGCTAGATATCATTCTGTTTTTTTTTCTTGCAACTTAACTCTTCAATGATAAATATTGAAGTGTTTAATACGTCAGATGCAGTTTGTAACAGTCTTTTTCCTTGTACGCAAGATTTTTCAAATCTCCAATCCTATCAAACTGCTCTGAGTTATAGCTAAGTATCAGGTGCGTTGTTCCCATGGTAACTTGCATTCTCTTATCGATAAAACGTTGCAATGGTAGCAGTCGAGGTCAATTTGGCCGGCGATATACAAGTGTGGAGCTATCAAGCAAAATACATTGGTTAGAGAGCAACACCAACAATGTTTATTAATTTTTAAAAAGACATGGACGTAGAGCCATACTAGAAAAAAATTACCCTTTTTGAAGTCTATAAAAAACAAAACAGCCTGAGCCCTGTGGCAACCATATTGGCAAACGGCGAAGCCTCGAGATAGAAACCATGGTGACGTCACGTCCGGTCACTCCATGTTATGGTGGTAGATGGTTATGGATTATGGATCACCATGCTTGTATGGTGGTAATGACGGATGTATGGTCATGTGGTATGGTGTATGATTTGATGGTCCCCATTTAGCCGGTAATTGGTCTGTTTTCTCTTTAATTTGTTTGCTGCCGCTTTAGAAATCTAGAGTGCGAGATATAACTATTGAGATGTGTTTTTTCTTGTACTTCGAGTAACAAAATCGTCAAAAGTAGTTAAAGTTTATTATCTCGTCTTTGTTTTTAGGAAGTAAACCGGTACATAACTGGTTTATTTATCTGATAGAACCTAAAAATATCTGACCAAACACACCTATTCACTAAATCAATTTTGTATGTTTGCTCCGATAATACCAAGAGCAGTTTTCTAGGGGTTTACTAAATTCATTCACTCGACTCGAACTCGAGTTTCCTCTTGGACCCTTACTAATCGGAATAACTAGATTGGCTTAGATTGGCTGTAAAATCAATTTTGTTCCACTTGTTATTTGCCAACTTAGTTAAATCATATCAAGTCAACAACGATTGCCATTTGGCAAATTGTGAATGAAAATGATGTTTCTCGATCAAATAGTTTTATAAACCTAGTTTGGTTGGTTTTTTTGCATTGGTTGCCCCCTAATCCCGCCTTCGATCTGGTTGGCAAGCCATATTGTCTAGACTAGCGGGCGCCTTTCTGGAATAACCCCCGGGGGTAACAACCCCCTCTACCCCCCTCTATCTCGTGAACTGGATGTGGAAAGGTCAAGCGGTTGTTTTTATCAACTTGATGGATAGTATTGGTATTACTATCACCTATACTGTGGTGGTCGGATTCGGTAAATCCTGTGACTCATTTCTTTAGTTGTGGACTTTTGGATTAAACCACGATGGACTTAAATATTACATACACTTATTGTTGCTAGAGCAATAAATACGTAATATTTCTGTATTCTATGGTTAAAGTTAATTCGTACTTGTGTGTGTATATATTTGTGCCTCTTACACGTTTAAAATATGAATGAGGGGTTAACCCCTGATAGACATATAGGCAAAGATTAGTAAGTGTACAACACTTGTTTGTCTCACACACAAACGGCTGAACGGATTTATATTATCATCCATATTAGTAGATATTTACTTGAAACACATTCTCACTTTTCTTATTGCAAATCATCGTATAACAAATACTTCACTTATCTTCATAGATCACAGATTCTATCTAATTTAAATAACCTCTATTGTTGATGATGTAAGGCATACAATCCCGTGGCAAATGTTAGAAAAAAGCGAGCTCTTAAGCTCTCACGATGTTAACTTTCTTACTCGTGGGAAAAGTAAGAACTTTGTTTTTTGTAGTAATGGTTTAAACACACCGTGACGTCCTCAACACGAGACTCATAGTCGTTTGTCGTAGGCACACTACAAACAAAATCACCCTTTCCTGAAGTTCTTTTCCTTTATAGGATTAAAAACTATGTCCATAGTTCCTGGGAATGTTAGTACAACCAAATACGAGAAATGAAAAACAGAATACTACATTGCAAATTATACCTACATGTGAATTTTCTCTTCACTCAAAAAGACTATGTTAATCGACTTTAGAAAAGATGGTGCTTAATTCCATCGATCCTACAATGTACATGTGGGATTTCACAACTGCATTTTTTCTACACCATTTAGATGACCGAAGTAGTCTCAAGCTAAAGCCGCCACCACTAGTCGTGTCGCATACCTACGGCCAGTGCATTCTAACCATTACAATAAAAGTACAGTCAGTAACATTGCGGCTTGCGAGTGTTGGTAGATAAACGCTCGTTTCCGGACCAACGTGATTTACTTCTCTCGGTTACGTGAGCAGACAATGATTGAGCAGACATGAGGTTGCGTTTGTTACTTGTTTGTATAAACTATATGCTGACTTCAAAATGACCAAATTGATAACATCATACGTGATTGTCTTTTATCCAGATAGGCCCAGGAATAATAAAATATCTATGTACATTAAAAAAATGATATTATGCCTGATTATTACGAAAAATGCAGATAGATTGTCATTGGCTAGGTTTCATGTTTTGGTCCATGCACTAGAATTCTAATTGATCCTTAACAAGTACAGTTACCCGGAGTCACAGTAGATGGTTCTAGATAGTTTCTATGCAAATGGCGAACAGTAAATGTACCGTTATCACCAAATTCCACAGCATGCGGGAATCCGACGGGTTTCCTAGCGTGCGGATTAGGGAAAACACAGAGATGCAACTGCATCAATGACGGCGTACATCAGATGAGTTTCAAAAACGTTCTATCAAATTGAGAAACTCATTTTGAAGTGGTTTGAATAAGTGTTAGATAGATTTATTAAGGAAATATTTAGTGGACACTTTAGAAAAAAACATGTGACGCTTCATTGCAGTAAAGTAACTACATATTATGTATCTCCTCCAGATTTGATCTGTATCTTCTCAGGTATATATTCACTAAATTAGTAAAAGAAATGGTGTTAAATGCGCTCGCGCATTAAACATATCTTTCACATCTTAGCCCTATTTAACTCCGTCCATACAGCTTACAACCAGTATTCAATACAATACTTATTGCTACTGCTACATAAAGAGTTATCCCTCTGCCCATCCATTACTCTGCGCACTCCTCGGACGAGCCTAAATGCAGTTGCAATGGATGCAAATGAGTTGACCTGAAGACCTGCTTCTATCAGGTTTGTAATGACCGTGACATGTAGGTACTGTTTGTATGGGATACATGGTGGTCTGACAAGGTTATTAGCTATGGAAATTCTCTATGCCTATTACCATCACGTTATGGAATTAACTTGTGTAGAAATGGTAGTCGCATTAAAAGCTCTAGGCAAAGTTGTGCCGTTTAAAATCAGAGACGAGCATGGTAATGCAGAACCTGTAATAATTGTCTTAGGAATAACAACAGAATTCCTTTGGTTTATAAAATAATCATAGAAATTCTAAAAGCATGCTTTTTCTTCCTGACTGTTAGAGTACTGTTGAAAAAGTAGTAGATATTGCGTGTTGGTTAAAATACACAACAAAGGACAGTAAAACCGTAAACATAGCAGCAACTGTCGCGAAACGGTGAAACTTTATGATAAACGACGCGATATAACTTTGAAATTGAACACGGGACGTGGTAATTGGTTTATGTTATTATGTCCATCATGAAATACTACTAGGTTTGTTTACCTCGTAGCATCTGAAAGCTTTTATAATGGTGTTAGTTATAACATAGTTTAATCTTCCGATAAAAGTTATAATTGAAACTAATTTACCATCTAGATAGTTAAAATAGCTTACCTAATACTATCAATTGAAATGTATGATCTCTAGCATACGATCGCCTATTTCATTCACATCTTTCAAGTCCACAAACTACTAGGTTTACATAAAAGTAATAACTGTATTTTTTGTACGATTACGTATTTTGTAGACTACCTCTGTTATGATAATATGATTATGAAGTTCACATTAACGTTTTAATAAAAGCAGACCAAAACGACCAAATCCAACAAATTCCTGCAGAATTTAGTTACAAGTTTCAACCTTCCATTAGTACAATGTGCCAATAAAAGAACCAAAGAAGATGGAGAGTCATGGCGACCGAGAGTCTCGCAGCTCCAGGGCGAGTGACTCACCCGGAGACACCATGAATGATGTATATGCTGCGTGGCGTAAGTATTATCTTGTAGGGAAACATGTAATTTTTTAATGATATTAACTAGCAAATATGTAAGTAAGCTCGTAAGACAGTGGCTAATTCTGGTGACAGACTCATCGGACCACTGCCTTTTTTTTCAATTTACGAGTAATATTCATCAAAATTATAATGCTCTTGACATGCAGAGCGGTTGTTCATGAGTTCATCAAACATGAGACTTCAAAAAAGGTTCCTTATCAAGTCTTCTGTTTTTTTTTTGTGTAGACAAATCGTGATCTTGATGATGACTCTTGCATATTTGCTTATGATCTACTCACTCAGTTTTTTGTAACTGATTAATAAGGATTTTCTACGTTTTTAAGTTTCCAATTCAACCCAGCAACTCAGCATAAGATACGAGTAGAGCGACCAACCAGGTAGAGGCAGTTTTTTTAATCCTGTCCCAACGTGGCCTACCGTATAAGCCCATTGTTTTAAAAACAATGCCGTGTCACTCAGGAGTTAATTTGCAAGTGTTGCAGACTGTAACTAAAGCAGGCATTTATACAAACAAATACAAACTTTATTGCCATGACATAAGGCATAACAAACACCAAGATATTATTGACTCTATTTGCACAATGGTATTGCGAAAATGCCACCGGACGATTCTGTAACCCCGTTTGACAAATCATAATGGCAGTTGTCATCGCTTGTCAAACCAGATTCGTTTGGCAATGACCGGTCAGTGTACTGAGGAATGGGAACACTCATCAGATACACAATAACATGAACCAAGCATCGATATTTACTTGTGTCAACTTAGTACATAATATACATGTTAAGTGCATGTAAACGTCCAAAATGTATTCAGCCAATTGTTTATGCCTTGTTATCATGGTTTGTCAAAATTTCCTAACAAAATATTAAAGGTAATCGTCTATCTGTTGTGAAACCCTATATTATGAAATAAAAATATCTATATCTATGTTGTGGGGTAGGGCGGGATCCTCTACTCTTATTATTTTTTGTTGTTTTTTCTCTTTACAGCTTGCACTGGAACCAAAAATTCTGAAACTTTGGTAGCCAACTGGTATCGGATTATTTACCTATCAATGAATTCAGGCTCCCAGCATTATTACAAACATTCAATGGTTGAACCTGCCACAAACCATCGCTCTGCTGCCCTCGTCATGTGAACAATCTCTCTGAAATAAGTTTTTTGACCCGAAAAGCCAATAGTCATGTAATCAGATCCTTCTGTTTGCGCGCAACCGACCGGGGCACGTGACATACAATACGACATATTCATATTATTTGAATTTACGGAGATTATAACGGTGCCTAGTATTGTCTTTCGTATATATTCAAATTCAAATTCAAATTCAAATTGTTTATTTATTTACAAAAGACTTAATACGTACATTCTTTAGGTACAGTTTACAGGTGCAGTGAATAATCTGGTACGCGAGGAAACCCTGAAAACTTGCACTAGGTACCGAAATGGTCCTGTAAAGCGAGGTTTCAGAAATAACCACAGCATCACAATTTTTAATTTCACTTACAAAACAAAACATAAAGAACATAATATAATTGGTATGCGGTGATGTTATGCGTGGTTGTATTAATCGTTAAGTATTTTTGTGTGCGTGTGTGTGTGTGTGTGTGTGAGTGTGTGTGTGTGTGTGTTGAGGTGTATTGGGCTTACAAGATGTGTAGTCAGTGACATATTAAGTAAATCAAATTAATTTGTGTTCCATAAGGGACTCGGTTGTGTCATAGTTAAGTGTGAGTAGGTAATTTGTTAGTGTTTGATTACAGCTATAATTTGTCAGGTTAACCATTTATATGAGGAACAATCGTGGTGATAGGTGACATCCGCAAATTGCATTCTAGCATTCTTAATCAGAAGCAATCTGTGTGGTTTACAATAAATCAAAAATTTTAGCTGCGAATTTAATATTGTCCAACAATGTTTTTAGATTTTTGTTGCAATTTTCAAGACATAAATGATAGCAGATTTGTTTTGCACGTGGTCGTTTGAATTGTTTGAATTGTACGTATTGTTACTGAAAATTGACAAACAATAAAATAAACTGCGTTTCAAAATGTAACTTACAAAAGTAGAATAGTCACGTCGGAGTATTCTTTAGTCTTAGTTTTATCGCAAGTTTTTCTTAAATTCAAAAATAAATGTTGCAAGTTTACAAAATATCACACCTATGTTGCAATTCCTTTAGCTTTTCATTTAGAGGTATCTTACCTATTCATACTTGAGAAATCAGTATAAACTCACCGTGTTTATTCGTAAAGCTTTAAAGTAGCAATTGACTTTATTAAGTTAATGTTGGCATTGAATAATGGTTATAAGATTGCCAATGTTTGTTTAATGATCTTGAAACGTTTGGTTAAACTCTTAGACAAACCTTTATCAATATCCTTCAAAGTTTGGTAATTACAAATGTGTTTTCCCACGCATTTAGCTCCGTTTAACAAAGCAAGGCCTGCGATTATCTTCAGGTTTCCTGATTGACTAAATAAAGGCGTGCAAAAGACGACATAGAGACGCAATTGCGTATGAATTTGGTAGTGACATTTTCTTAGGCAAGCTAAAAAATATACGAAAACACCTTCGTTATTCAGGGAAGAAATTATTATAGATTACCTGGCTAAATCTGGTTTTAGTGGTCAATGCTATAATAACGAAATCAAATATTAAATTCATTAAAGGCTACATAAATATAGAATAGGGTTCTTAGTTGTGTAGTCTCCCTTCAAATGTCCTGATACTTTCACTGCATAAATCCTTTACTAGCGACTACTTTAGATTCATAATTAAGGAGCTCCACTTTTAGAAGCCAAATTCGAGTATTCGAATATCTCGTTGATAAGCTTACTAGCAATACCATTTCCCCCATTTCCAGATGAGATGCTAGAAGGCGAGGGCGCGGGTCTGGCGGCCCGCGTGGCCGAGCTGGAGGTCAAATGCGCCAGACAGGCTGAGGAACTACTCTGTCTGCGATCTACCCTCGCTGATGCCCTGAGGAGGCTCAATGCTCTGGAGGGCAGAGCACCCAGCGCGCCGAGTGGCCAAAGAAATGGAGCATATACAGGTAACACGCTTGGTTACTATTGTACCTACATATATCAAAAACACTGAAGCGCTATGATCTAGCTGATGAGTTGATAGATTGGCTGCGCTAGAAGAAGCGCCTAGTTTAATTAATACTGAAATAGATCCTATACAGTTTTATGCTAGTACGATGGATGTGGATCCACAATAAAACTCAGTCAACAGCTTTCATATGCATGTTGTTATGTTTCTTAGACTATAGTGGTGCTTAACATCAGGCAGGCTATAATCAAACGTAAGCCTATTTAATGTAAAAAAAAAGCCGAGATATGTACATAGATCTAATAAATCCTTATAATTTTATGTCGACATTCGCCTATGATGACGCATACCACCTTAAATTTTTCAGACACTTCTGAGACACTGATGACTCAACTTCCTAGACCCAAAAACATAATCTCGATCACATAACAACCAATCATCAAATCCCACTAGTTAGATAACTTTATTCGTTTTATTTATAACTCTTCTAGCCACATAATAAATCAGTCTGATCCACATATCGAATTTAGTATATAATTAATTGTTTCTTTTTGAAATTGATATCGCTCGGCAATAGATAAGCACCTTTAGGCGGTATTTTAAAAAGTTATGAAATTCATCCTTTCACTGTTGCAGTTTTTCTGTCGGCATCTTGGAACGGTTTCATATTTGATACTATTTCAGATAAGAGAAACAAAAAAAAATGTAAGAAGATACACACCTAAGTAGTAGTAGAAGTACGTAGGGTACCCATAATATTCCCAATGTGTCTGACAGGCCTTTCATTGTGTCGGTGCTTTATTCAGTGTCCACTTAATATTATTTATTATTAACTTATACCTAACTAGCTGTGCTCGCGACTTCGTCCGCGTGGAATAGTTATTATGGGTATCATATTTATTTTTACAAACAACCTCTTCAGCTTTGTAAATTATAGCTGTTACCCACGACTTTCTGAACCATTTTCGCAGCGTAACGGAAAACCCTCAAAGATGAATAATTTTCCCCGTTTTTTCCACATTTTCCGTTGTTTCTTCGCTCCTATTACTTACAGTGTGATGTTATATAGCCTAAAGCCTTCCTCGATAAATGGTCTCTTCAACACAAAAAGAATTTTTCAATTCGGACCAGTAGTTCCTGAGATTAGCGCGTTCAAACAAACAAACATACAAACAAACTCTTCAGCTTTATAATATTAGTATAGATTTATTGAACTGACTGATATTTATTAGGACTCAAAATGTCCAATCAACGATAAAAATAGGTTTATAAAAGTCTACGATTACCTTGTTAAAAATGTTATTGTGTTATGGAAACAGATAACGTAGATCCTAATACATCCGGTATCATTTTCGACTTTCCATATTTACACAAGCCTTATGCACGTCCTAATTGCATCTTAAACATATTTCAAAGCGCAGCCACTAAACCTCTACCCATCTCTGTCCTTCCAGGCTCGTCGGGCACGCCCACGAGAGAGCTGCGTATACGGCAGCCCTCCTACCGCGAGACTGCCAAGCGGACCTCCAGCTACGGGTCCAGTGCTTCTTCATTACCTCAGAGGTAATTATTATTTATTCAAGACAAGACTAACGGCGCCCTATGTGTTAAGTAGGCTCTAATTAACCTCCATAACAAATTACATCCAAATTTAAATTTCAAAGTGAAGAAATAACAAACCTACATACTCACGCACAAACCTTCGCATTTATAATATTAGTGTGATCTGTTTATTTACATATATACAAAATTTGCTTATAAATATACAACAAAAAAAACAACATTAAATTGTACAATACAGAAATTGCCACAGATCTTAGGGCTGACAGCTGTCTATTTCTTTCAACGATTGAGTTAAGCAATTGTCGACGCGGTCAGTACGCGGATGGGTGACCAAAAAGTGGCATTCCATTTTGGCTTTCATTACACGGCGCTTCCATGGGTCGGATGACACGTTCAATTGTAGGTCCAGGCTGTTTGTCATACTACGGCACTCGTTAAGCCATGTCATAGGCCCTTAGGGCGGCTTGATAAACTCTCGACCCCAGAGTTGGCCACTCTCATTCGATAAGAAGAAGAAGAACGATTGAGTCTTTGTATTCAAAGCGGAAATGCTGCTAGTATCCTGGGAACACTGCCGCATTTGCCGTGTTATGAGATATGATAATAATGGTTGGTTTTCATTAAGCATCCTCTTACAAAAAATAACTGTCTCCTTTCTTATATTGCAGACGCGGCCCGCAGCACCAGTCGACGGGCTCGCTGCAGTCGGACTCCCCCGCCTCCTCCTCGTCCCTGTCCCCCGCGCCCTCCCCCTCCCCGCGCGCCACGCCCGCGCCGCATCTGCACACGCAACTCAGGTGAATATAGTAGCAAGTGTCCTTAGACAAGTGGCTTATTTAACAAGCGATAGTATGGAATAGCATGAGTTGACAAATATCAACCATGACTCCTGAAATTACACGAGTAGAGGTGGAACAAGTATGCTATCAGCCGAAAACCGTGGTCCTATACTTGAAGGAGATGTGCTGGATAAGTTAGGCTTCTTCTTCTTATCGAATGTGAGTGGCCAACTCTGGCGTCGAGAGTTTATTACTCATGTTGAATTAGAATTCCATAAAGCGAATCGCTATATCAATCCCATACATTAGTTTTTCTATACTATATGACTATACTATCGCTTGCCGAAATATGCCACTTATTTAAGAATGCAGTGTGGGTTTATACCTATAATAATCAAGCAAAGGTCAATAAATATCTGAATTCTTCAAATCAAGAGTTATTCATTGGATCGTATGTATACCTATATTACTGTAGTCTTCTATGTGTTTTCTTGTAAGCAATGTGTGTATTAGTTTATAGCACAGCTAATAATATTTCCCATGTAGTAATGTTATGTTATCTTATTGCGCTAAACTAAAAGCTATGCACTGAGTTCCAGAAAACCTAATTTAAAATCCTATACCTTTATAAAAGTAATACCTATTTCGCTCACAATTTGGCACGTATATATTTCAATTTCTAAACTGATATAAATCCATTGATAACATGGTGTTTTCAAGTATGATTTTATAAAAATTACTACTTTAAAATTTAGGGGTGACATTCAAGTTCATCCCAGTGATAATATTATTCTTGTATGGACCCTGACATTTTTACTTTACGTAAACTGCAGAATGTTATTAACCAAATTAAAAAGAAAAGATAAGTGACTTATAAATGACTATCAAAGGAATAATCGTGGCTTAGCCCACGATGCTTAGGAAAAAAAGTAGCCGATGTGACTCTTAGTAGACTCCATCGCTCCGTTATGGTCTGAAATCAGAACAAAGAAATTAAGAAACACACTTTTTTATACTCTCACGCTTGACTACAACTTGCCTGATGTTAAGCAACGTTATAATCTACGATCTAGCGCGCTTGCCTAAAAGAAACCGGTTTACTCTCAACTTGAAGACCGACAAATTATAGTTCAAGGGGAATAGAGATTCGGGCAAGGAATTCGACAGTTTGGCTTAGGGCTTTATATAAAGACATGATGATGTAGATACATATTAATGGGTAAGCACGCTCCATCTTATCTTATCCATTATAGCTTACCATCAGGCAAGTTTTATTCAAGTGCAAACCCGTTTTATTTGAAAAATTTTGCTCTAGACATTCTATTTAGGCACTTTTAATACTGTAGCTACTGAAGACATATAAGGGCTCTTTATTTCGGTAGTATCTAAGGACGCTCTATCTTAAACCATACCTATGCTTACCATTAGGCAAACTATGGTCAAGTGCAAACCTATTAAAAATATTATACCCAAAAAATAAATTGAGTACTTGCCTTTTTTCTTTTGCCCCAGTAATTATCTAATATACTAAGAAGTAATATTTCACTCTAGCTTTATAATTTAGCCACATAGTATACATAGCTCTAGTACGTAGTACCACGTAGTACGCTTCTAGATCCCGCAACGAGTCATCTTGCAGCACGCACAGCGCCTCGCCCGCGCCCAACCTCACCAAGCGCTGGAACTCCACTGGGGACTTCAATGCACAGGGACTGCTGCCTAGTACCAGGTACGTGGAAATATTGGACGGATATTAATGTATACCTTCTTAAGGGTGGGTCTAGTACAATATTATTTGGAAAGTGCCGAATCTAAATATATAAAACTCTATAAAACTGACTGACTGACTGATATAGTGATCTATCAACGCACAGCCCAAACGACTGGACGGATTGGGCTGAAATTTGGAATGAAGGTAGATGTTATGACGTAGGCAACCGCTAAGAAAGGATTTTTGGAAATGCCACTTTTAAAGGGGTGAAATAGGGGATGCAAGTTTTACTTCTTAATGCGAGCGAAGCCGCGGACACTCACTAGTTGATAGATAAATAAGATGCTCGTATATGTAGCCGCCCTTACATGATTTTACATAAGGAACCAGTAATACCATTTATAATTCCAATTGTAGTCTTGAAGCCTGTATGTGGCTGATTTCAGTCTGGTTATGGGCTCAAAGAACATTTATTTTTATAAAGGTTCTATTTTTTAACATTTTATCAGACCATCAGTTTTGTAAGCATAATTAGGATTTAAATGTTATGAGATTTACCTAAGCAGTTGCGTCGTCTTGTATGAGTCTGAGAAAATTATTAACACCAATTTTATTGTAACTGTGCTATGCAAGGTCCGTTGCGAAAAAAGGTCCACAAAAAATCTGTAATAAGTGCGATACGCACTATAAAAAATATTGAGGCTCAAAATTAAATATATTTAATATTTTTTTTAAACTATTATGTAGCTATAACTGCAACTAAATTTGTGTGTATTTTTATTTTAGTATAAAAATATTTTACATACCATAGAAAATTCTATAGTATTAATTAGTATTTTTCAAAGCTAGATTTAGATCTCTGCTTTTTTCGCTATGCACAAATTCAGCAGCTATTTTCCTACGTAAATGTTTTCTTTGTATTTCTCTAGTTAGTTATTTCTACGCTATTTCTTATGTCTAATGTTTTGTTTTTCGTGTCTCTAGATTCACTACGACAAAGTCCTTGCTTAACTTGTATAAGCCATCACAAAATGGACCTTTATTAAAACATGGGTAAGTCACCGGTCAATTTCTGGTGGTGGGGTCTTAAAGCATGTGTTAAGAAAATATGGTCAACGAAATGGTTTAAGCACTTAGCTTCTAACACGAGAATTCGATTCTAATTAGTGGGAAAGCAACAAGGGATGCTTTAGCTGTGGTGATGGATCTAATCTATAGCTCTTAATATTTATAGATTGTGGTTTTGGTCTCAAAACTAAATGGTTTGAAGTGTAATAAGGAGTATGTTTATTCTAGTAACATATAAATAATAGCTAAAGAATTTATAATAATTAAAAAGATGTGCTGGCTTTACATGATTATTTTTTCAACAATAGTACATTGTTACCCTAGGGGTGAAAGTAACTTATTTAGTGCCGAGACGGGGTTTGGCGCCCGAACGCAGTGAGGGCGCCAATAGTTCGAGGGACTAAATAAGTCTTTAACCCGAGGTAAACACTGTGCTTTTCATTACAAATACGAGGAAAGTAAAAATAAAAACATGAATTATAGCTAAAGAAAATATGAGTAAGTAAATTTTATTTTACCACCCAAGTCAAAACAAAGACACCTCAAATCGTATGATGATTTTCCACTACCGCTTTAGCCTCTTCTTTTATAAAATTAGGCGTTAAATTTATAAATTAAAATCAGATGAACTCATTTTATAGGTACAAAATCTCTATCAACATAACAAAATATTATATCGAACTATTTGGTTAAATGTAGGTATAAGAACTCTTTTGTTGAATGTAGGTATAGGAACTCTTTTGTTTTTGTAAAGAAGTTAGTAGAGTTCAAGATAACTCTGCGCGCGGATAAAATTGGAACTAAAATGTTCTGATTGCAATTTGCATCAGAAGCCAATTCTTGGCATAAGTGCTGCCGCCAGTCGCGTGCAGAATTTTTACATGTTAATTTGACAGCTGTCAGTTGAAAGCGATTCTCCCTAGGGATGAAAAGTACTACTTTCAACCCGCTCCTCAGGCAACTTCAGACCTACTTTCAGAGTATGAGTAATGAAAAATAAGCTTACTAATCTAATATTACACTATTAAGTACATACAAATTCCTACAAAATGAAATCGACTGGCAGTGTTTGCATTCCAGAGATGTGCTAAGATTATATGCCCTGAGGTAACACAAACCGAATAGATATAAATTAAAATGAATGCTAACGCCTACTTTCATTATCACAACGCATCTGTTAAACTCGGGCTAGATTTATACTGATGACTGAAACACTTACTGCAAAGAAATATGCACATCACAGGTAAACCGCAACATAGTTTTTCCGTAGGATAACTGAAGAATTACGCATATCTGGGGGCACAGCAGAGCCCCCGGCAAGTCGAGCTTTATCAATTACTTGTATAATTGAAGAAAACGTGAATTTGGAAACATACGAGTAGATTTCCAACAGTAAAACTATCAAATTAAGAAAATTAATGAAGTAAGTCATGCGTGAAAATCCACGTTCATTACCAAGCTTCAAAAATTATATGCTCTCTGTTTTTTTTTTCTAAATAATGATAAAAGATAATATATAATACTTCGATGAATGTACTAGACTGTGAAATATAAAAATTGAATAGCCCAGACTGTCCATAAAATAGGCAGTAACTGCACCGTACCTACGTTAATTTTGATTGGGCAGTAAGAGAATAGCAAGATAAATGGTACTTCCATGGCTCGGACAGTAAAAAATGACGCCAGCCTGCGCCCGCGCATCGGCCACCTGTGATTGGATGGGGAGTTTGTAGCGGAAATAATTACGTTGGAGATACTTCTTACTTGGATTAGATAGTTGGAGATTCACCTTAGGGCACAGGACATTGTAAAAATACATACTTAAACAATACTCCTTAATTAATAATCAAGTAATCGTTTAATATTATGCAGTATATAACATAGCAAATGTCACATTATGGCCAAAACTTGCTCTAGATTAGTCAAACCATTTGGATCACAACGAGACCATCGTGGGTAACAATATTATATTTTCATTAAACTCGTAGTCAATACTTCGTCCCCTTTTAGCGTTTATTGCAATAAAGACACCAGAACTATATACCTACATAATACAGAACAGTGTACTTAAGTACTTTTATCTACACTAATGTTGTAACATGCTACTTATGTTTCCAATACTTGACTTATAATTACTACTGTTATAGCGCAGACAACAAAACACTCAATTTAAGCAATTTCACATGATGGTATAATATCCACATCGATATCGTAATATCTCATTATAACATCAATAAAACGCAGCTGCGCTCTCATTGGTTAGATTTTAATGACGGCAAAATCACTGTGACAATACACGTACGCGTGAATTTAATATAAATAAACTATTGTCAGCTTTTACTCTTGTTGTTTGATTAATTGCATTAGTGAAGATAAAGTAGTGTATGCAACTGCATATAACACGGGTGTTAAAACACTCGTTACTATTATGAAACTCACACTCGTGTTTTAATACCCTTCATTATATGACAGTTGCATAAACTACTATTAATAAATTTGTGTCTGTATCTAGTAAAGGCCATAAGAGCTTCCTTTAACTCATATTTGTAAAATAATTCATTCATTGTTATCGTATTCTTCTAACTCTGTAATAGCGATTCTTACTTATTCTTCATAGTATTGATAGTCGTTCGAGTATGAAAATAGCTACAATCAACACTATTATATCAGCCGTGGGAAGTTGCTAAATTGCTTACTTCACATGTGCGAAGCAGCATCTAAAATTATGATCTGGCGTGAAGTTACAAGTCAATGACTTTTGTTCAGTAAAAAAGTAATAATATGTAAGTACTTAAAGGAGATTTTTTTTAATAAGTACAAATGTATCAAAACTCTTTTTCCTCCTAACCAACTTCTTTTAACCTGATTTTATATTAGTCTTCTTGTAAGAGAAACAATTTTCTGTAATTACGTCTGAAACTTTCTTCAATAAATGAAATGGCCTTTGAAGGACAAGAATAACGAACTCAGTTCATATTGTATTCTTTACAATTTCTGATATTATTAGAACACAGTAACAGAATGATGACATCTACCTATACATACTAATACTAATACACTCATTTAGGTCTCAACGTCATCTTGTCATTTCACATTATGACTCAAAACACCTCACAAGCCAAGATAATCGTTTGCCGCTACCAACTTTACATAAACACCAAGATTAAACGGTAATACATGCAGTATATTGCTGCTTTTCATTCAAAACACGAAACTAACTACCACAAGACGAGGCAATGGTTTTCAAACATTAGTAAAATGTCGTAGCAGTTGTTCTCAATTGTAAACTCGGTCACGGTTGGAGTTTCTTACCGGCCAGTCTGTTTATATTTTTCTCGGCGGTTGGCTGTATGTTGCGCTCGGTTGAAACCGGATTTTAAAAAGTTTGCAAGTTGCGTTTCGTGCCCTTATTTGGTTAAAAATTAAAGGTTTTGCAAGCGTTTCGTTTTTGCTACTATGGATGAAAGGTACCTACTTTTTTGTTTTTTTATGCAATCAGTAATATTCATCCAATATTTAAAAGTTTTTTCAATGTTAAGTAGCAACCGGTGTTTATATGGAGCAATTTAGGTTTTTATGTCAGTTTTGAACTTTGATGTAGTACCATTACTACGTTACATACTTATTTTGAATTCTTTTGAAATTACATATATCTTACATTGTGTTCCAGAGATTATCTAAGCCAAGATTTGTGGTTTTGATATCGAATAACATGTTATGGTATTCCATAAAAATAACGTTTTCCTATTAAAACTCCATAACAACGTTGCTGGTATAATATCAGTCATTAAACAAAATACAATAAGTTTATCTTTTATCAGCAATACCAAACAATGATCAATTAATATACAAATATAAGTTCGTATACAGGGCTATTAATGACTAACGGGTAATATTTTAAAGATAGCTTTAGTAAATTACTTCATTGAATAGAACAGATATATTGTTATCTTAGTGCAGTATAAGTTAATGGCTATGTGGGTGGCTTTATCAGTTAATCAATGTTTGACTCAACCCCTATAGCCCGTACCGTATTCCATAGAATATTAAAATGTAAAAAATAAACAATTTTACGACACAATTCTGTCTAAATTACACCAATTATGGAAAAAGAGTGAAACAAAAAAATCTCACTTTGTAACAGTAATTTTTCGTTACAAAAAAATGAATAATTGTCGAAAATTTCGTTACATTTGGAATTATTTCATATCAAAGTTGACCTTCAAAAAGTTTGCATATGTTATCACATAGCCCTGTACAGATAAATACCTCACGCAGTTATTACCTTCATGCATCGTATTCATACTCTTTGCTTTTAGATTGATTTCAGTCGTCTAACTGGGTAGCGGTGCTAAACTACGTATTAAAAAAGTGCGCTTTGACAGCAAAATGTCATTCACCCCGATGTAAGTCGCCTGCGCATATTTTGCCAACAAAAAAGGCTTGTGCGGTATCGTGATTAAAAACCGTTTGAGTTTTTGGGGAATTTGAAATTTGCATGTCTCTGAGATAACAATTGCTTTGTTTGTGTACTAACTTTAGTATGTAAACTGACTGTGTTAACAAAGAGGTTTTGAGTTTTATTTTACTAACAAAAGAAACTAAAACTATGATTATTTATTTGAGTACTTTATTTTAACAATAGAAAGTAAGGAGTGTGACGAGCCTAACAGTTAATCAGCATTTTTTTTATTATAATTAAGATAAATTTGTTTTTAAGAGAATATACCAAACAATTTTTACTATACCTACACCGATTTCGGAGCCACACATGTGTCTGTTCTATAACATTTGTTCCACCAGGAGTGTAGACTAGATCAGCTCACATAATATGATGGAGTTAGAAGCATATGCTCAGTATCAGTTAAATTTTGTGCGATTTCAAAATTTAACGATACCTATTAACCATCATATATCGCGTACCATCAAACGAATTATGCTCTTGCAAATCTCATTCAGTCATATACATGAAACTGAAACTTGCAACTCGTGTAACAATTCTCTTCTAACATATCTTCTATCTCGTTCCAGCACCACCACCTGTCAGTACAATGAAGAGGACGGAGCGATGCGGATGTACCTCCGTGGAAGACCCGTGATCCTGTACGGGCCTTCCGACCAGGATACCCTGGACCCTGCCAAGGTGGCGCCACCTCCGCAGAACAAGCTCAAGTTAGAATGGGTGTATGGATACAGGTGAGTTACAAAATTAAAATTCTATCATATTCTTTTATATACTTTGCATCATATTTAGAGGTCTACAAATCCAGTATTTTTAGGTAAGCGTGTTACACTCTAGGCTGCAGTAAAGCATAACATCAGGCGGGCTGTGGTCAAACGCAAGCCTATCCCACGTAAAAAAAAGTAATCTCATATTTAGTATTACTTACTATTTTTAATCTATTTTAAACATTATAAAATTATTAAGCCTAATGGCGTCTTTTCGCTAATATGTATTGATTGTCCTTCGTTAGGCTTGCATTAGATATAAGTAGCATTGAAGGCTAGATAATATATGTACATAATAATCATAGGTTTCTCTGAAACGGTAACAGTATCAATATGATTATTTTTCTTATTTTACTTTGAACCGCATGTTTGCTAATTTTTAAATTAGCAAATTATGCACAGTAAAACCTTGTTTGTTAATTTTACAATGTAAGCTGAAATTATTACCTCTTCCGTAGGATAATTAAGAAAGAATAATTAAGAAATTAGTACAAGCCAAATTGAGTCATTGTTTCTAATGAATTTTTGTTCGTGTGTTTTCCTCGAATTTGTTGCCCACCAATTTCGATTCCATTGTTAATAGTAATGTGCTGATCATAAAAATAATATATCAATAAAATAACTCGTACACAAATAATTACATGTAAGTCATTATTGCCATTCAGGTGTTCCTAAATGGAGGCCATTAAGCTATTAGGAGCCCAAAATTGACCCTTGTGCCAGTCCTGCTAAAATGTTGTACCATAAAGAAAAATCAATAGTAAGTATAACTGCACCTAGATTTCTATTCACCGCCCGTATATGAATCACACATGTAACGACGAAACGGTTAAAGTCGATAAGCAGCCTAAAAAATTAACGAATATAGAATATACGAGTGGTCAACGGTATCAAACGCTTTTATCGATTCTATGGAGCAGACAAGGTCACTTGCGATAATAAAATAAAATATATAATACACAGGGGATCGAAAAGACACGTCAAAGTCCACACCTAGTGTTGTTACAAACACAAGAGTCTAGTGTAGTCATTATTATAATTGGAAGTAGAAATTGTTGGAAATTTAGTTTATAGAGCCTACAGGCTTATAATTTGATCGTATCGATTTTCCTTAGCAAAATGTAATTATTTTTATGGCTTTATTATTGACATATAAGTTTAATTGCATTCACAAGGACGAAAAACTAACATTATAAAAAATTATTAAATTAAATTATTAAATTATAAAAATTAAAATAAATAAATATATCATTATTATAAATAAAATTTATAAATAAATAAATAAATTAAAATTATCATTAAGGTAAATTTATCATTTATTTTTATTTATCATATATTTCTATTTAACAATATTTATTTATTTATAATTTTCGTTCATTTTACGACTTTCAACTGATACTTTTATGGTGTAGAAATATACAAGAGACAAAAAAAATAACAAATTTGAAATTAATTGGTTCAGCCGTTTAAGCATAAAAAAAGGAAAATCCATTCACGCACACTCACAAACTTTCGTCTATTATATTAAAATCGTGATGTCAGAGACATTCTAATCAGTACGGAGTTGCATAGACTTACATATATCTTCGATATCAAAAAAGTCTGAGTCATCCAGTTCACCTTGAACATTAATAAAGTCCCTCTTCCTCTATCCCAAACTACTTCTGTTACACTTTTGATAGAAAAGTGAGCTCTATATCCACCGAAATTCATTGCGACAATTGACCAATTGTCTCGTTATCCAAATTGGGTAGCAATTTCAACCTACGTGTATTGCCTAACATGCCCGCTTCCGAAAATAAAGTGTCACCGTTTTCTGTTAAGTACACGATTTAACAAATTGCAATGAAAGGGATTCTATTAACCTTAATTGTCATTACGACAAGATTTATTAAGTAGGTACTGTTATTTTGTTGTGGCTGAATATTTTTTACTTGCATATTATATTTTACATTTTCTGAGTAATTATTTGTTTCCACTAAAGCAATCATTAATCCTCGTCATATCCTACATTATCCTTTTAGATCGCTAACAAGACTTTAATTGTCCTTTGTATGCAAATTTTTGCGTCTGTTGAGATTTCAATCTGCACCATATTCAGAATAACTTTAATCTTTCGCTGCAGTTGGTTCTTTATTTCTTACTTTTAAATCTTGAAATTTAACATCGTTTTTAAACTGATACAAATTGCATTGACCCAAAATCTTGCCCTTTTACATTACCCTTCAAAAGACAAGTTATATCGTTAACAGAGATGTTTATCTCGCTGACCTGCAGTTGCAGCAGGTTTTTAATCATGCCAGTTGTCGCAAAATTGCGCCTTTGTTTCTGACAGGCCTCATTATGGGCCCAAGGTCGGTTTTTGTTTGCACCACGCTTGGTCAGCCAACCTTACGCTCCGGGTGTCGTCACACTTATCATGGAAATGAAGTACTTACTGATTTGGTGATTGTGGATTCAATGTCTCTTTCATAATCTACTAGTGGGTGCTTGCAGCTTCGCTCGCATTAAGAAGTACTTGCATCCCCTATTTCACCCCTTTAAAAGTGGCATATCCAAAAATCCTTTCTTAGCGGATGCCTACGTCATAACATCTACCTTCATTCCATATTTCAGCACAATCCGTCCAGTGGTTTGGGCTGTGCGTTGATAAAAAAAATGAAAAATGAAAATGTATTTATTAACAAAATAGGTTTACATGTTAAAGACATATCTATCGATTGCTTCACTAGGCTAGAAGCCTGTACCGAAGCAACCAGTCACCAGTTGACAAAAAATATTTATTTACGCCACACAAGACAGATACTTATGTAGATTATACACAAACCAAGTACAGAATAAATATATATATATATATGACAAATTAAGTTATATAATTCAGTATGTGCTCTGTATCACTGTAAGATAAATTTTGCAGCCAAGATTTCAGGATTATTTTAGCGTCTGTTAATTTCTTATTTCTAAGGTTACAACATTTTATGGCTTGATTATATACATATATACAAACAAAATCACCAAACCGCTGGGCAAATGTGGTATTTATGTGATAGATCACTATATCAGTCAGTCACCTTTGAGTTTTATATATTTAGATTTCAGTAGGTTTTTAAGTTATGCAAATAAGATTGTGTTCTGTGACCACATCTGTATCAGTTAGTGAGAAAGATTTATAACTTGGACTTTTATGACTTTAGTCCTGCCTTATAAGATTACGTATTGAACTGGAAATCTTGTAACGAAAAATAAAACAAAACAGAATTGCTTTTTTGTTGCTATATCATTACATATTCTAAATTCAACACACACTCTCACTTAGTAAATTGTATATGTTACTGGTATTATAATATTTAATTCAACATTCCAAACTTAAGGTTTCTGAACCTAATCTAACAATTCCTAAAAAGTACAAGATTTCGTAGAGGTTTTCGATGTAAACAACTAGTTTTTAGACCCAATTTTTACTCGTCGAGATCGGAAACGTAGATTAGAATGGGCCAAGACATGAGTATATTCGAGGTCAGCTAAACCACAAAGCGTTTAGTTTATTTAATACACAAAATGTAGGACGACCGTAACACGCATAGTCTGAAGGAAGGAGGCTTTGATTGTAAGAGTACTTAAGTGATCGGCGCCCGAAAATTTTATAAACTTACAAAATGAAATCAAAATGACGAGACACCAGTAAAAATCTCAGCTGACTTTAAAAACTGCAAGCAATGTGCGGTTTTGTTAAACCTTTATACTTGTGAATGTTGGCTACTAGCTTTGTAAACCTTTATTTTCTCTAAAGTGAGACGAAAGGATTGTACGGCATTACTGATCCCATTCTATTGACGTGTGTTGAGTAAGTGATCACTTTAGTGATAAGGTCGCCCAATGTCCCTTATTACCTTTCACCTTTATGTTAATTATGTTCTTTTTTTGGTGTACAATATCAATCAATCAAATATACTTATATTTGATTGATTGAGTGTTCTTTAACCAGAATTAGCTTCCAATACCTTCCAATCAAATCATCTTCAATGCAATAAGCAGGAACAAAATCTACAAAAACTCCGTGACAAAAGTGAGAAAGCTTCACGCAATTCCTCGAATTCCGTCACGTCCCAAGGCCTCCGCGGTCCGCTGGCCATCTATACCGATGACCTGGACTTATCTGTTTGTCACTCCATTGACCCGCTCAAACTCATCGAGCGTTCAGACAAAAACAAAGGAAATTTCACTATTTATAGAAGTGATAGTAGCCATAGCATGAACTCAATTTCCGGTACACTTTTATGGCTGGTTAACTGACTTCTTCGAAAGGCTTATGAAAATATCTAATCTATCTATGAAAATAGGAAGGTTTCGGGAGTAAAGACTCGAAGACTATCTATAAACTATCCATGCGTTTACAAATAATCTGAGGATGAATAGCAAGATGATTATGTCCAGCCAATTAGTTAGTTACTGATTTAATTTACTAAGGGCTTCTATACATTTAATTAGCAATTTGCTACATTAAAGACAACAGAAATTAGTCACAGACATATAAAAATAATGTCTTTTCGAGAAACCTTGTCACATTACAACCTGTCATACTTTGTTTTCCCAAGGTCGGTATTCGCTTCACCGGTCCACCTAATGATGACAGTCTATCAGTCTATCTAGTCTAGTACAGTCACAGGAAATGCGCTTTTTGTCACTAATCGCCGTCAAAGGCTTGGTCGGCCTTGAAGCGATTACACTCAATTGGTCGCGGCTCACTCGAAACGATATTGTGTTTACTTGTCTATTTAGTCAATTCATGACAAATGATACCTAACCTACACCATAATGACACAGGTCTTTGAGTCACAAAGTCTTCTGACCTCTGAATTATAGTTGTATTATACTGAATGTGGCCAGACAGCCAAGTATGCCTAAACAGTATACAAGGCCATAGTTGTGATTTAAAGATATTTTTATATCTCTGGTTTAACTCTCAATCTCAATATTCAACAACGCCTCTCTTTCTTTCCAGAGGAAAAGACTGCCGAAGCAACCTATACCTTCTCCCGACGGGTGAAATAGTGTACTTCGTGGCATCAGTGGTAGTGCTGTTCAACGTAGAGGAGCAGTGTCAGAGACACTACACGGGACACACGGACGATGTCAAGTGTCTCGCCGTGCACCCCAACAAGCTGGTGATAGCGAGCGGGCAGTGCGCGGGACACGACCGGCTCGACGCCAGGGTGAGTGTAGCATAAAGAGATTGACCACGATGATCCGCCTCCACCCATGGTCTTGTCAACTTTGCGGTAATAAAAACCGAACGAAAGCCAGGAACCACATATATTTTAAACCTGAAACTTATTTGAGGGTCCTGTCCCTAACCACTTTTAGCTGCAGCTAACTCGTAGGGTCAACAACGCCACAATTCCGGACTTCGCCAGGCAGTCTTTCAAACTCGTGCGCGGTGTGCGCTTTATGCCAACTGTGCGCGAATTGTCGCAGCTGATTAATTAATTTATTTATTCAAATAATAATTATAACGAAATAACCTTTAATTAAAGCTCTTCGCATTTCGCATCAGGTCCACATAATATACCGCGCCTTGGTCTAACCTCGACACTGCGTCCTAAAGCCGACTCCGTGGTTCAGTATACAGCAGGCAGTGCCAAAGCACAAATAAGATAATATATACCAGTAAAGAATATAATACCCGTCTACTGGTCTAAACATTTCGCTAAAGTTTAATCGTAGGTATTGTTTGAATAACTAGTTCCAGATTCCGTAACGAGTAAGAGATGTCTATTTTCTTCCACAGCCACACATCCGAGTATGGAACTCCGTATCGCTGGCGACCCTGGCAGTCCTGGGCGCTGGTCAGATCGAGCGGGCCGTGGCTTGCATCTCCTTCTCCAGGGCAGATGGAGGAGCGCTGCTGGCTTGTGTAGATGAAGGACCGGACCACACTATCTCCGTGTGGGAGTGGCAGCGGCCTGAGAAAGGACACTGTCTGGCTGAGACCAAGGTACGTATATCAGACTTCATGTCTAAATAAAAACATCATACTCGTTGATTTAGCATCGAATCATTAACGCGTCAATTAGTAGTGAGTTAAGAGTGCGTTGGTTATATGTATATTTGGATATATTTGTACATTCTGTTCCCTGTTACAAGTAAATATTTCATCAGCCTATTTATTAGTGCACGTTAGAGAGCATAAAACTTGCGACTGTTGTGTCAACCTACTTTTTGTGTAAAACTCCCATTTGTCTCTATTCCAGTGTTCCGTAGACACAGTGGTAGCGGTTGAGTTCCACCCACTCGACCGCAACCAGATAGTGACGTGCGGCAAAAACCACATCGCCTTCTGGACGCTCGACCAGACTAACATGCTGTACAAACGGATGGGCGTCTTCGAGACACGGGACAAGCCCAAATATGTTACTTGTATGGCGTTTAATCATAATGGTAAGAGATGTTTTGTGTATAAAGTAAATTGTAAGATAAATTTCATAAATTAATTTGAGTTAGTCTTAAGTATGACAAAGCAAAGAGTTATCTCAAAATTCAATGGTGTACCTAAAAATACTGGATCAGAAAAACAGTTTACAGATTAGATTATTAAATTTGAGATATACGAGTACGTATTACCCAAAATTCACGATTCAATATTTATTCTCCAATACATCTTTTTATTGTACACCTTCTACCGGCAACATTTAGATTTAGAATACGGATAACATAACAAGTTTACTACTAAACAAATTGTGGGTGGAAAACTTAAAACTCTTATTATTTTAATAATTGTATTTATTCTTTTTGTATTGTTCTTCCCCAGGCGACGTACTATCAGGTGACTCAAGCGGCAACATCATAGTGTGGGGTCGCGGCACCAACACCATCCACAAGCTCGTCCGCGGGGTCCACGCTGGGCCGGTGTTCAGCATCGCGTGTCTCAAGGACGGGAGCATCGTGTCTGGAGGGGGCAAGGATGGACGCATCGTCATGTTCGATGCAGACGTCAATGCTATGGGACGAGATAGTGTGGTACGTGAACAAAATAAACAGAGTTAAGCTAGATTGAAAGTAAGATAAAGAATCAAAAGGCAGTTTGAACAGATTTTGGTGATTAGGATCCGTACACGTACATACTTAACAGTTGTTAATTTGGTGAAAAGAATAAAGTTAAACGCTCATATTAAAATTACTTGTTCTTTTCTTTTAATGACAAAAACCCCTAGATCTAGATCTGATTTATTGTTTTTTTCTCCCCAGATCGAAGGCCACTACGGTGGTATCCGCGTGGTGTCTGAAGGTCGCGGCTCGCAGCTCTACATCGGCACCACCAAGAACTGCATCCTGCACGGAGACATGGAGCTGGGCTTCTCACCTGCTGTGCTAGGTACGAGTTATAATATATACGTTAAATGGGGGTTCTGGGCGTTATAACGGAAAAAATAATCTACCCATTATCGATCTCTACATATTATGTCAAAGATTGTGATTATTTGTCGCCAGCTTAAGTCACGTTCACCTTACACGTGTATATTTTACGTACAATTTAGATTTTTTTAACCAAATAGGATTGATAATAGGATCGGGTCGGACAATTTTGAACGTTCTACCTTTATGCTTGCAACTATGAATGAAATGCTCAAACTATTGCATCTTAAACAGCCATCATCATATATAGCCTGTTTTTTTCCACTGCTGGGTTGATGCGTGTCTCAGAGCTAACAATGTTGTATACTACCCAGGTCACGTGGACGAGCTGTGGGGCCTGGCCGCACACCCCTCCCTGCCGCAGTTCGTGACGGCTGGCTGGGACCGCCTGCTGCAGCTGTGGGACGGCATGAGCCACTCCACCGTCTGGAGCAAGGATATCGAGGTGGATATCATCTTTATAATGTATATCTACAGGAGAACCAACGCATAGCCTTTGAAGGGCGGCTTTTGTAGGTGTGGCCGCTGAACGCAACATAGCAAGATACAAAATCAGCACAGAAACGGCCCAATGGACAGATTGCCTGCGAAAACGAAGCTCAACAAAAAAAAATTAGAGCAACAACTTTTGTTCTACGACTTTTGGACACTTAAATCAAAACCGAATCAACAAAGAGAAAAAGAATCGAGTTGTATGGACGGTGAAGGAAAACATCGTTTCGAAATCGACCACACTAGTATATGTGTGAAGGATCTGGGTGATTTTTTTAACACAGTATAGACTTATGTGTGATTACAGCCTGTCTGATGTTGCACCACTGTCTTAGATGTGCAGTCTTAGATGTAACACGCTTGCCTAGACGAAACCAATTTACTCTGGATTTGAAGTCCCCGGGGTTATAATTACGAAAGGCTCCCAGGTAGAGAATAGAGAGTTCCACAAGTTAGCTGTCCTTTCTATGAAGGTAGAATCAAAGCGCTTCGTGCTAACCAAGCTACCAGTAACTTTGTAAATTCCGACAATCACTTGACCAACTAATATTATGATTCCAGGAGCGCGCGCAGTGCTGCTCGTGGTCGGCGGACGGCGGCGTGGTGACGGTGGGGTGCCTGTCCGGCCGCTGGATGGTGTTCGACCCACACTCCAGGGAGATGCTGGCTTCACATACTGACGGGTAACACTTATACTACTTCTTATATTAGCTTTTTTTATGTTGACTCCACCTCCCTTGATAGGAAGCGAAAGAAGTCGAAGAAGTTCAGACTCAGGGACTACAGAAAAACGATAATCCAGATCAAATTTGCCTCGCTATAAGTCATGGTTTAAATGTACCTATATATGTGTTAAATGGTTAAACGTAACTATAGATTTGTATATGACCGAGCATGAAATAATAATAAAACCAAATTCATTGATTGGATTTGGGTGGTGGCAATATGGCTTCTTCACGTGTATAAGTACTTAGCAATAGTTAGATTCTTCTTTTAACCAATTTTTCTTGTGATTTATTAGTTTCTTACATACTTCCTTGATATTTTATACTATGTGTATATTGTGTATCTCAATTGTTTTGGACTCCTTTGTCTCTTACATAATGGTCTTGATATTTTATCCCATATGTATCCACAGTTCGGAGCCGATTCAGACGATCCAGTACTCCCCGGACAACAAGCTAATGGCGGTGGGGTCGAGAGACAACTTCATATATGTGTACCGAGTGGAGGAGAACGCAGCTAGGTACAGCCGCGTTGGGAAGTGTCTTGTAAGTATTACTTTGTACATTCTTAAAGGAAATTACTATGAATATGAGTAATCTTAAATATATGTTAGTATGTCACCGGCTAGCACATTTATTTTAGCAAGGTATGGGTTTGCACTTGACCGTAATTCGCCTGATGGTAAGCAATCATTACGGTCTAGGATGGACCAACAACACTACGTCAAATACTGCGCGCGTGCTGACTCGTCCTTTTTGGGAATAGAGCCCGTAGTGCTCGGAAACATGTCGAGTCAATTTTCAACATAGTTTTATACGTAGTTCACTGTACTCGTATTATAGTTGCCGTAAGGCATGATTTAATTTAGTTGTAATAACCGGCTAGCACTTACGTTAATAATTACGTCGAAAAATTAGCTCGACAAGTTTCGGAAAACTGAGGTTTCCATCATCAGGAGGACGAGTCAGCACGCGCGTCCCGGTTGGCCGCCTCGTCCAGACTTGTCGAGCTAATTTTTCGACGTAATTATTAACGTAAGTGCTAGCCGGTTATTACAACTAATTTTATACGTAAGTGCTAGCCGGTGTTATACCTACCTTAATTTAATCATGCGTCGCGGGAACTTTACTACAGTGATCGTTAGTATCATTACACTGGAGTCATCTCTAATTACAAAACAACTTTTACATGATATCATTTTTTAATCAGTATTTTAATCACTTTTGTAACCATTTACAATAGAGAACAATACTTACTGTAGAAATTACACCATGGAAAAAGGAATTAAAGTTATCTCTTTTTTCCATGGATTACATTCATACAGACCCTTTATTTACTGATTTTGGTTTCTATAGTGATAGTCATCTTTCATGTGTTACCATATTTCATTTGATTTCATGCCATCTAGTGTACGGAGAAAAAACGTAGAAGGGTAAATGAACGACATAAAATATGTAGCGTAGTGATCGTAGTGCTTATAAGTAACATTAGGTACAGGATTTTATATATGTACCTAATTGCTATAAAATAGATCCTATTATATGCTATGTAGAAAAGTAGCTCCATATGCTATGTACTATTTGAAGAATTTAAGTGATTTATTTAGTATCATTTAGTTTCTACTAAAAATTTTGCAACATTATCATAATAGCGACATAATATGTACTGTAGAAAGTTAAAGTGTATTGCGAAGTCCAATTTAAGGTGAATCCTCCTCAGCATGCGTTTACTTGAACTGATATTGAGTTTCTTAGCTTAAATTTATTGTATGTTTTATTTTTAATTTTGAAATAGATTAGTAAGGATAAGGTTGCTCTGAATAAGTTTGTACTGAGTTGTTGTATGTGTGTGAAAGATAAAATTAAATCCAAGTACAACAGCAATAAAAGTTAATTAATAAACCTATGTATGTATGTTCCAGGGACACTCCAGTTACATCACACACCTGGACTGGTCGGAGGACAGTCAGTACATCCGCAGTAACTCCGGGGACTACGAGTTGCTATTCTGTAAGTTATTTCGAATTTTATCTCTCTGATGTGTATTCATTCTTTTGTACATGTAAACACACACATAATATATTACTTTTTTCTTGGCATGTACTTTGCAGAACCTTTATCTTCTTCGTCTTATCGAATCAGAGTGGCCAACTCTGGTGACGAGAGTTTATAAATCCGCCCAAAGGGCCTCTGACATGGCTGAACGACTGCCGTACTAGAAAAACAGCCGGGACCTACAACTTAACGTATCATCTGACCCACGGAAGCGCCCAAGATGGAATGCCACTTTTCGGTCACCCATTCAAGGACTGACCGCGTCGACCTTTGCTTAACATTGGTAATCGCATGCGATTGCCTCCGCTGGCTGTGCTACGGGCGCTTCAGAACCTTCTCTCCCTATAAGTTATTATTGCCACTTGTTTCAAGTAATATTTACGGGTGGTCTTAACTCTGTGAGTCGGATGACACGTCGATATTCTTGTCATAGTCGCTAAGCCTTATATTAGCCCATAGAACGATATAAAAACTCTAGTCGAATGAGTTGAGCGCTCTCCTCACTCACTCAGTAATAAATGTCATGTGTATGTCCCAGGGAACGCAACCACATGTCGTCAAGTGACGAGCCCCACCTCGCTGCGTGACGTCGCGTGGGCCACCAACACCTGTCCCATCACCTTCCCCACCATAGGGGTGTGGCCTGAGAACGCAGACGGAACTGACATCAACTCATGCACTAGGTGAGACAGGGATTAGTATTGAATAATCTGAATCAAACAGAGAAAGTATATAAAGACTCATGACCATTAAAGTCACTTATTAACATTAAAACAACATACCAGAAACAACCCTAACAAAGGGCCTCCACAACGCGGGGGGAATTCAGAAAAAAAGGAGAAAGTACGGTTGATAGCTGCTGTTCAATAATTAAGATTAATAATAGATTCGAAAGGTAGTGCATATACTATGTAGGGCATATGCGAATCTTAATAGTATTTTTTTTTATTCTCTCTCTTTGAGTCGTATTTCCTCATGACTGAGGGTCGTGACTCCCCCGCAGGATCAATTCGTTAAGGGAGTTCTCTTGGGCAGATACCTACATCGGGGTGGATGCCCAGGTCCATCCGCGGAAGATTCATGTCTTCGGATATTGCGGTCCTCAAACATGTCGCTTTCCTCACAATGTTTTCCTTTACCGTTAAGCGTGTGCAAATTCACACACAACTTGAAAAATAAGTCATTGGTGTAGGGCCGGTTTCGAACCAGAATGCGTACGCGAGGATGAAAAGCAGACATGAAACCGCCGAGTCACACTCGCAGTTTGTTTTTATTAATTGAATCACATAATTAATAATTAATACTTTATTTTACAGGTCACACGATAACCGTCTGGCCGCTACAGGTGACGATTTTGGCAAAGTGAAACTCTACGCTTATCCTGTTACACAACCTAAGGTAATTATATAATAATTTTCTTTTTCATGATTGAATTTATTTTCTTTTTAAACTAAATAAAACACTTTTTTGTTTCGGGATAAAAAGTAACATATTATTTCACTCTCAGGACCATACCAAAAATCAAGGGTGATCCATCGCTATATTCAGCATGCAAGCGGAACAAACAAACATATACATTTTTTTTTTTAATTTTAGACCAAAATGCTGGCTTTTTCTGGCTAAACGTATCAGCATTGCCATCCAGCGTGGTAATGCGGCCAGTATGCTGGGCACGCTGCCCTCTGGCATTGGGCGGGAGGGAGCACTTAGATTAACTTTAGGCTTTCTTAAAGATTTTCTAAGTGCCCCTTTTTTATGTTGTAGTTAGAAGTAGTATGTTTAGTTATTCTTCCCTTGTTTTTATTATTTATTATTGTAAATAACGATTTGACAATACATTATCGTTACTTTATCAAACATACCTAACTTGCCCCGTTCCCCGCAGTCGCTGTGCCACCAATACGGCGGGCACTCCTCGCACGTGACGTGCGTGCGCTTCTTGCCCGACGACTCGCGCCTCGTGTCCACCGGCGGACTCGACACCAGCGTCATGCAGTGGCTTGTCGACTAAACTACTATACAACATGGATTTAATCAACTACAATCCAGGGGTCTCACATCTAGAGTTAATAGGTATATTCTAGGTAAATGTGTTACACCCTAGGCTGCAGCAATGCTTAACATCGGGCAGGCTGTAGTCAAATGTAAACCTATACCACGTTTAAAAAAAACTTGCTGTATAACTTATATACGGATTGATTGGTCTAAACTACTCATGATTTGTATGTCTTGGGTCAAATTTACTGTAAATGTAAACTTTAAACATGTGTTCACGATATTCATGAACTATGTCCGGCGCGCACATATTTTTGTGTGTATGATCTTATAGTCAATAAGGTCTTATCTGCTATCTCCAACTAAAATCGCAGAGATTTCGTAGGAAACCTGTGTTTATATCACCACCTTCAACACTTGAATTGTATACATGTACACATACTTAAGTTGTTCAAATCATATATACAGTATTCGTGGCTCGAAACCTGTACGATATCTCTTCAGTCTTATTGTAATACAACTTGAAACCAATAGACGTAAAGACATCTTGTAAGTTTTATGTTATATCTATATAGATTGTAATATACGTAGACCAAAGGCAAAAGGGTCAGGTAAGGGACCATTATGAATCGAAAAGGGAGTAAGTGCCCCAGCCTTCAAGCACAGGTATTAGGTAGGCAACTGCCTATAGCATACACTATACATTATGGGTTATTTAATTATTATGGCCAACTATCTATTATTCACTTTTTATTTACATATTTTTTTTACCTTTAACTGGTGATTTTAATTTCTTTATATTATATTGATATCGTCTTTTTGTATCTTTGCCTTAAATTATGTTTACAAACATAAAATAATTGTGGTCTTATTCTACAGGCCAAGTGAGTTCCAATTACCCATTATGTATGTACATGTTTTGCGCCTTATCGACTCTTTCCAAAAGAGCCTAATTTGTGTAAAAATGTGATTTGATTACAGCATTCCATTACAATTTTCCGATAGTTGTAGCGAAGTGTATTATTATGGTTTTACGATTGTTAAGGTGGATTTACACTGGTATAATATTGTAAATTGTGAAAAGTCATAAGTCTATGTCTTTATTTTTTGACATATTAGAAAAATCTCGAGTTATAAAAGCAGCATTTGGGATCTCTTCGAGTTGCATAATATTACTATATTATACAGTGTAAATTTGTCTACTTAATGGCACGGTTGTGAAAACGAAACCTAGAAAATATGAAGGCAAATCTATTGTACTAAGCTTTTATGTAATTTTATCAGTTTTGACCTTTTTAAGGGTAAGCTCGAGGATTGTTGTAGGCCATATTCTGGCAAGAACAAGAGTGCTTTTTTGGGCTAAATTAATGTGAAGAAAAGTAGTGACGACTAATTCTAAGCTACAGTGGATCTATTGAAGTTAATGTATGCGGTCTTCAAGTCGAGAGTAAACCGGTTTCTTCTTCTTCGAGGTAAGCGCGCAAAATCGTAGATTGCGTTGCTTAACATCAGGCGAGTTGTAGTCAAGCGTGAGCCTATCTTATATAAAAAAAACTTATTTAGTATATTATATATATTGTGGCCTAACTTTGTACATACAATGAAAATGCCTTCTCATTAATGTATTTAAGTTTACTACAAAAAAGTACATACAACACGAATTTAACAAAACAGAATACAGATATTATTCCGTCGACTTTAGTTAAGTAGGAATTATTATGGCAACGTTTTAGGGCATTTAAAAGCAATTTTACAGCACTGCTAATATTATGTGATTGAGCTTTTATTATGAAAATACACTTATCAGATTAATGTCAAAGTCAAAATGACTTGTAACTACTGATAAGTGTGTTTTCACCTTTATATTATGCGTAATTTTAATCGTAAGTAATAATTATAATTCGCACATAATTATAATATTTTAAGCCATAATTTTATAAGAGAATGATGATACAAATTAGGTTTATTTGATTTAAGTTTTATGTGAAAATCACTTTTATTGCAATTATTATATAAATGTTGCTTGGCGAATATTTAATATTTTTTCACGTATTTTATCAATAAAGACACTTTTTTTAGTAATTAGCGTATCGTGGTTTTCTAACCTAGTCACCTGGTAGATTCACTTCATGTTTGTCTCATTGAGGTAGATTTTAACACTAATTATATTTTTTTGTGTAAGATGTAAGTTTTTTTGTTGTAAATATTACGCGGCGTGTATCCGTCTCATGTTCCATGTGCCTCTAATAAATATTGTTTATTTCAATACTAGTTTCATTCAACTCTTAGATGTAATTAACTTTACTTCCCTATTCCTTTAGCCTAAACTAGCAAATTAGCTACATGTAAACTGGAGAAAACAAAAAGAAATAAATGTCTAAAATAAAACAATTTATTAAATAATAATAAAACATAAGAAATAAACTAATAACGTTAAAAAATAACATAAACTATTACTCGAAACGCAAGGAAAACTTGTAAAATCCTGAAATGCGAATTTAACCTACCAATTACCTAAACTACAGGTATACGCCTAGCATCATGTTTCATGTACCACAACATATTCAGGCTATTTCTATGTTTGTACATCGTGTTTTAAATGCAACCTAATCTATCCACCTACGCGAATTAAATCTAAGTTTATCTACAAATTTATTTATATAACCATCGCACTGACAGGACTTTACAGTAATAAATAAAACTTACAAAAGAAAAAATTCGAACTGTCAACGAAAATGTGTTCCACTTCTGGTGTGAGTACTAACTCGAGTTATGTACACTATGTTCACATATACAGCACTGTATATATCAGTAGGTCGGTCACGATGATCATTGTATTTCAACTTGAGTTTAGTCAAGTTATGTTTCACGTCATCGCAGTGTCGCAGGGCGGGGAGGGGCCAACAAACCAAGCTTGGCGTCAACAACAGTTTATTTGTACAATCTATATGAGTTGCTCCACGCTGTTGGCGGACAGCTCCAGCAGTCTCCAGGCCGCCTTGGGGTTGAGTTCCTGCGGGTCCCGGCACAGCACCCACACGTAGTTGACTCGCATCACCTTGTCCGGGTCTCCCTCTATGACGTTGTTCTTGGCGTCCCGCACGCACATGATCTGCTGGGACTGGAATGTGATGACTAGAACGGGTCCCTGGTCCATCATTTTGCCCATCACGAGGTCTATTTGCTCTATGTCTAGGATCTTTGAGTCCAGTCTGTATCCCAGCTGCTTGCACTGCTTGATGGGTGTTGAAAGGATATTAAACACTCCTTCGTAACACCAGTCTTTGAGTATGTCCAGGTCCCCTCGGACCATGGCTTCGAGGATATTTGGTATGATGTCGTTGGCACAGTCTTCCAGGAACTTTTGCGAGGTGAATGTTGGGTCTACTTTGCATATTTCTGTAACCGTTTTGGAGAGCTCTGTCTTCTCGAACACGTTCCCGAGGATGCCTCCAACCTTCTCCGTGAAGAAGCGAGACGCGCGCGCGACGGGGTTGTCTGACTCCTCGTACTTTAGCTTCCAGTCCAACATCTGGGAATAACATTAGGTATGTATATAAAATACATATAATGACAGATATGTAAAAAGGCCTAGCAGTGAGTTAGGGAAGGCTATTGATGATGATAATATATTATACACATACAGTGAGGTAACAAAAATGCTTTTCAATACATGTACATTATGTACCTACATTGTATATGTGTACACTACTAAATGCATAGCCTCAAGTAGAAGAATATTTATTTATATAATTTATAGGCAAGCAACAATTTGCTGATGTACTATACAGTGTACCTAGGTACTGATGCACTGAACACATTTTTTATTTATATTCTAAATTTTGACTGCTGCCTACCGCCGGACTCCCTTTATCTCAATATCGTAACTTAAATAAATTCAATCGCATTAATCCGGAATAAAACGTTGCTTATGTGTTAATCCAGGATCTAATCTACATATATACCAAATTTCATCCCAATCTGTGCAGCTGTTTCAGCGTGAATAAGTAACAAACACTGACACTCACACCTTTATAATTAGTGCGATAAAACACATTGGTACCTACATAGTCCATAGTCATTTATTTATAGACAGAGTTTACAGGACAAATTACAGAATAATATTAATATACCACATAATATTATGTGTACACTTAAGCAACTATGCACATTAAATCATTTTATTTGAATTTTGCCATCAACTTGTCTTCTTCTTATCGAATGAGAGTGGCCAACTCTGGTGTCGAGTTTTCAAACCGCTCTAAGGGCCTCTGACATGGCTTAACGACTGCCGTACTAGACTAACAGCCGGGACCTACAATTTAACGTGTCATCCGACCCACGGAAGCGCCCAAAATGGAATGCCACTTTTCGGTCACCCATCCGCGTACTGACCGCGTCGACCTTTGCTTAACGTTGGTAATCGCATGCGATTGCCTCCGCTAGCTGAGCTACGGTCGCTTCATCAACTTGTACTAACGTTTCATAGGAGTAGATCACATACCTTATTAACGTACTGGTTGTTGTTCTTGAAGTTCTCCCACTGCTGGTAGAACTTGGAGTCCTTGTGCAGCTCCACGCCCGTCGACTCCGTGTCCGGCGCGAACGTGCGCTCCTCTTCCGCAATCTGAATAACACAATCAGATATTCAGTGCGGGGATTAAAAAATTAATGGTTAATATTTGACCTGTAAGGCCAGCCTGAAAAGATTTTTGTTATAACATTATGTTACACAGACATTCATAAGTAATTGACACGATATAAAACAAGAAATTAAGAGTGAAATGAATTAATGTGGTGATAATAATGTAATAATAAAGTGTGCAATTTAATGAAATATCAAATGTGTAGTTGAATAAAGGCTTTTTTATTTTACTTTTATTTATGATACATTGTTATATTCACGTAATTATATAGAAAATGAAATAAATAATGATTAGAAAAATTATAGCGACTACTCTCAGCGCCCGTAGGTACTGGTACAAGTCTCTTTCTGGAAGTGTGTGAATGCCTCGCCAAAATTACTGGGCCATTTACGATAAAACTTGAACAGTCCCTCAAGTAAAACACACCTAATCTAAGAATCTCTCAGAGTAGTATAGTTAGTTTTATATAATATTGTATGTTAGGATGTGTGTTCTCACCTCAACTCGTTTCCTCAGAGCAATGGGCGACATGTAGACGCGGCCCTCCAGCCCGCGCGGTTGAATCTCGTTCTTCACAACTGCGGTTGCCTGAAACACAATGCAATATTTTATGTAGAAAACAGATTATATCTTTTTTTTGGTTATAATACCTAATTAATTAGTCAAAAAGTCATATACTTGCTTTCCGTTGACAACATTTAGCGCCATATGTAGCAACAAAGCATTAATATTTATTTATATATTCTATTATAATAGAAGAAGACATTATGTTTAACATATCCACATTTCATACTTATTTAGATTTACTTTTTGATGTATTTTTATGTTAATTTTAGTAAAATAGCAATACAATATTACCTGAGAGATAGTTCTGAAGGCAGATGTCTGTCCGAACCTCTGACTCCTGTCTGCTAAGCTCTCTGCCGCATCCTTCGCTGTTTTCGAAATGTCTTCTGTGATCTTTCCTGGAATGTTGGATAAACTCTTAATTGTTGACACAAATTAAGAAACAGTACTTAAAACAAATTATATCTAAACTAGCGCCACAAACGGTGGCCTTATCGCAGAAAGCGATCTCTACCAGGCAACCTTTGGCTAGAGAGAAATAAGCATAAAGGAAAAAGAAGAATGTGGTGTACAACAAACAGGAAATAAGAAATATTACTTATAAACGTTAATAACAATAAAAATTACCAATATAATCAAGAAGTATCAAGTGAGAGAGAGAAAATAATGTAGTATAAGGCTGCAAGAGTGACATATACGATATTATTAGTTCAGAACCTGCAGGCAGCTACTAATTTTACTATATTGTGTTAGTTAAGTAACAAGCACAAATGTGGATGACTCATTATGAGCAAGATAAGAGTGGAAAAATAAATGAGAGTTATGAAGAAAATTACAGCCTACACAATAATTCTGTCATTTAATATATCAATGCCCTAACATCTGTGACACAAAAATGAGACAGGGATACAAAGATGTAATCTCATTGTTACTCATGCTATTTTCTTACAATTTTAAAAGCAGCCAACAGTTAAGAAAATATTCTTCAAGCCACTCTTTTAACTTCTGACATGGCTACCTACCAACAAACTGTCCAGTTTTAAAAAGTAACATGTGATTCAACTCCAGAAAGGGAATAACTAGCAAATGGCAGACAATAGTAATAAATATTTGTCTTTTTATATTCTTACCAGCTTTCTGAGCGATGCCACTTTTACTGGCCTCCTCAAACACACTGCCCATCTTGCCCTTGATTCCTTCCAAGGTTTCCTTCAGTACCTCAGAGCCTTTTGACGCTTCTGACTCTACTGCATGGAACTTTGCTCTGGCCGCCTAAAAGATACAGTTACAATAATGAATGATTATTTTTTAGAACAAGAAATTAACACACTCATTAAGAACACACATTCACTACAAGGAAAAAGGAAAGTTTTTTCATACATGGACATCACAAGAATGTTATGTGGTGAATGACAGAACAATGAACATCATTATACAGGCTGATTCTAATAAACTTACTTTCAAAGCATCTGAGTTCTCTAACTTTTGTGCTTCTTCTCGAAACTTCTTGATGTTATCTTTCATCTCTTTGTTCTTTGCAATATCTTCTTTTATATTCTCAATTATAGACGAGAAGAAACCTTTCCGTGCTGAGTACTGCCGGCATTCTGGTATTTGGTACTGAAATAAATATAAAAATGACACAATATTAACAGCAACTTACTCATTAACAGAGTAGGTACCAATAAATTATTGAAAATATTTGAGTTAATGAATGAAACCTTAAATATTGGAAGAGCCTGTAGATAGAAATTAAAGTTCAAAGTCTTTTGCAACACCTAATCTAAAGATCTTTTTCATACATTTCAAATAAAAATAAAAATTGGAATATTGTATACCTGGTCTGTTCTTATTGATACGACTGTAGGTTTGACGTGGATGGGCAGGGCACATTTCCACCGAGCTGGGCTGTATAGTAACTGTCGACAGGAATGCTAAAACACAACCAAATAATATTCTTTACATCTCCTCCAAGGACATTACACATTACCTAACCTCAAAACACAACTATTCACCATTTCTATGTAAATATACAGAGGATCTTCTCTTATAGATTAATTTTGATTTTTTTATTACAGATCTATTGCAAGTTTCCTATTTTCTACAGGAAAATATTATTTTCACGGCTTTGGATAAAAATCATTCCGTACGAACTTCTGTCAAAAGACCTTGGCCAGTTTGACATTTGTCTGACAAGTGACAAAACAGTAAGTAGATTTGACACTTGATAAAAAAAGGAATTAAAATAGAACCAAAGTATCTCAAGAATCGAACACAAACTTGAATAATAATAATTAAATAAAGAAGAAATATCAAATAATTAATCTTTACACTGTGAACATGTTATTTTCATAAGTTAAATATTAGTGTATATAGAGTAAAAAAATAATTTTAATTTTTTATTCTGAACGCAGCTGATGTTTTATTTTTAATTCATAGACAATTGACAATATTCCTTTAAAAAAAACTGTATATCCGGTTTGAATGTCAAATAATTTTACTATTTTTCTTTGTTTTATCTTTTACTATTACTAAATAAGAAATTTTTTGTCGGTACTACAACAATACTAAATAACATAGAAATGAAATATATTTTCAGCAATAACTGTTCAATACATTCACATAATAAATGTGATGATCGCCTTTGAATTTAAAAAAAAAGTACATTTCCGGTGTGAAGGCAGTTTGAGAAACGAAAGTATTTTTCATTTATTTTCTGTCGTCATTTTAGCCACGAAAACGTGCTGTAGTTGATAAAATCACTATATTTTTCGTTATTTTGCAGTAAAACGTAGAACGCGTTTTATTTTCTTTTGTTCTGTGCAAGAAGTGTGAGAAAACGAGGTGGTTCGTCATTGACAGTGGAAGGTAGCTAGCGACGTAATATCGAATATCAATCCATATTTACATGTACACGCACATTCGCAGTCGATACCACGTTTTCGCCAGCTGGTGCGGGCATTACGGGTGTAGAATTTGGTTAGAACAGTAGGCTTTGTTGAGAATAGTGCTAGTGGTGTGCAGATAGGGCCGATAGAAGCTAATATGTTGGTGTTGTGACAGGAGCGAGCGCCCGGCGCGAGCGGCAGTGCAGTGGTGCCCGTCCAAGAAGCCAGTTCAACTTCCTCCCGTTTGTCAGGACTCGTCCGTCTGGGCGTTACCGTTTTATATGACTTTAGCAAGATATACAGGTGAGTGATACTCTTAAATATCCCCGCGTGGAATATAGGGTTATATTTCGCGAGAAATTGCAAATGCCGGCTTCACTTCGCGACTACGCTAATGGCCAAGGACACGAGATATTCTACTTGGACAGGAAACCTTTTAAGTTTTCTACAGCAAGTTGTAAACTTCTGAAATCTCTTTGGAGATACAGCAAATAGTTTTGTTGAGGGTAGGTATTTGAAGAACCTAAGTTGGACTCGATATACAATTTATTTTCAGAATACTGATGTTAAGTGACTAACTATTCTATTCTGAAATGAAAGAAGTCTGAATAGAATAAAAAGGAAAATCTGCAAATTGTGATTGCATAACTGAAATCTCTAAAAAAGCCTAACTATTTAGACCTTACTTATCATTACCTGGGTTATGTATAGTACATTTATATTTTATAAATATATGTTATCCATTTAACTTGACTAGAAACATTACCTATAAGTATATAAAACCTATGAAATGTAATCTCCATTGCAATAATTGATTTTGGTTGTAAGTAGTAATTTCATTCATAATAGGTATTGTGCTGCAGCAGGAGGTCTATAGGTATTATAATTTTGTTATACAAACTGATCAAGAGCTTATTAGCAATCCAACTGATATCAAGTACCTAGGTTGGACCAATAAGATTTTTTATAAATTAATTTCTAGTTTAAAATTACAGTAAGCAAGTAAGATATACTTAAGTGAAAATTCAAAGGAGATTCCATTGGCACATTACTTAACACTAGGTACTACCAAATTATCGAAAGGTACTAGAAAGCATACAATGTATAATCCAAATTAGAAGGTTTTCTGTCTCTCTGAATCTGGATAACATCTTAAATAGACCAAAAAACAAACACTAAATACTAGAAGCAGCTCCACTATATTTACAAGCACTAATAATAGCTTATCTCATTGCTGTTATCTTCAACCACATGCTTGGTTATTTGCTACCAATGTGTCAAGTTATTGCAATAACTGCCTGTCAGTTTAATACCTAGATGTTTTGAGTGTTATAAAAATATGTAAAATATTTTGGATGCTATTTTATCCCATTAGGAATGGGTTTGTAAATTTGTATGTAAAATGAATGCATAAAAGTTTAGAAAATAAGTCCTCGATTTTGTGACCCTCTAACATGTATGTACCAACAGGCTATACATCCCTCTAAATATGTCATTTCACTCTCTCATGCAACAAATTCATCTCAACACCAGTTTCTAGCATAAGAGAAGTCTAAAAATATTCACACTAAAGCATCCTTTTAGTAATTTGAATAATTCATATTTGGAGCACGTCCCACAGCTTCCATTTGCAAGTTGTGTGCCGTCCCAAACGCCTGTACACATGTAAATTTGCCAGATTTACATACAGGATCCCTCAGCCCAACTACGCTGGGCTAGGGTGACTGCTTGCTACCAAACACCTGGACGGAAGAAAATAGCTTCTCAATTTCACTATATATTCATAGAAGCAGAGTTGAGTTCAAGTAGAAGCTAATTTAATTCTAATTTTTAACTGACTTCAAAAGTGGGGAGATTCTCAATTTGAACTTATATTCACAGGCAGAATTGAGTTCAAGTAGCTATAAATGCTTATCTCTGACTGACTTCGAAAAAGAGGATGTTGTCAATTTGAACTTATTTGCTGAAACTATAATGTGTACTATTGTTGTTGTCTTTGTTTCAACACATGATAGCCAATTGATCCAAAGCTAAGTACCTAATTCTATTAATCGTCATCTTTCTCTTGTGGAGTCATATTCCTCATTACTGAGAGTTGGGACTCCCCCACATAATTAATTAATTAGGAAATTTTACTTCGGTAAGTAAATCATGTTCGTAAAAATATTCCTTAAAATTTTGAATATTTGGTCACCCCAACACCAGTTAATCTTCATAATATTTGCGTCGTAGCGAGCTTTTCAAGGGTGACGCATTTATATAGAGCTTTACAGCTCAGAGGTTTAGTGGCTGGATTCCTTGGGCCTGAATGCCTATTGATAGTGCCTAGGTATTGAATAGCTCTAGCATTGAATCTAAGATGTCGCGCGTGAATAATCTTCATGAAGTTCTATAGCTTTTGTTGTGTACCGTGTAGCTTGTCTGATCATTGCTTCTAGTTCTGAAGACTTTGTAAAGCATAGCTTCATAGTTAGATCTGATCAGAACTCCTTAGTTGAACACCTTGAATTAATACTTTATGTGATTTAGAATAACTACTTAACGGTATTTAAAAAATTCGGTTTTAGGGCTGCCCACGTTTACACTAGATTATTCTCCTGAGTTTTGTGCAATTAAATATGATTTTCAGAGGCTTCAGCTGTTAGTCTAGTATGGCAGTTGTTAAGCCATGTCAGAGGCCCTTAGGGTGGTTTGTAAACTCTCGTCACCAGAGTTGGCCACTCTCATTCGAGAAGATGAGGCTAGCAGTAGTCTACATATGATTCAAAGATATTTATTGTCCTTATAACATTGCGCTACAATAGGTACGTCATTTATATTACAGTAATCATTTATATAACTTAATACTAATTATTAACGAAAGAATTAAAGATAAAACATAAAAATGTATACATAATGTCATTTACAGACAATGTCAGATTTAGGTATTTAAGTAGATTGGATAAAATATGTATGTATATTTACATAAATTACATAACATTCCCCATGTGCCAATATACTTAGCTTTCTCATAAGAATACTAATTTCCGAATGACTACAGAATGAAAGTGTGCCGTAAAAATTGAGCGCCCGTTCCTACTTTTACAGTGTTGTAATTAAGGTTCAGTACGGGCCGCTTAATTTCATTCCTCCCACCCCACAGTCAGCAGGCTAAAGTTATTTTTTATGCATGAGTTTGCTATATACGTATATATTATGCCACGAGTGATGTGACAGTCGCGCTCCCGGCCTTTTTATTTTACGTTGTTATCGGGAATTGTATAAAAGTTGCAGAGAAAATTGGATAAAATGTAGTTGTAACAACCGGCTAGCACTTACGTCAATAATTTAGTCGAAAAATTAAATTAAAGTACAACTAAATTTAATCATGCCTTACGGGAACTATAATAAAATTGGATAATTTAAATTTTAATGGTTCAGTTCTATTTGCAATCATATGCAGTTCTTATTACTTAGTTAGATGGGGAAGTTCCGAGTACGATCTGTACAAATGTGCTACGCATCAAATAGCCTAACTTCGATTCTTCTGAATTTTACGCATTATTTACCATTTACCTTAGTGTCGCTTATGCAGATTTCGCTAAGTAGTTACTTAATATTTTGTGTAGCCACGTGTAGCTTCGTATATCTGTTTCTGCCCTACCGATTTTTACTTGGAAATAGAACCCAAAGGTCAATTGATAATGATAACCATTTCTATTATCTCACATTGCCTTATCATTAGAGAACAGTAACAATGCCATTGACGCTGCATGTTGCCCCCTTTCAACGGGAAAAGAAGATCCAATACCCGTCATGTCAAAGCCTAGCTATACAGCTAGCTTTACCACGCTTTACATAGGTATGGAGATTATCCTAGTAAAAAGCATGTACATAAGTACATGCATAATACATATTTCTAGTTTCTTTCAGCGACTTGAATGAAGAAATTAGCGTCGTATAGTGTTTCTATTGGTTGACGAAAGGCATCAGATTATCTGGTTAAATTTTAACGTTCAAAGTAATCTATGTTTAGACAGATTTTTCTACTTCAATTTCCTTTTTTTATATATTTGATAGGCTCACGCTTGACTACAACTCGCCTGATGTTAAGCAATGTTGTAATGTACGATCTACCGCGCTTGCCTACAAGAAACAGGTGTACTCTCGACTTGAAGACCGACAATTTATAGTTCAAGGAGACATGATTATGAGATGACTATTAAATAACTACTTATTAATGTAAGTATATTCCTGAAGTAAGTATCTACTTTGTCATATCGTCTCAACCATTTTCCACTCTTCATATTATACATCGGAATGTTCCAGAAAACCTAACAGTTTTAACCTAAAGAAGACCATTATCAGAGCAGGATATCTTGCCGTCTAAATGTCTGGTCGCGCAATCTGTAATTGAAAGCGTGGGCAAGCCACGCACACAGTACCGCTACGTCATTTACTCATACATAGAAGAAGTATTTAGTATGTAATCTATACATAAAATAAAGCTGAAGAGGGTCGAAAAACTAAAAATTGAAGATATACAATTTTTTTTGGAGATACTTCGAATTGACAGCAGACACGTTCCAACAATTTCTAGAAATTGTGTTTGTTTATCTGTGTCTCTGTTTGTCTATTAATTTAAACGCTCATCACACCAATACGGCTGAACAGATCATCATGATTTTTTATATGTAGGTAGTATGAGGTCTTAGGACTGTCATAAGCTACTTTTTGTTCTGAAATGATGTGAGCGGGTTTCCACTAGTACATTATATGCTTATATACAGTTGTAGTTAGTATTATGTATGTATATGTAAACGCGTAGGTTATCAGTATCACACAGCGAATTGGTTTTCTTTTCAAGGACGGAAACGCGATAGTTATGGAAGCCATGGTAAAAGCAGTGATTGGCTTTTTATTTATGGCTATTTTCTGTGTTTTATTTTTCGCGTATTTGTTCAACTTTTTAGCGATTTTTAGTTTATATGCTCCTGTGCTCTTGTTTACTAAGTTCAATCAACTATTGCTCCACATCTTTCTCCGTCACGGCTTGACGGCAGCAATCTTTCAATTAAATTGGCTAACATTTAGTTTTCCAAGTGCACGGCCGCCGTGGCAGATTGCGCTCGCGCACAAAACAATAAAACCTCTTATCGACACTTTTCCATTTACATTATTAGTTTATTGTACGTCAGTAGCCGGAACATAGGTCGGTGAAAATTTAGAATTGTTTTACGACACATGCTGTTCAGCCGATCCAGTGTTTCGGGTTTCATGCCAGTTTTGCGTTCTTGTTTGCTGAAGGCGATTTTTTTTTTATGAAAACGTAACATTTTGTTGTAACTCTCTGGACAGTCAGATGCTCTAGAGTGAGTAATTTTCCACTACATTTTCACACACAGAAAATCACTACGTAAATTAAAGTTGCTCTTTGCCTGTGTTATTCGTCGTTTCTCGTAGGCTTTTAACTCCCTCAAACCGCACAACGGATTTAGTTGCGGTTTCCAGTTTCCCACCCTCTGTGTAACGAATTTACTCTCGCTCGGATAGCAGGGAAAATACAAATTAACTAAGTTTTAGAGTGAAACATACATACATAAGTCGTAATTTTCCTACGACTATAATATTTTTAGTTGATTTATCTTTGCTTCTATAACTTATACATTCTAACGATTACTCTCAATATAGTCGTTAACAGATAACCTTTGATAATAGAAGTCGATAAAGATGCACTTGGCCATATTTCCGGATTGATGTTATGATAGATGCAATCCGATTAGTCATCGCCTTTACTCCTAAGTAAGTTTATAATTTTTATTGATTACCGTATATAGCCTTGTCTTCGGCAATTTTGCATTGGCTTCCTAAACCACGTAGATGTCATAGGTCTTTTTTTATCGCGTATTTGGTTTACGTTATATCACAGTCTATCTGATGTTAAGAAGGCTAAAAGAGATCTTCAATTTGAAGGCCCCCCTAGACTGAAACTATCTGGAAACGAGCGTCCCTATTAGAAAGTTCGTTTCGCTGCCTTCTCTACTCGTATGACGGTAAAAGCAAAGTTTTTCATTCTCCTAGCTCTGCTACTGAAAAATTTTATGTCCTCTATCCCAAGCTTAATAATAGCTAAAAAATCTATTTACTACCCGTGATTATAACCACGAAAACGACCTGCAACATCAATCACAGTCGGTTTTCGTACGCCATTCCACTTCCCCAGTTAATTATAATTGCGTCATGCAAACCGCCGAAAGTAGTAAACCACCTTATCTGATTTACCACTCACGTCAAACGACACTTTGTAAGACTTTAACGCGTATTGCTTGACACAGAAAATGGCATTAAATTTAAACACAGTCGTTACTGGATACCAAATTAGGATTTCACGTAAAGGTTACTGTCATTTCATTTGATTGGTTGTCATGTTAATGCTGCATTGTCTTTTATTCAGAGTATAGATTGTCTTTTACTTAAGTTTTTCATTCAATTTTGGGGCATACTGTCCGCTCTAGCGCAAACTGAACTAGCATTTGAATGCAAAATAAGATGTCCTATTGTTTTCATCAATGATCACATAGAACTGGATGACTTATAAATACACGTCCGTATTTGAATCATTGAAATAATTTTATTCAATTTTACTTAGTTTCTAGTAGCAAAATATATCGATAATTTTCCACGTTAGAAAGAAAATCGGTTTGTGGACACAACTCGACCGGAAAAGTGGGTTATTAATAGAAGTAGTTGCCACGCGTAACAAAATATACACGCCTATCTGCATCGAGCTATCAATAGATTGCTCTACAATGTAGATAGATCTCCATTTATAAGATAAGATAAGATAAGATATTTCTTTAATGTACACCAAAAAATTACATAATGAAAGAAATTTAAAAACTATTTTAATGCACATTGGGCGGCCTTATCGCCTTAGGCGATTTCTTCCAGGCAACCTTTGGATGGACAGGATTTAGAATTATAAATAGGCGGTGTACAAGAATACGTAAAATAAATAAATGAGTGAAAGAACACAATACAAACTCAGATAATACACTAATAAATAACAATAAACAATACAATACATAATACTATATGGATGATAAATAATGATGATACACTAGCTTTTGAAATAATGCTTAAGGACTTAGCTTGCCTAACAGGCAATGGCAACATGTTCCACAACTGGATGGCTTGGATGGTGAAGGAATGATTATACATTAAGTTGGAGTACGATGAGGTAAATGGAATCTCAAGGAGAAGGGTCCGGGACGAGCGCAGGGAGCTGGAGTGGGAGGCGGTCACAAATACAAAACGTTCTTTTAAGTAACATGGAGTGGAGGGGAAGAATAGGACTTTGTAAAGAAGGGTTAGGATATGAGAATTGCGGCGAAGACGGATGGGCAACCATTTGAGCTTCTGCCGATATTCGGAAACGTGATCGTATTTGCGCAGTCCAAATATAAAACGTACACAGAAATTTTGAAGTCGCTCGAGTTTGTCGAGCTGCTCCTCGGTTAAGTCGAGATAACAAGCGTCAGCGTAGTCTAATATAGGAAACAGAAGAGATTGGACGAGTGCAGTTTATTTATCAGTGATACAATGGCTTTTGTACAGTGCCTACGCATGATCAGCTGTTTCTTCTCTTGTCTTATCGTGTAAGGAATCCAGACTTCACTAAATCAATTTGTATCCATGTCCTCCACGATAAGGCCTGGATTATTCCTCCTACATCAAAAATAGCTACATCTATACATATCCAAATCTACTACTAACTATAAAGTTTTTTATAATTTATTTAGTCAGCTTGTACAGTCAGGCATTCGACCACCAAGTCACCGAAGCAACATACATCGGCATAAGAAACACATATGTACAACAAACTTCAAACCATGGCATGGTTTCGCCAAATAGCACGTGTAACGCCGTCCCTCGCTGAGGCTTCTGTTGCCGAAATGGTGTTGTTATGTCACCGGGGTCGTCGGCCTCCTTTCACACGCCTGCAGCGTGCTATGACGTCACGCCTGCTGGCCTTGGGGCCCCGGAACAATGCAAGAGCTTTGGAGTTTGCGGCTCTCAGATGGGTGGGAATTGTGTTTTGTGACTCAAATGTCGTATCTATAGTCGTCCAACTAACGAATAGTTGAGTTGGAAAACCTTTGAAGTTAGTCTATAGTTTCAAGTTAGCCTAGGTTTTTGGTATATCTTTGGAAGTTTGTTTATGATTGGATTTCGTTTCCAGGACTTCTGCAGAAACTTATAAATAAGTCGCACGTGTTATAAGATCTTCACAAACCGCTCCTTCTTCTATTTCTTCGAAAATCGATTAAACTGTGTCGCTTAGAGAGACACTACGAAACTGTTACAAACCTCAGAACAAGTCAAGCTCAAACATTTTACAAACAAAACTAGGCGTTTCAATAGTAGCGGTCATTCACTAGGTTTCTAAAACTTATTCTTCACTAACTTATACGTCACAGTTTCAATAGTTAATACCTAGACTAGAAACGTCTGCGTGAAACCAGTTGGAAACGCTGACAAATGTACTTAGTCATATTTATATATGTATGCATGCATGGACATAGAACTGGACTGGCCTAAGCACACGGAAATTTCAATCAAATTAAGATGTTCATATAACACAGTCGCGTTTTTTTCAGTGCCCTACCTTCTAATCCTGCTAATCCCCAATGAGTTTGTATGTATTCTTAACTGATGCAATCTGAGAGTTTTTGTCTTACAAACTACCAGTTTGGTTGCAGTTTCTTTAGAAAATCCTTCAAGTCGGATGTCAAATTGGTACCTGGGCCTTTTCTCCGTCTCCGTATGTTTGGTATTTGGCTAAACTGATTGTGTTAACTACTTATCTATTTTAAGGTGTGTGTATCGATAAGGCCTGTTGTTTATGCTCTATGTCGTATGTACTGAGACGTCAGCCTGCTGTATCTAGACAGCTAGTATGCACATTTAGGCATTGATTGAGCACTAACTCTGTGTACTTAGCAATAATTTGATACACCTGTCGCTTCCTTGATGTAGCTTTCTCTTAGACGTTGCAATCACTGGTGATGTAATATAACCTGTAGGTAGTTACTTTGTTTAGAAGTATCAGTTTATTCAATTCAAAGTGCATGCATAAGTTGAAACACGTTATGTGATCCTATCGAAGTCTTTGTGGGTTCCAAAAGAAAAGGAAGAATCGTCAATGATTTTAGATACAAATAAATATTTAAAAAGTGTCGTCATGTTTCCTAACACAACCTGGTTCTATTCTTCATCATAGTGGATTGTTTTGGTTAGCGCAACGCAAAGAAGAGTAATAACATTTCACAAGAGTATGCGTAGATGTTGACACAATCGAGTATAAATAATACGGCCAATATTGTATAATATTCTACTCCATAGAAGGGACAGCTCTTGTTTGTCCCTTCTCACGCCCCTGCTAATTCGCTCCCAAGGCTGTGCAAATGCCACCCTTTACTAGCAGCAGCAGTGTAACCTCGCAGATTCACGGATATCCTCCAGTGCAATGACCCGGAGAAGGTAGATTTAAGATGCTTGGGTTTATATGGGTTAGTAGAATGGGTTTTGCTAACCATCTGCAGAAATCCTCTAGTAAAGACTCGACGTCTATTACCTAGACAAAAAGTTACTTACTGGTGTATTGGTCGTTTGGTTTGTTGCATTTACACTCTCAGGCCGTCAGCTATACTACCAAGTAACTATTCTTACTTGGGATCGTATACTGTAAATAAAATATGTATAAATATTCCTGGACACAGATAGATAGAAAACAGGCAAATTTTTATCACGAGAATACGTGAATAAGTGGTTCTGCGCTGTATACAAGCCTACAAAAATGGGTAAAAAGCTACCTAATTGGAAAGAATGACATCGTGCAATGATTCATGTGAGAAAACTAACATTGGAAGGGAATGAGAATGAATTACAGTTCATTGAGAAATAAACCCTGGTAGGTATTAGTCATTGCTAACCGTTGCGATTGTCATCGCACTTTTAAATAGGTATACGGTATTTCATAAAGGTGTTTGCAGCATAATTTTTCTTTAAATTGTAAATGTGTAACTTATCGCTTTGTATTGCTGACAGAGTATTATGATACTCAAATTCTTGTAATTACTTAGCACTTTTTATTTGAAAGAAAGAAAGAAAGAAATATTTATTAAAATCATAAATATGTATTACAAAACATAAATAATTAATATTATTATCATGTAACACTATGATTTCTTGTCATAATTGTTTTAAATAGGTACATTCGTATAAAATATTTAGGTAAGATTGTATCATAATTATTATACCTTTATAATAAAAGAATAATCACAGATTTTTAGAAGTTGATAACATATATCATATTACATAGATTTCATTTTTTTTTTTTGAGGGGCATTGACTTGTCTCCAAAGTCTAAGTGACTATAGTCGTTCGTCATGAATTCTTTAAAGCTGTACAATGTTTTGTCCAAAAGAAGCCTTCTTACACTATCTAGGAAATTATTTTCACGCGTCATATTTTTAATTTCTTCTGGCAATGTATTATAAAAAGTTGGACCGATAACAAATGGTAATTTAGAAAACATATTTAGACGACGTTTTGGTATTTCCAAAAAAGTTCCATTTTTCCTTCTGACTGATCGTTTATTATCACACACTACTATTTTGTATAGAAGTCGATGTCTAAAAACATATTTAAGAATCTCCAGTATGTACTGGGATACAGATGTCAGAATTTGCAGTGTTTTGAAATGTTCCCTGCAAGTTTCTCTATATTTTCCTCTAACTAAAGTTCTTACCGCTCTTTTTTGTAACTTCAAAACCCTCTCATACTCTGTAGAATTGCCCCAAAGCATTAAACCATAAGATAAAATAGAGTGTACATATGCATAATACATTTCTTTTAGATTTTGGGGTGATGTAATATCTCTTATTTGTTTCAAGGCATAAATGCCCTTCGTCATCTTTTTGCAAGTTGTATTTATGTGTTCCTTCCAAGTGAAACATGGGTCCAGCTCAAAACCAAGAAGCTGTACACAGCTTGATGGGGAGCAAACTGTACCATCATCAAAACACACAGCGGGAGCCTTTACACTTATCGAGACAGCATTAAAAAATAATATATTTGTTTTTTCTTTGTTTAGCTTAAGACCATTCATTGTGAACCACTCTCCTATTTTGTACATAGTCTCTTTTATTTTTAGTAGGAGTTTCTCAGTTGTTTCAGCTGAAATTATGATTGTAGTGTCATCCGCATACTGGATGATACTTCCACTGATATCTAATGTAGGTAAATCATTTAGGAATATCAAGAATAAAGTATTTCCCAACGATGAACCTTGGGGAATACCAATATTTGTTTTAAGTGGAGTAGAATTGTACAGTTTTTTTTTTACTTTTATTTGAACTGTCTTTGTACATAACATAGTTATATTTTTAAGACACAAATGTTTTCTGTTTTTTTACTAGTTGCAAAATGATCAGTCCACCTGAAGTCTTAGAATATTTAGATAGTCTCGATCTCTTCTAAGCATTAATCTCTTCGCATTGTCAGGGTATTAAATTCCCTTTCCTTTGGCAGGTTTAATAAAATCGATATTTCAATCTCCCTCAATCCTCTTCTTATCAAAGGAGGTACTTTATCCTTTGTAGAATCATTACGATATCATTCCGCCGTCTCCTTTATCTAATCGCCTCGTTTCACAACTCTCACCTCTCTGACGTAACGTCTGCTTATCTTTAGCACACCTACTGTAATAGTACTAGTGGCGCCACGCGGTTGCACTCGTAAACACTAAAAATGATGATGATTTAAATCAACCATAAGTTGTAAACTAGTTGATCGTTGAACTCTCTGAACGAGAAAGGCATAAGACCGACATTTAAGACACCTGGGGAAGAAGACTAAAAATAATCATCTTAGGACACTCACTTGACTTATCGACGTTAAATGTTACCATCGTTAGTACTTAGTTAGCTAAACGAGTTTTTTTACATTAATTGGGCTTACCTCAGTGCTAACGAATAGAAGGTAGATTATTGTAGATATAACGTTGACTCGTGTATAGAAAACGAAGACTGGAAATGCCATTTGTTAAATGACTGGGCTATGTCTGGTCTAATTGTCAGTCTTTTATTTGTACGGCTGTTCAGTAGGCTAGCTATAATAGCTAGCTAGCTATTTTCTTTGTGAATGTCTGTCTGCTCAGACTTACAGGATGTACGTAAATGAAAACTGAAATATATTAAAAACTGTCTGAGGTTTCATGTTTTAGTACCGATTTACTTGCCATGGGTTCAAAAAACTTAACATTATTTAGGAATGTTGAGTGTATCATATCTATCACTCCTATTTAACTATTCAATAATAAATTATAACATGTTCCACAAAACAAATCTAGTAAAAGCCTCAACTAAACAGTTAATAAACCTTCAACTCCAAAGCACTTAGACAACGTAGGTAATTGAATAAGCCTCTTACCTACATTGGAGCCCTCATCTTCCTTACAAGTTTTCACAGATCAATGACCCTCTCGAAGTTTCGCGTTTTGTTCCCCATTTCATTTTTCCCCTATAAAGCTCGCCTATTGTCTTTGGAAGATTTTGTTCGAACCTTTTAGTTTTATTACGTCTATATTATGTTCCACTTTCTTGACATTGCCAGAACAATTATATTATCTCGGAGACACGAGGGTCTGAATGCTCCAAATAATTCTACTCATTATGAAAATGTAGGCGTAACTCGGAGCGTAGGTGTTTGTACATATAATATGTTCGATGTGGTGGAAAATGGGATAGACGCTCTGTTTTGTCAGGCGTGGAATATTGGACACGTGGATTGGCGTATTAGGTATACAAATACAATAGAGTCAGGACCAATTCGATGGCATATTTTGCTCGTGTGACGTCTATTTTCGTTTTTTTATTAGACCCGTACACGATTTATAACAACGTTAACTAGCCTCTTGTTTAATTTATTGAAATTGTATTTGTACATGTTTACAATGTTTCTCTAAATCATTGGCTTGATACCCAATTAATGAATCATTAACGGATTAATATTCATTTAATCCGTTACGCAGCGTAAATGCATTTCTTAAATATATTAAAATCCTCTGTCATTTCACAGGATCCTTCTCATAGTATAATCCTCATCCATTCGCGTCGTTTCCCAGCAATATTTGCAAGTTGTCATCGGTCGGTAGGCTGTGGCAGCCCGCAGGAGGCCGCATGCGCGCTGCGCCCGACACAACCTATCGATTCCACACCACGCGCCGTTCGAAATGCATCCACTGCCTTTACTATGCAAACTAATGTACTACACTATAATGCATGTAGCTATAACTAGGTATGTTGGTTTTCTCTGTTGCCATTTATGTATGTAGATACACGCATAGAAATAGGAAATTGACAAAAATGGAACTTTAGTTCCATATCTTTTGCAAATGAATTTGATAATACCGGTACTTTCTAGTGCTGGATTAAATGTAATTAATTGTGATAATGTTGCTTACTGTCTATGGGTAATACTTAATCGGATCCGCATTTTGTGATCGGGTAGCGTGATATACATAATTGTACTGTCCACTAGATTATATGCTTAAAATTTCTAAATGAAATAAGAATGTAAATAGTACTGTGTACTTACCCTTTATCAAAACCGATGTGTTTCGACAGCATCGTTTGAGAGCCAAATCCATTCCAATACAGACATTGTCCACTTTGGACCAAAATAAGTCTTATGTTGTTTCAGGTGACCTATTGGTCAAATGCCTGACTGTCCAGCAAAATAAGTACATAATATAACGATAAATTTTCAAGGCCATTATATTTCGGGTGTCGGCCAGTTATTTCCAAAGTATCCCCGTCCAGTCTAGGCCGGGAATGGAAACAACCTTGACTCGTCACCTGCGTGCATGTGTACATTACTCCATGACGTAGCCGACATGGCGTGCTCGCATGTTCGGCAACATATCTGTGTCAACTAGCGCACTAAGTCATGTCGTAAATTTGGACAGTAACCGTGCTTAGCTTTGTCTGTCTGTTGAATGTTGGCTTTGGAATAAGTGAACCGTTTGTTATTGGGCTAGCATGCTATGTACATATATCCATAGTAGGCCTAAATAATCTTCACATATTATAGACGTGTTTTGCAATGTTAACATGAAACCTCGGAATCACGCGTATTAAATTTTTGAAAAAGGACTTATTACGACAAAGTTTCGTGTTTACGAGACACATACTAAAGCAATCCCTTTACCCTATTTCGTGTGAGTATTTTTACGTTTAAAAGTAAATTGACACTGCGTCGGCTTTGTTTGGTGACCTTCCGACAGTCCTTTGAATGTTATATTCAGGTGTATACAATGTACTACAGGTCGTGCCAAATAAATAATGGACGCGTAACTTTGTCTGCCTTGTAACTTACACCAACAATGTGGTTGTTTTGTGCTGTTTTTGTGTTTATGATAATATCCGGGCTCTAATTAGCAAAGGAGAAAAATGAATAAGTTTTGAATGTGATGCTTGAAAAGAACTCTAACATCTTCTCTAGCCTTGTAAAATTATTGACTGCGATATTGTTTATGAAATACTTTCATCCAATGGTTTCAATTTTAATTCATTTTTAAGTACATTTGTTTACATTTTAGGCCATGTTTGTCATGTATACTGAGATTTTTATGTTAATATTGCTTCATAATTTTACCACAAAACAACGCCTTTCAAACTTTAGTGCCGAGCCAAAACAACATGCGTAATTAACCAGACAGCCCTACATACCAGATATACGGGCTTCTTCATCGTTTTTGTACATAAATATATTTTTAAAACGTTACCCTATTTAGCAGTCGGATAAAAATAGGTCTCTACTTTTTTGCAGCGTCTCGACGTGCCTGAAAGAGGTATTTCAAGTTTAAATTGTATGGCGTGTAACGTGGTTACTTTCGCGCGGCTGGCTGAGGGTGAGATTGGTCCGCAAATTGCTTTCTATCGTCCCTGGGTACTAGAACGGTAACTTGTACTCATATTTGTATAATTATTATATTATCTATATTTACGAAAGACGTAGAACAGAATATAGGCGATATACAGATGATCGTAAATGCCAAACATAGCTAGAGATGACTTCTAGTACTTAATATATTAACTAAACGGTTTTCACTCACGTGTAAATCGCGTAAGTTGTTTACGTGTAACATCGCCTCGCCTCCACCCCCACCACCCCAGGTCCCCGCGCCCGTGTCCCGGCGGGCCGCTCGCGCGGCGGCGCGCAGTCTGCGTGCTGCCATAACATAACATCCGAAACGCGTAAACAACTTACGCGATTTACACGTGAGTGAAAACCGTTTAGTTAATATATTAATAAAATGTCTCACGAAAGTTCTAGTACTTAGTTATCTCTGTACGCTTCTTTACGAAAATTCTTACTGTTGAGTAGGTACATACAACAAAACCTCTTTATCTCCAAAAAAACATACATATATTTATACAATCATGCACATTTTTCGCGCATACCTTATTACCAGGCAATCAGTAAGACGGATCACCAAAACAATTCCTCCATAACGAGGTATTTCGATGGAAGCCCCTTCCCAGGTGGGCTGCAAGAGATATCGCCTCAATAAACGCGGGGCCTAAGTGTTGAACTATATTTTGTGAGAATTTATGCCGCCACAAAGTCTGAGAGCCAGACGCTCTTTATTGCCGTAATAATAAAAGCAGCCCGTCATAAAAACAATGGGTTTAGCTCCCAGGTGGCCCGCGCCCGCGCTATGGAATACACGAAATGTTACCCCATGATTGGCTGCAGAAGTGGTAACTGTAAGCTTTCATGTGATTTTATGAATACGCACTTGTGGCCTTCTATATTTTTTTTTTAAATGCCTTGGACAGTTAAAATATTAAGGACACATGTATGGAAGGTTGCCGGGAAGTAATATTCCGATTTCCGAGCGGTCGTTACCATTCTAGCTAGTTTGAGAATTATCTCGAAAAATAGTCACCACAAACGTATATACCAATAAGTTTTTTATGCCTACATAATATCATAAGATGAAAATGATTATACCTACCTACTCATATTCTGCAATTGCTCGTTGACCCAGTCATAACATAAAACTAACAGCACGAGCGTAATAGATATAAATGATGGAAATATTCTAGGGAATCCTCGATCAGTAGGCTATATACCTATGTATAATGTACTAGTAATGGTGTCATTATAACGTCTTCCACAGCAATGGCTCGGGCGACTACATCCGTCCTGAAACGTGATATCGAATCTGTTGGTAATGGATTATTTACCCAGCCGCGATGGATGGCAAATACACTTTGTTTATTCTCATCAACGCGGATTGAGTTATCATCCCTTAATCGATTAAGGGATTGTATTATCGCTCGTCTTGTGTACTTAAGGTTTATTCAGACAATATTTTATGATAAATTCGAGTTTTCAAATTTACGAAAAGCTCTACACTGAGCTTATTTCCTAATAATTATTAATGGGACCTTCAGATACAGTGTAGTTTTCTTCTTAGCAAGCTAAGCTATGTCACCACCTTCCAACGTTTTTGATAAAACCAATAATAATAGTAGGCTTATGCCTTTTTGGCGTTAAAATATTCATACTATTCCAATTTAATGCGGTCCACCATAATACATGATAGTCTTACATTTTCCGTTTGTTTCTAGTCTAAGTTGGTTAACTTTTAACCTCGCGTGGTTAACCCAGCATTCTATCGCCAGTAATCCATGGCAAGCGCCCGAGCGCGACTTATTATTCGCAGTCCTAATCATACATTGTGCAAGTTGCGATTACGTTGATAGCATTTATCAATCGCGCCGCCCGCGCCGCGCCGGTGACGCGACACGCACTTGGGTGCAAATGTATGTAATCTCCACAGAGGTGGTGTTTGCTACTTGTAAAGATGTTGCTAGTTCTAGGAAGTGCATTGTCACTAATATATGTAATTAACTGAGCTTTTACCTATACAACGGGACTTGATATCGTTTTGAATGTTAAAAAGAGCACAAGGAGAAGACTCTAACTCTAACCTGCTATATGTTTCAGACGTGAATTGACTGTATTGCAGTTCAGAGTTTAGGACTAGGTCTTTGTTTCAGGCAGAAGTTATCATACATGAGACAGTTATTTCATTTAATTTAACATTTAGGTTTATAATTTAAGTTTTATAAAAAAAACTTACTTTTATTACAGTAATTAACGACATGTTTTCCTTGAGCCTTGCCTACCACTCAATGTATGAAGCTATGCCGTTCCATTAGTTATTCATATTGGTTCCTGTGACCTATATAAGCCTGGACACATATCGGAGTAAATATCGAATCTGAGCGCAATTGCAGTGAATCGTCGGAAACAATCGTCCGTATCGTCATATGTATCGGAACCGGCGGCCACTACTCAGGTACACAATGTACCGTGAGCATAACAACCTCGCTCATGTTTCACGATTTAACAGTGATTACCTGGCAGTAGATAGCGACTCGGGTGGGTTAAGAGTACTTAGTTAATTCATGAAAAAAATATTAAAATGTATGTGTGTCATTTCTGTGTTAAAGTTAAAGTGCTCACCATGCGCTGTTATAGTGTAGCTTTCAGTTTCTTAAACTTAAGGTTTATAAATGGTTTTAGTAAAATATTGCAAAAATTGTTAATACTGTATCTACATAAAGCTGTAGTAATCCATTCTATATAGCTTATCAGACATCGACCGGAAGCTGTTTACCTACATTAGCTAGTATGTGCCATTGTCTGGTTGAAATGACATGTATCGACTGGGTTTTGTTGCACGATCGTTAGGCCGGCGATTGACGACTGGAGCCATGTGGAATTGTCCCTCAACTCGACATAATCAATCGAGTTTGCGTTTTTATATAATATGATGAGATAATTAATCATAATATGCATATTTATTCAAAATATTTATGACCAAAAATGTAAGTAAAGTAGTAGGGCTTTCAAAATTATACTAAGCTTACATAAACTAGGATTGCAACTGTCAATAAACTTCAGTTTTTAGCAGTCAGTAAAAATTGTTCTTCATGGATAAGTCTGCTCATTATTTTAAATCTAGTGAAGGGTGGAAGGGGGTGAATTGCGCGCCCAATCTACATTGGAAAACTAAATGAGTTAGTGTAAAACGCTAGCAGTCTAGTTTTAGTCAGGCCCGGTTTCGTCGTATTTTAGATAGTCATTGATTGGTCGGTAGCACTCTTGATGTGAACAGTTACTTATTATCTCGGGCAATTTACCTTTGAATACCACACCGCAGCCACAACCCTTTCCTGTGGCTTTTTGTTATCTTAACTAACGACACTAACAAAACATTAAACGATACATGTTAAATTTAAACTAAATTATTATAGACTGACATTTCACCAGTTAAACACGTTATCTGAGCGTTGGGTGATAAACAAATATTACAACATTAACATTATCTTTATTACTAGTTATATGTATTACTACATATATCACTTCACAGAAATGAATATTTTATTATGCAAATCGAACTTGCTTTTAATATGAAGTAAGCTTACAAATGTGTGACCAAACCCTTTTCAAAATGAAGAATAAATAAATATATGATTAAAAAACCGCTACTTCATTATTGAACGACGCTATCTTAAAGACGAGTCATACTTACTTCCTAGAAGTATTTTATGATATAGGTAGGTTAGAGGGGGTTTTAGTGAGTAAGAATCTCACATACCCTGACCATATTCCCATGGTAGGGGATCTATATAGATTTCCACCTGGCTTAAAAAAAAAAGGTACATTGATATTACATATATCACAATAATTTGCTTCCGACACAAATTAATGTATACTCAGCACATACTCAACATTCCCGACACATCATACCTACAAGTAAACAACAAAGCCCAACAAGGTTGTTACCTGCAAGCTATCGGGTTGCGATCCGCACACATACAGTTTCGCGTTACCGTCTGCGCCCGCATTCTGCGGGTACATCCGGTACTCCGCTGTGGACACTTTCAATGGAAGTGACAACTGATAGTTGTTTACTCTTTAATACTTAGTTAGTTTAATTAAAATTGACTGCACTACAGTAGATGTAAAGAAATGATAGACATGTTATCATACTGTTTTATTAACAGCTCGCAGATAGTGCCCGTGCTAGTTAAGTTATAATGAATAAATGTCTCATTGATCAATCGAGTCTCATAAAACATAAAAAGTCTTAAATTTATCAATCTCTTTTCCGAAAAGCAATACAGTCTTTTTGTCATCATCAGCGTATACATGGGACACAAATACAATCTGTTTTGGGGGTATTTTTAAAAACAATCTTCTAAATATATAAAACTCAAAGGTGACTGACTGACTAATTGATGTAGTGATCTATCAACGCACAGCCCAAACTACTGGACGGATCGGGCTGAAATTTTGCATGCAGGTAGATGTTATGACGTAGGTATCCGCTATTAGAAAGGATTTTTGGAAATCCCACTTTTAAAGGGGTGAAATAGGGGATGCAAGTTTTACTTCTTCATGCAAGCGAAGCCGCGAGTCACTCACTAGTATTTTATAAATCTGTTAGATCTATTACAAGGCCAGAGTCTTCTTATCTTAAAAACTAGATGCATATATTTAAATTACGTAATAGCCTAATCAACTCACCACCACTTGAGATTGTAAAACTTTAAATATGTCTATAATTTCTTCCACAAGATGCCATGCGAAAGAATGTCATTGAGACGGTATGCGACGTTTGTTTTGAATAACTTGAGCGTGTTGTAGAACAGACGCTACTTGCTGTAAAGGATGCGAACAGTCGATGTTGAGGCATCCTGTTATTGCACGGCTCGACGATATTACATCGAGACCACACATTAAAAATCAACCAACACATGTATTAGGCATGTACTAAATTTAATACCCACTTAAGAAAATGGTTGTGGTAATTAGTGACTTTAATTGGACTTTACCAGAAAGTTAGATTGAAGGAGATGCGTTTACCGAAATACACACTTCATCATGACAAATTGCACAGACCTACAGACCTCATTATAAATTCGAAAATAAACAGAAAAAGGTGATGGATAGTAATTGGCGAACGATTTACATAGTTAATGAAACGCTTTGTATTGATACCGGATGGGTGTGCAAGTAAGGAACCTCAGTATAATTTTGAGTGCTCACAGTGAACGTGTAGGCTGGATAAATTGAAACCCACGTGAGTCTATATAGGCCACTAGTTTACGGTGACACCGGTCAGCCCCCGGCCGTGCAAGTTCTGACTCATGTGGGGTACGTGCGGATTTATGTTGTGAGAGTAGAACGTGTGTATGTGTGTGAAGAGAGAGAAAGGTTGAACTTCATAATGTATTATCACTTCTTCCTTCTATCACACCCTTAGAATCCAGACTTTCGTAATTCAAATATTTTTTCTGCCTGCAAAAAGTACACAACAATTATAACTTTCCAAACCTTTTGGAAATTAGTTTTTTTCAGGGACTAGACTTAGTAACTAAACTGTACAAAAATAATTGTATATGGTTTGTACTCTGTATTCTCTGACAGGGTATCGTCGCCTAGTCAGATCTGGGTGGGTATGTAATGAGGCCTTAGATGGGACTTTCCAAGTACTAGGCGGTAGGTACCACAGAATACATAGCAGTACTAGTGGCTTTCTCAGTAGTTAATCGCCGTGTTTAGTGACAGACTTCCTTCCTTATCGGCTATGTTTAGTCTCGGGCGTGAAATATTTCGCACCACGTGTCGTGGGTAGAAATCGATGGCATGCGCGCCGCCGCCGTTTCGGAGCTCCGGCGGGAGAAAGTACGCCGTCTGATCGCACTGAACGGACTAATTGCTTATTGCACGGTAAATACTAACAGACACGGATTAGGCTTAACTTGTTAGTCTTGTTTTTAGTTTTTAGAGTCGGTTCTTAGCCTACCTGGTTTGGTGCATACACGTTTTTATACCGAACTGAGCGGCTAGGTGCCATCAGACTTCCCCTCGTTATTTGGGGTACTATATTTTATGGTGCGTGAATAATTGTAGTTAGCATGTCATACAACATATTCGTATATTGAAAATGGCGGTCTAGGCTCTTTATCGCATACTTTGTACCTTTTTAGATAGTATATGTGATATGCCACTCAATTGAGCTAAAATAAATTGACACAGTTAGTATTTATTATTGTTATACTTTCATTTGTATTTATTCTTGTATACAACAAAGTTGTGGTTCAAGTCCCAAGGTGGTTCTAGCCAAGCACTTGGCAGTGATTCAAGTTTAGGCCGTTAGTTATGAGTAAGCAGTTTCCACACATCGTCGATACAGGCGGGAGGGGCGCGGGTGGCGCACTGCGACTAGAATCGCTGCCGCGACGCAGTATACTGACACCAGTAGGGATTGTAGATATTTTTTTTAGTATGTTACCCTTAAAACATAAATATAAAGAAAATTTTCATTCATAATTTGTTTAAAAAAATATTTATACACAATAATAAAACATAAAGACAAGGGAAAAAACTAAACATACTACTTATAACTACAACATAAGAAGGGCCACTTAAAAAATCTTTAGGAAAGCCTAAAGATAATCTAAGTGCTCCAGCCCACTGCCAGAGGGCAGCGTGCCCAGCATACTGGCCGCATTACCACGTTGGATGGCAATGATATAATTTGTTTATGTACCGGCTTTTACTCACGTGTTACATAGTGTTGGTTGGTTCGGTCTGCACGCGCATCCAGGAGCCTGCATGCGCTCATTATATGTAATATTTTGTATAGTATCTATGGTTTAGCATACATGTTGTCGGAGATGAATGAAAACTGTAGGAATAAGATAAAGTCTACGTAAGTTATCTTTCTGCTGTGCACAAACTCTGTCGCCACTCGACGAATGTGTGCTACGCGAAGCCTCTGAAATAGAAACTGCTTCATTTTAACGAAGTATGCTTCGTGGAATCTCCACAAAGCCACGACCAACGTTTTTGCTGACAACGTTCCCTCTACAACATGTCACATAAAGTAGAAATTGCAGAGAACATTTTGGTATTAGCGTATATCTTTATCTATATTTATTTATTTATTTATTTATTTATAATGGTACACAAAACAGAATGTGTTCACAAATAAGCTAAGTATACTTTCAAAACTGGTTTTGATCCAGAACAAATTCCTAAAATAAGTGTACACAGCTTGAACAACATAAATGCGATTAATTATTTCAAAAACCTGAGTTAGACAGAGAATACAGTACCAGTTAGGTACTGTATTCTCTGTCTAACTCAGGTTTTTGTGTATTCTCTGTCTAACAAACACACAAAAATAACGATAATCAAGGACAACATAATTACAGACTAAATTGTATCTTACAATTATTAGTGATCATATAGAGCTTTGCATTAAAATAGCTAGAACATTACGCTTGAATGTGGATAACACACAATTAAATACATCCAGTGACTGATAGTGGTTCGCTAGGAGACCATTGTATATGCAATGTATAGCAGATATATTTGGGATGTGATTGTCTCGTTTTGAGTCTTATTCAATGATTTGTTTCCACTGGGTTTTTATTAATCAGTCAATATCTAAACCTCAACAAACTCCTTCCGTTGAATCTCAGTCGAAAAGTACGCTATAATTTGACTGCTCTGTTAGCTTAGTTGGTAGTGACTCTGCCTTCTAATCTAGGGGTTGCGGGATCGATTCCCGCATGAGACAAGTAATTATGAATACTAAAATTTGTAATTACTTGTGTCGAGTCTGGCCGTTTCTATGTATAATAAGTATGTATTTACAAAAAAAAAGTATATAAGTATTATATCCGTTATCTAGTACCCACGACACAAGCGTTAGCTTAGTGTGGGGCTAGATGGCGTTGTGTGCAATGTCCCGGAATATTTATTTATTTATTTTATTTTATTTATTTAATCTTTATCCAATTTCTCCAGAAACCAGGTGAATTCGCGTTTGAAATTTATCACCAATTTTAACCCTTCTGCCGAAAATAAATCATTACATATATCTGCTATATTATATGTTGATAAAAATAAGCTAAAAGTACTTACATGAATCATAAACACTATCTAAATGCACTGTGATAATGTTTATCAGTATGCCTATGCATGTATACCTACTCAGTTAAAAGGATAACAATGTACTTAACTTACTTAATGTAAATACATGAGTGCCAGAATAACTTTAGATACTTTGGTATTTTTCAAAAAGATAGATAGATAGATATACACTTTATTAAAAACACCAGCACAATACAGAAATTTACATAAAAAATATTAAAACTTAAGCCTAGTGTCTTAACTGGCGGCCTTATCGCTAAAAGCGATCTCTTTCAGGTCAAAAGAAAGCGGTGAGTTTTGTTTATTTACGTTTGGTTATAAAAAAATGAATTGAATGTTATTACACTTGTTAACTTGTTTACTTTTTATACAGAAAATGTTTATATCTAGTATTCACCTTATACCTATCTGCTGTTTTTGTTTTTGTAGTGTAGAATCCAGTTAACCTGACTACAAAAACAATGAATTTAACGACAAGATAATGCATGCAAACAATGAGCTGACGTCATACAACACATTTAATTATTATATCGTTTAAGCTGTTATAATAAATCAGGTTTACTTTATTATTAGTAGTAAATGCACCCGCTGATATGGGAATGTGCTTACATATTAACTGTATTTTTTTAACTGAAACGGGTTTACAATTGACCATAGTTTGCCTGATGGTAAGTTATAGCCTACGATGGAGCGTGCTTACTTATTAAGAACCGGTTCACCTTCGCTTTGAAGATCGCTGTATGCATATACTCTATCTGATTTATAAAACTTCACTGTCACTCATTCATAGCAATGGCGAAAAACCCTCTTACCCTAGTAGTATAATACCGTTAATTACTGTTACCTGAGCTGTTATGTCGGAAATAAAGTATACATAGGTTGAATGAGATGATGAGGAAGGCCGAGAAGGTCATACATTGACCAAGTAAAAGAAAAGGCGGGTGTCATGTCGTATAAGGAGGTCAAGGAATTGACAGAAGATCGGGAAGGATGGCGCCTCCACAGACAAGGGCCTTCCCTTAAATTTGTGATTATGAATGAGATGGTATAGGTCCCACCCGGCTGTTAGACAGATGTTAAGGACAAGTCAGACAGAAGCTTTTAATAGTTTGTAAACTCAAAGCATTGGATTGGAGCACAATCTTGGATTAGATAATAAAGTGATCTAGAGTTTTTATCGATGGTGTTGTTGGTTGCAGAGACATCAGTACAGTGCGAGGAGAGGTGGAGTTGCGTCGCGAGCAGGAGGCCGGCCCATCGCCGTCGAGCGTGCATGACGCTGCACACATCTAGCAATACTGCTCGCAGGTACACTACACACGCACACACAAACCAGAGGCCTCTAGGGCGGTTGCAAACTGGACCAGATCCACTCGCATACAAACGTAATAATTAGTAGTAGTAGTAATTATATATTGATTAAGGTCTGCTTCTTCTTATCTAACGAGAGTGGCCAACTCTGGTGTCGAGAGTTTATCAAGTCGCCCAAAAGGCCTCTGACAAGGCTTAACGGCTGCCGTACTATGACAAACAGAAGGGACCTACAATTTAACGTGTCACCCGACCCACGGAAGCGCCTAAAATGGAATGCCACTTTTCGGTCACCCATCCGCGTATTGACCGCGACAACCTTCGCTTAACATTGATAATCGCATGCGATTGCCTTAGCTAGCTGAGCTACGAGCGCTTCATTGATCAAGGTGGAACTGTGTTACATGGTAGTTTGATCAGCATAGCTGGCTATCTGAAGGAACATCATCTACATCTATATAGAAGACGATGAGTTTCTGCACTAACAAATCTTCCAAGTAATGCTGCCTATGGTTCAGGTTTAATCATGATATTGCGGAGGAGTGTATTGCTCGCTTGTCCACGAAACCCGTCCGTTGGCGGGACGAAGGGACATCGTGGTAGGTTTTAGTCGGTAGTGGAGTCTCATTAGCTCCGAGCCCGTGATCAGTGTGGAATGTATATGGTGAATGTTGTGTGTTGTTCCAGTAACAGACATCGGAAGCTGCTGCCGCTGCGGCAGACGTGACTGGGTGTCGCCGCGGCCGCGCCGCACATGACCGCGCCACGCTGCCCGCGCGCCGCGCACGCACACTACGCCACCGCGCCCGCCGGTACACATACACACCACACACACACACACACCTTCCGAATATTTAATATTTTAAGTTTCTTTCGCATTACATTCGAAACCTTTTTTAGTTCCAAATGCAACTTAACAGTTACAACAATAGCAATATGATATACCAAGTTATAATTTGACATTCGACTTGGCTCAACTTTGATTAAAGATTTTTTTATTTTTTAGAGATAAGCAGCTAGGTACATCGAGATTTGCCTTTTTAACAGAATGTTTTTAAATATTGTTTTTTAATGTTTGTTTATCTCGTTTCAGATCCAGTGTAAATAAGTGAAGATTGCGTATATAGTAGAATTGTGTGGAGTGTGCCGAGCTTAGTGTTTAATTGTACATATTTAGTGGAACGCCTCCGCCATGGGGACCCTTAACGTCAACAGGAATGTCGCCGACGCCTTCTATCGGTACAAGGTGAGATTTATACTCATTTCTTATAAGTTTTTGGGTGAGTGACGCGTGTGGGTTGTTCGTTCTTCACGTTTAAACGATCGAGTTGATTTAATGAAATTCGGGGCGAAAATAGATTAGACTCTTGATATAGACAGGCCCTACTTTTTATATCAGACCGCAGGTAACGCCGTAAGGTGACGCATGTTTTTGCCGCATTGCTGTAAAATGCAAGCCGATATGACAGTGTCACGTCAAATGCAAAATCTTGTAGTGTAGATTAAATCATGTCACTACAAGAACCTTGTATTCCTTTATTTTTGTTATATTCTGCTTCTGCAAAGGGTGGCGAAAATCAAATGATCCGTTTCCCACCTAAGATCTATATCTCCTTATATATTATGCTTAAAGGAAGGAATAATTTTCAGCACTCTCTATGAAAGTCTTGTATAATGAGCCGGGTGTTGCTTCCCACCAATCAAACCACTTATTCATGCTATAACCTACATCTGTTCGTCCTCAGATGCCTCGCATCTGTGCCAAGGTGGAGGGCAAAGGCAACGGCATCAAGACCGTCATCGTCAACATGCCTGAAGTGGCCAAGGCGCTGGGACGCCCCGCCACCTGTGAGTATACTACTTTTATTTATTTACTATGCACAATACACAGAAAATACAAAACACTTTTAAGGTTTCATTCTGTGCATCAAACGCATGCGTGCACAACATGATTACAAACAGATTTAAAGTGTAGTAAGTTAGTTTGACTTACTTTAAAGTATTTTATTTGTTTTAGTTTAAAACAATTAAAATACTATAAAGTAAATCTATGATACTAATGGAAGTTACAGTTAATTGTAAATATAAAACAAAAATTTAAAAACACGACGATTACTGTATACTATACAATACATACTGTCTTGAATGTAACATGACTTATGCCTGAGAGACGCGAAGCTAGTTTTTCAAGCTAGTGCTAGTAAGCTAGCAAGCTAGTGTTTGTGGCTTTGCAGCTAGCTTCATTTCTAAAAGACATATAGCGTGGACCACACAAGCAAACCCATATATTTTTAGGAAACCAAATCCGAGAATATGTTTAACCGAAGGTTTTGAGCAGCAGTAGTTGCCCAAAATAACTCCCCAGTGAATAAATTTGCCAAAGGGTTCAACGGCTGCTCTACGTTAAGTGACTCTAAAGACTCCACTATTATGTACCTACTACTCTCAAACTATAACCTACTTATATATTAATATAACAGTTTTCAATCACGTTTATATTTCAGGTATACTTGACAGCCGTGATCAGAACCAAATATAAACTAACGTGTTTCACACACGTTATATTAATATGGAATAATGTCTCACGATAGTTTTAATAATGAAATAAAAGCAATATATGTAATATAAAGTGCATGGTGTGGTTCCAGACCCGACAAAGTACTTCGGCTGCGAGTTGGGCGCGCAGACACAGTTCGACTTCAAGAACGAGCGCTTCATTGTCAACGGCAGCCACGACTCTGCCAAGCTGCAGGACTTGCTGGATGGGTGAGTGTCTACACTGGATAATATACTAGCACGTTGTATTTATCTAAATATATAAAACTCAAATGTGACTGACTGACTGACTGATAGTGAACTATCATCGCACAGCCCAAACAACTGGACGGATTGGGCTGAAATTTAGAATAAAGATAGATGTTATGACGTAGGCATCCGCTAAGAAAGGATTTTTGGAAATGCCACTTTTAAAGGGGTGAAATAGGGGATCCAAGTTTTACTTCTTTATGCGAGCGAAGCCGCGAGCACCCACTAGTCTATAATATTAGCTTTTGATAGATTCCCGTTTGACTACAACTCGCCTGATGTTGTTAAGCATCGTTATAATCTACGATCTAGCTCCCGCTTGGCTAGAAGTAACCGGTTCATCATTGACATGAAGACCGAAAAAAAAATTGTAGTTCGAGAGGAATAGATGATCCGGGAAGGAGTTCCATAGTTTGACAGTAATGGATTCTTTTAAAATGAAAGCAAAAAGAAAACTATTGGTCGTCAATAGCTAAACTACGCTAAGTTCACGAAACACAAAGAATTGTGGACGTATAACTGAAGGTGCTGTTCCGATGACTACCTATATCGCTAGCGTCAAAAATATTGAGAAAAACTATTCGCATCGTGAAAGTTCGCTGTATATACGGGACATTTCTGTTCCCGGAAGAGATCGCTCCTAGCGATAAGGCCACCAATTAAGACGCTTATTTTCATTTCTGTTTTTTTTTATTGTTTTTTATATGTGATATAATTAATTTATTTATTACAAGAATAAACTATTACGAAAATTAATTAACACTTGAACTGATGACGGTATTCCAAGAAGGCGAAGGCTCGGCGCAGTCCACGGCGTGCCAGAGCAGCGAGGTTTCTCGGCCTCCAGCCGGGCAAGGGAGGCCAGCGAGTGGCGCGGTGTATTTCTATAGTGTTTTTATAAAGTATTTATCTATCTATCTGTCTCCAGCTTCATCCGCAAGTTCGTGCTGTGCCCGGAGTGCGACAACCCCGAGACGGAGCTGATAGTGTCCACGAAGCGCAACACTATCTCGCAGGGCTGCAAGGCGTGCGGCTACCACGGCACGCTCGACTTCAACCACAAGCTCAACACCTTCATACTCAAGAACCCGCCCACTATGGAGCCGGCGCAGGTATACCGAGCATACACCTCTTCCTACTTTAGACAACTATTTTTCACAACACTTTTTTTTTTACATTAAGTTTAAACGTTGCAGGCTCGCCGAACAACTCCCTCGTTTACACTAAAATCAGTGTATTATGTATGTCAGTAGTAGAGTCGACAGTTTGAAACTAATTCATCGTCATTATTAGCCCAACGATGAATATTTTTCTACTAGACAGCTCAAATTAAAGATTTTCACCTAGCGTCATGTCGATGTAAATGTGCACATATAGAACTTAGCTTGAATATTTGACTCGTATGTGTTATATTGACACATGCATCGTTGTTGCAGGGCACATCGGTGACGGAAGGTAACCGCGGCAAGCGCTCCAAGCGCTCCGGACCCAACGCGGACAAACCTGCCAACGGGACACACGACGGAGATAATGATAAGAACGTGAGTGTCTCTAACAACCTTTACATAGGCAGGGCTATAGAAAACCAGACAAACTGGTGCTATCATTTTAACGTTGAATTTACTGGGCATCAAAAACCTTATAACTAAGTTACAACATTTGTTTGTTAAGACTATATTTATATTACTATGTTAGGATCGATTACAAATGATGTGATCTATGTTCCCCAAGCTAGGTTCCCCTGTGTCGTGGGGAACGCGCTCATCCTTCTGGATTACAAATAACTATCTATGTACATTTAAACAAAAAGATTTTAAAGTTTAAGTAAGTTTGAAGACGAGGCTAAACACATGTGTCTCTTTTTTTCACAAGACTTTATGCTAGCTGATAAGAGATGAACATATTTTGTGTATTCGACTGTGTTGTATCCAGCTCTATGATACCAACTCTACATTAGTTTGTTGTATTGAATCCTTCATGTGGGCGCCTGTTCCAGGAGAGCGAGCCGGCGACGCCCACCACTCCCAACCCCAAGGAGAAGTCTGGCAAGAAGAGCAGGAAGCACGACGGGGATGATGATGATGATGGCACCTGGACCGTCGACGTCAGCGACGCAGCTGTCAAGGCACGCATGCAAGGTACTATATATTGCATTGTTTATATACTGGATTCTCTCTTTAGTCGTATTTCCTCATGGTTGAGGGTCGTGACTTCCCCGCAGAATTAATTCGTTTAGCCCGGGACGGTCGACAGCTAAAGTGGTCTTAGCTGTCGAGTGGGAGGAGTGGAACTATTTAGTTCAAGATGTCATAAGACATACGTGCGACACACACCATAACGTGTTAGAGGGGCTTCGGCGAGTTCCCACCGGAGTACCCGGAGCTCTTCTTCACACGACGATGGGGCTGGCCACCGGGGGGTTTTAGTGGGTAAAAATCCTACATTACTCGACTGCACCCCATTGTGGTCGGATATCTTTCTGAAGATTTTCCCCCTCGTCAACAAAAAAAACACATGTTCTCGGATATTGTGGTCCTCAAACATGTCGGTTTTCTCTCGATGTTTTCCTTCACCGTTAAGATCAGTTCCTGTGCAATGGCTGATATTTATTACCCCCTTGGATTTATTTCATCTAATTATACGACATTCGTTCAACATCTTTGACTTGCCAAAGCGTTGCAACACCAGGTGTTCGATAGGCGACGGTGACTGCGACTGCTTACCATCAGCCTTTGCCACTTTTTTACAAAACAAATACATTGTTATTCTTTGTATCTGACAAATATACCATAATCTCTTAGATCTGACGGAGGGCGTGAAATCGATGACGGTATCGGAAGACACGGAGAAGAACGAGAAGCAGCGCATGGACCTGTTCTACGCATACCTGAAGCAGCGCGCCGGCACCGGGGACGTGCAGGCGGGGGACCTGCTGCACGAGGCGGAGAGGTATGTATACCTGTGGGGGACCTCTACTTGGAATTTAATTGCATTAACACTAGCCTAGCGCGCTACATCTCACCTGATATAACTACAGCGGTGCTTAACATCAGCCAGGCTGGGATCGAACGTAAGCCTATTCCGCGTAAAAAATATTATTTTGAACGTGGCGTAGAAGTTTAAAAGAAAACGAGGAGATTAACCCCTTTGTGTCACATTCTAATGCTCTGGGTTTTCTTTCTTTTTCATAGGATTGCACCATTGTATGCGCCATTTAAAATTATGTTTTACAAAGTTTTTGGAAATACATATATATGTACGTCATCTATATGTTTTCAATGATGCACACTAACGTCCTGGATACCAAGAGCGAGAGCAAAATTTATTGCGTTACTTGAAAATAATTTTTGAATAAAGAACTCTTATACTTGATTTGAGTTTTTTAGTATTTTCACATAATCCATCGTATCGAAGCGGTGTGACAGACAAACTTAATCATCAAACTTACAAATATTCACTGTTATACGATTCATATTGACTATTAAACAACAAATATTCACTATTATACGATTGTCGCTCGCCCTTGCAGGCTGGAGGTGAAGTCGAAGGCCCCGCTGGTGATCTTCGAGCTGCTGATCCGCGCCAACAGTATCGCGAGCGACGTGCGCCGCCACCGCGCGCTGCTGCTGCGCTTCACGCGCGGGGACACGCGCGCGCAGCGCGCCGCCCTGCACGCGCTCACCGCCATGTGCGCAGAGAACGCCGCGCTGCTGCCCAAAGTACCCGCCGTGCTTAAGGTTTGTATATGTTTTTTAGCTAAAGTATAGAATAGAATAGAATGTATTTCTAGTTAAGTATAATAAATTCATGACAAGTGATTGGAACAAATTATTCATGAAATGCTTATCTGTTTATTTAGTACCCATGATACAAGCTCTAGCTTAGTGTGCTAGATGGCGCTGTGTGATAAGGCCTGAAATATTTATTTAGCTAGGAATCACACAGCGTTGTTCTGCACGTTGTTTTAGTTGTAATTATTGTATGTTGGTATTTTTATATGAACTAATAAATTATCATGGGTACCGATTATGCAAAGAATCGATTTTTCAACAGAGGTGTCGAGTGAACTTCTCGCCATAAAATTTGCGACTTCCGCACACCAGCGTCAACTTTGTTCATTGACTTTTACGTTACATATATACAGTTATTTTAAATATATAAAATTTAAATCTCGTATTGTGGTGTAATTATCAGTTGCTATACGACGAGGACATAGTGGAGGAGAAGGCGGTGCTGGAGTGGGCGGCCAAGGGGTCCCGCAAGTACGCCGGCAAGGAGGTGGCGGCTGACGTGCAGCGCCGCGCGCAGCCCTTCCTGGAGTGGCTGCAGCAGGCCGAGGAGGACTCCAGCGACAGCGAGGCGGAGGACATCGAGGTGAGGGTGGGGGAGTACTGGGAGGGAGTAGTGGGGGAATTTCCTTTAAGAAAGCAGCAGGCTCTTAAAGTATAAAAAAGCAGCGCCAGCAAAATAGCTGGCCTGGCGCAGCATATAAACAAACAATCAATATACACACGCAAAGGAAAAAGCCGTGTAAGGAAACCGCTTCCTACCTCAATCTCCCCGGGATCCTCGGGTTCGGGATCGGGTTTATTATCATCTAACAAAGCTGTGTATAGTCGTAATTGGACTCTTAGTTCAATATTATTTTTAGAAGTGTTTAGTATATATTTTTATAACTAATTGTCTGTGACTGTACCAAACTAAATAAAATAAAAATAAAATCCCCGTGTCCCGGAGTCCATTCCCTTTTAAGAGGTAGTCCCTCGATGAGGTTTCCTACCACCCCTCTCTGGGGGGTGGAAGAAAATCCGACGATATTCATAAGAATTACATGTCCAGTGAAACCACAATGAAAACATTGACTTTGTTATTTTCGACGTTGGCTCTTCCATGTCAATCTTATCGAATCGTGTATTGCATTATTATGGCCCGACGATGTGGAATCAATATAAAATGTATACCATCTGGCCAAGGTAACTTTTATTGAGTGGTGTCATCTGATAGTCTAGGTTTTTCATGTCATATCGCAATTTTTCTATGTTGTATTTTGTGGTGTTTCCAGATCGAGTACGACGACCGCGCCAAGGCGACCCCGATCAAGGCGCAGGTGGTGAGTGCGGCCGCCGCCAAGCCGCGACCTGTCGATGATGATGATGCAGACGACGTTGATATCGACGCCATCTAGGGAGCACACACCACACTACTGTACCCAGGGGGGGCGGCGCGTGGTGCGACAGGGTTTTTTTATGCAACTACTCTCTTCAATGTAGCACTTTTGGAACTCTTTACTGAAAGTTCTGTTACAAACTGCAATCCTGGGATCATCAAATAGATCGTCATCTAGAATAAATAGTTAGTCTCTAGAAAAAATTGAACTAATACACGGACAAGAGAAACCAAATGCTCCGTGTATTATATTACAAACATCGTTATAATAAAATGAAAGTAAAAAAAAAACCTGTCTCAACATGCTCTATCTCCCCCATTCTAACAGATTTTTTTACTCTCAAAATTCTAAATTACTGAAGCTTGTAGAATCAACGCCGTATTCAAATAGTAAGTATCAGTACTCTATTAAAGCTACTCGTCTACTTAGTGAATAGAAGATCACTATCATAATAATATATGTACCGTAACTAACTATATTGCAGAGCTACTAATTACCAAGTAGCTACATATTACATTTAAAACCTGAAGGTTCTCAAATATTGTTGAACATATGGAGACTTCATTCTCCTCATTGTATTTAGCACAGTACCCAAGCTTCTTTGCATTTGATGTATGCTATTTATTTAACTCTACTTCGATATATGTTCCTATGTGTACGATTGAAACTTCCTGACACTTTTACCAGGCACTTAAGAATAAAGCTAGTGATGCTAAGATGTTTATGTCCTTATATCATCTTTCACACGACAAAAAATCGGTGTTCAGTTTCATTATCCCAGCTTCTCTCTAACTTCTTGCGTAGACATGGCACCAATAATACCTAATGTATTGGAGTTGAACAACCACTCACCATCAAGTGGTATGTTTGCTTGTCTGTCCATGATACAAGTATCTCGGCGCCTGGCTCGGTCACAAACTGCAAAGTCAGCAATACGATGGCAATATATTTATATTATATGTATAGTTATACGGAAATAGCGATTGGTTTTAGTATGTAAACTTGTAAAAACGTCGCTCGCGCGGTGCTTCGTAACTTGAACGACACTTCACTGTATATTGGAAAATTGATGCTGGCATGACGTAATAAAATAAATAAATAAATATTAGTAAATTGAAAATTTTTAAAATCTGGTTAATAAAACCAGTGTTGTGTAAAAGTATGTTTGTTCACAGTTATTGAGTACCGCGCGTTCATAGTTCAGTACAGAGTTACTTGCAACTAATGCAACACTTGAGGATTGTTCCATTGCTTTTCCTCTACACACACCTGAAATTGGCGAAATAATATGACGAAGATACTTGACTGATTTTGTACAGTCAGTCTAGAGTCAATTTAGTTATTATTGTACATTTTATGCCGAGTTTGACATAAAATGGTGGAAATTTAATTAAATGGGTCCTTCTATACTTCCTTTAAGATATTGAAAGTGTTGCATTAGTTCCAGTGCTGTGTATATAAGCTAGGTTAGTACACGTCGCTCGCGTGCTATATAGCGGCCGGACGGACGGCTCGGGCGATACTTCTCCTCTTATTACTATTATTATGATAGAGTATTTTAACAAATTGCCACCAGACAATTTTATTAGATCGTTTTGTATTCAATACATTTTGGATTCTGATTTGTGTCTTTTATTTACTTTCACTCCTTTAACGAAATATAGATTGAATTTTGAACATCACCTACGGAGCTTGTAATGTTGTGAGATAGGTCCTATAGTAATTCCAGACACTCTCGACACCAAAGTTGGCCACTCTCAAAAAGGTCCTATGGTATGATATTATATGCATAATATATCGTATATGTAGTTTACGTGGAATTAAATGAAACAAATTCGTCTCTTACATACTACATTTTATTTACAGTGTTTGTGACAGAAATAGATTAATAAATAAAATAGTCCTTAATTTATAAGTGTGATTTCTGTACATTCATAGGCACTTGCAAGATAATAGTTATGTATTAAAGTACTGCTTGAGATCTTGACTCATTTGATAGGAGATTCATCATAGAGAATGTAAATGTATCATTGCGCAGAGTTTTGGTACATGTGTTTAGCATAGTTAAAGCAATATTACTTGAGATTCACAGCGTAGGTAGGTATTTAATATCTTATATAAACAACATAGAACGAGAATGGAAGTATACTTTATAATAAGATATGTTTGTCTGCTAGAGTCCCGAAGGAAACTAGCAAATGATGAGTTATTATATTTACATATAGACTTAGCAGAGATTCATTAACATTATTTTTATACCAAAGAAATCAATAATTTGGGACAATATATATTATTTATGTCCTATTTGATTTTTAGTCACAGTAAATTGCCTTTTATATTTATTTTGAGCACCCCAAGTTCTTTTTTTAATTCTATCTAAGATACAAGTCCGTAAAAACAGAAACATTGATCGAATGTAATCTAAATAAATAACTAAAATATTGGGTACATATATTTCTTCATAAATGCATGAGTATAATTAACTAAGTACAATATACACTTACTCGCTAGTGGAAAATATTCCTCAGATTCATAATAATAATTAAGTTACTACCTATGACTGGACTTATTCACTTAATTCTACATACCTTTCGGTACAGTAGATCTTTGTTTATTAAGCATAAAATTGTAGGTATTTTTTATCCGTCTCCAGTCTTAACTACTTTGGCCAGTAAGTATTCGAAGCAAAACAGGTTAAATATACAAATTGAGGTCAAGTCCAAATGGGTTTGCACTTGACTTCAATTTAAAATTAACAATTAGTTAATACCTGCTTATACCTTGTCACAATTAACATGATAATTTTGACAATTTTAAAACATTTTAGATAAAATTTTGGAAAAATGGAAGTAGATAGGTACTAACTGTCAGAATTATCTAGCTATATTAGACAAGATACTCAATAAGAACTGGTTCTCTCTCGCTTTGAAGATCGCTATTAACTCTACGTAGTGCCAGCAACAGCGACGACTGTCGGCGTTGCCACGCTGAAAGACGTGATGAACACATTGACGATGGTGATGAGGAATATGCCCAGCACAGTGAAGTTGTTGATCTTGTCAGCCTTGCAGATCTCTTTCTTGTCGTTGACGTCGTATCTACTGTTCATGATTAGGCCGACTCCTACTGCGATCTGTGGAATAATAACATATTAATTAAATAGGAATTCATCATTTGGTAGAGAGATTAATATGAAACTATTACGGTTTTCAATCACGTGTATTTTACGTGGATTATTTTTTGCGTGTCTGCGTGCTGCCGCGGTCTCAGAATGTACGTTCTGAAGATGGGTGTAATTACGTACACCCGAAACGCCAGTTCATGTGGTTTCTTTGCGTATCTGTGTGCTGCTGCGATCCCAGAACGTACCTACGTTCTGGAATATTGGTGTCATTACACCCGAAAACAACATAAGTATGCGAAATTACACGTGAGTGAAAACCGTTATAGTTACATATTGATAATAATGTCTCACAAAAGTTTTACTGATAAAAGAGAGATTAATTAATATAAGTATAACCATGCGATTATACTATAAAATAACATTCAAAGATGCCCTGTAGATATGTAGGTACCTAGTAGGTAATTTGAATTGCATCACATTGCACTAAGTTCCTTGATGTTGAAAATAATGGGGGCGCCACTTACTGTCACTGACTATTTATATTGTACTGTTATGAGTATGTACAAAAATAATAGTTTTCTGTACATAAAAATATTTGCTGGCATTAAAATGTGACAGCGAGATTTAGCCAATCGGTTTCTTCTAGGCAAGCGCGCTTAATCGTAGATTATAACGTTGCTTAATATAAGGCAAGTTGTAGTCAAGCGTGAGCCTAACTCATGTAAAAAAAACTTATTTTTTGTCTAACATAAAAAAAGTAAATTAAACCTACTCACCTGAAAAATAATGCTAAGCGAGATGAATACCAAACTAGGGTAGTAGTAGGGATGCGTCGACGCCGACTCCAGCACATATCTGAGCTGGTTGGCATTTGCTGACAGCAGTGCCAGGTCCATCATGCCCTGGGCCAGGTTCTTCTTCTGTTGATACGTGTTCACATCGATGGCCTGCATTGAAAACACCTGCTAGAACATAAGCCATGGGTAGCCAACACCAAAGAACACAGAGCGTTAGAAACAGGGGAAAGCTAAAAAAATTGCTAAAGTGAGCCAAAGGGTTAGAAACACGGGAAATCTATAGAAATTGGGAATCGTTAAGAGCCCATAGTATGTGTAATAAACAGGATTGGTTGTGGAGTAGGTAATCCAGGAAATAAATAGATTAGTGTCTAAATAAGTGCTGCTAGATTAATACCTATAGCCGCCCTTTAATATAAAAAAGTGTTTTAACATTAAATGGTTTAAGCAAAATCATTTTTTGTAAACGAAGATAGTTTATAAACAGTGCAAAATGGATATAGTGAAAGTTGCAAACTACACACTTAACAAATCACATCTAATGAGATAAAATGGAATGCTTCATTTGTGTAAAAGTGAATAAATACTTAAAGGAATTTGTAGTAAGTAAAAACAATAGTGCAAATTAACACAAGAAAAGCTGCAAACTCCACACCCATTTACTGATCTACTTAAATACTAAGAAATTGAAAAATTATAAGAAGCTATAACTTACTGAAGGTACAGGTGACACGGGTCGGTCTTCACCAAACCTTGGAGAAAGTCCATTGTTACCTGTATATTTAAAATAAATTATCTACTATTAATAAATAAGCTATTCACGTACCCTATTTAAATTTGTATTTTTAAATGATAAATGAAAATAAAAACTACTTATAAACACCCAAGAATACATTTTGGGTGAGTTTACATCAAATTCGTGCTTCATGCATACTTAGTAGGTACATATTTGAGTAAATAAACATTTTTTCATGCTTATGTGAACACAATGCTAAGCAAAGCAATGCATAGGTAATATTGTGGTTACAATTCAGAATAAATTAATTTTAATAATTTCAATGTTATATGGGCGTTATATTTTTACAAACTTTCCACACTGAAGTTCTCACATTACTTTCTCAATTTATATTACGATTTTGAAAAGATATCTATAGGTTGATTTAATTTGGATCGTTGCTTTAAAAATCGTAAGAAATACAATATGTAATTTTCGGACGAAATACGAGTATTTCTTTATAAGATCTACACGTAGGTACATAGATAGATTTAAGAAATTAACGACATATCTAACGGAGGAAAAGTTTTCAATGCAGCCCGGTACAATACCAGACTAAAACTCATAACATGCCATTAGCATACTCGTTCAAGCACATACACATAAACACTCTTACTCATTACTATTTATACATATACAAATATATAAAATAAAATATATATATACACACACACACACACTACACTCACACAATACACAAAATTAGGCTAAGATTTTTCTTTTTAAATATTTCTCTTTTTATTTCTTAATCTCAATTTTTATTAGCTTTGTTTCTGTAAGATTTCCAACCTATTAAAAAAATGTTTCCCTGAAGGAATCAGCTGCTACAACACGAGAGACCACTTTCTCTCAGCGTAGCAGCTGCTCGACATATCTTTTGTTTTCCAAAATGCCCTATTTTAAATTACATTATTAATAAGTATTATTATAAGAATTTGTGTGTCCAATAAACATTTTTATTTATTTATTTATTTAATTATAAATATAATCTAAGTAAGCTATATTTTTATCGTATTTAGGTACCAATAACCCGAATAGGTTTACATTAAGAAAATAGCTCCGAAAGAGTATAAAAGCATGTTTAGTATATATTACGCTCTATCTGATGGCGAAGTGTGCAATGTCCCAGAATATTAATTTATTTTTTATTTATTTGATTTATATTAAGCCATAGCCTTTGCTTACCATCAGGCAAACTATGATCAAGTGCAAACCCGTTTTAGTTTTAAAAAAATGCAAGTTTCAGTGTGCAAAGTGCAGTGTGTGCAGCAGCCAATCACCGTAGGGATAGTCGGGCTCGTCCCCGGAATGCCACGGCCAATTACCGTCTTCCGTGTGTCCGTCGCCTAGCTTGTCATCTTCATCGTGACTCTCCTCGGCTCCTGGAATAAATAAATAAATATTTCAGGACATATCACACAGCGCCATCTAGTCTCATACTAAGCTTACGCTTGTATCATGAGTACTAGGTAACGGATATAATACTTTTCTTTTGTAAATACATACTTATTATACATAGAAACGACCAGACAACACAATTAATTACAAATTATGAATGAACGATAGGTAAAAACTAAGTTAAAACAACTCTATAAAAAAAACTATCTTTTTTATTGGTGTTTAAAACTGTTGCGAATTGTTTGGTTTTGGTAATGGATAAAATGAAATAGCTAGAGCTGACTACTAATCTTTACTTATTAGTGTTAAACGTAGGTGTTAAAAATAAAGAGTAGAACTCAATGATCTTCTATATAGTTTTTTGTTGTCAAACAATATAATATGTTTTTTTTTGTCAATAGTATTATCAAACAGTTCGCTTCAAATGAGATCTTACTTTGAGTCGCCAAGCAAGCGATTTCATTATTGGAATAAAGGCCGCTATTCATATTCCTATGTGCTGGATAAGCACTACTCCATATATCTAACTTCTGTCCAGTTTTTGTAACTTAGTATTCAATTTATTTTATTTGCGTAGAATATTCACACAGAAAACTACAATAGGGAAACTATGTACGAACAATGAATTATAAGAAATATTGTTTGGGTACTAGTTCCAATAGGATTTTATTAGCAGGAAAATCTAAAGAAGAACTTTAAAATACGAGTATTTTATGAATCCATGTAATGTTCCCTTGAAAATTACAAGTAAATATGAAGCCACAAGGACCACAAAACTTTGTTATTTCAACTTGACCCCTTCCTGTAGGCCCGATAGTGGCGACCTCAATCGGTCAAAGTTATTTATTGTTTATCTTTCAAACATTCTCATGAACTATTAATTGTTGAATTAGATAATACTGTTAGCATGTTCTTTTACTATTTGGTTGTGAAACGATACGTTTCTTTTCTTTATTACTTATTTAAACCCTGAATTAATAAAATTGTTAAACTTTATTTAAAGTTTTGTAAGTACCAAGGGAATTAGGTACATAGATTAATGTAATTGTAACCAAACAATAAAAGCAAGGTGGAGATAACATTGAGACAATGATATAGCTGGGTCATTGTCTTAATGAGTAAGAATCTTACTGATTACTTTAAACTTGAAATTATCATATTAGCGTCGAGTGAGAGAGTAAAATAAATAAAAATATACAACACATAGCGCTGTCTAGCCCCATCCAGAAACGTTTGTGTCATATCGGATATACTTAGTAGTATATGTAATTAAATACTTTTCTTTATTAAAACAGTTGGGTCGACGACATATGAGTATAGGCATACAATTGCAATTCCTCTATGAACGAGGTCTGCATAAAATCGGTGCTGCTGGTTCATAGATATGAGGCCTATACCCAGCACTGTAGGGAAGGCTGTGAATGTAACTAATTAAATAATTAGCATTATCGTATTATAAAAGACATTATTATCATTTAGTTCCATGAAATATAATGATAGGTACACCTGTATGAGTTCGCTCCATGAAAGACACACTGACACTAACAAACATCACTTTTTGTTCTATTTCTTCCATTTTCACTGGGCTCTGGCTACAGTACGAAGAATCCATGTTTGGTTGAGACAAGACTCGAAGAAAAAAACATACGTAGGTACTCTAGTTCGACAGATTAATTATTTTTGTTGATTAACTATTGATAACTACGCAAATAAAAAATAAAGAAGAAACTATATGACCCGGAAAAAGGACAACACTTCACCGACTCAATTCTCAACTAATTTTAATCGTGGCATGATTTTGTTAATTAACGAAGAGTTAAGTCAGAATCTATATTCAATTCAATCGGAGGTCAGAAATGAGCACAATATGTCAAGTTTACTTGACACTAGGTTAAGGGATATCAAGTTAAACTGTTCTAATTCCTACTTAGCAAAAGTGTGACGCGCAGTCGTATTAAGTCTTACTTAGTATTTGCCTGCTTAGGCCTAGTGAGTGGTGTATTACATCCAACACGACACACGACATGGTGCAAGAATTTGTGCAAGTATTGATTTACTTTTCAAGTACGAGGAAATGGCCTTTTTAAATAAAAGACCAATATTTTAACAGGCCTATTTTAACAAGCCTTTCTGACAAAATTTATTCAACAATTCAATTCATACGCGTAGGTACATAATGTATTAAATACATAATGTACATTATTTACCTACGCGTAGATGTGAACCATTTTTTTTTGTTTTATGAATAGTACCTACATAGTATTACACTAGAAAAAACTTAGTAAATTATATTCATAAAAAATCACTAAAAATCCATGCATTTAACTAACTTAGGTGCATATTGATTTCATTTGCAAATTCCCATTATATGTAATATTACCGCCCGAGACAATAACTACATTATCCTTGAATGACATTCGCATGCATCATAAAAGGCAGGTGCATATAATTGCATTATGTAGGTATGCCTTCCGGAGACTGTGTTTTGATACCTATCAGTTCAACTCTGGTACAGAGTTCATAATGTATGATGATATTCTTTTTTTATTGGTGGGACTGGTTTTGTCTGAATCGTAACATTAGTTGTAACTTTATCGTTCTTTAACTCATGTTTAATTTATTAGGCCACAGTTTGTGACTTTAATAGAAATTGATATGGAGATAGATCGCCCTGGATTAAATATAAAGGCAACTTTTGATGCCGGATTAACGAGGATAAAACCGTGTGTCGTTATATGATATTAGTCATAGTCCTAAGTACTTGAACGTTGGTATTTTTCAGGTACCCTTTTACATACCGGTCATATTAAAATGCAATCATATAAGTTGTAGTACGATCAAAATGATGGCCTATTTCTGGCTTTACGCATTAGCATTGCCATCCAGCGTGGTAATGCGGCCAGTATGCTGGGTACTGCCCTCTGGCAGTGGGTTGGAGGTCCATATTTTAGGCTTTTGTAAAGATGTTCTACGTGCCTTTTTAGTATTTTATGTTTTCCCTTTTTTATTTAATTGTAGTATCTAAATAAACGTACAGTAACTGACCTACTTCAACGATGTCAGGTTTCTTATCGTCTCCCTCGAGAAGTCCGTCGTCGATCCCGATGAAAGGGATGTTGTTGTTGTGTCGAGCCACCTCGTCGTCTAGGTCATCTATCTCTGGACCTGGAATATGGAGATAGGAATATTTAGAAGTACATCTTTTAATAATTAGTTGTTAATTATGGTCCAAGGAGTACCTCCTTGGACCGGAGTTGGAGTGAGTGATTTATGACATTATGTCTCGGACATAATATGTAGGTCTGAGTCCTTAGTTAATAGATGCTTTGCTGGTATCATTACAGATATTGTTGTTATTTCTGATATACGTATGTAAAGAAATCTAACAATGACTTATAAACTGGATAGAAATATTGTGATACTAAATTATTTGTAAAAAGAAAAAAATATATACAGCACTTTTTTTAAATCTTTTATTGATTTTCTTTCCGGACTTTCTATAGAAACATTTAGTGACTGTCTGTCTGTCTGTATCTATCCTATACATCCGCCAGATGATTAGATAAATGCACTAAATAATCTAACCAATTAAGGTCATTTATCTCATTTAGGGGTTATTTTAGGGGTTTTCAAATCTAGAGTTAATAGGTATCTTCTAGGTAAACATGTTACACCCTAGGCTGCAGCAATGCTTAACATCAGGCAGGCTGCAGTCAAACGTAAACCTATACCACGTAAAAAAAAAGAACACTTCCATCATTAATTTTGCGTATTCTAAATGATTCACATAGAAAGTGCAAATCATCTTTTAGAAACTAAAGCTACTATTTACTTATGCCACTTATACCCTTGGGGGATTCCAACCACTTCGATTCGTCACCAGATTTTTCATAATTAATACACAAGCTATAATATTTGCGTGTTATGTCTGAGTTCTTGTGAATACTAGGAAAATCCCTCTCAAGGTTCTAAACCACATTTACTTAGTTCAGTTAAGCTGACTCACATTTACGAGCATAATACTAAACAGGTGCTGCAACTACATAAATGAATATTTTTCATGATAGATTAATTAATCTTCTAAATATATAAAACTCAAAGGTGACTGACTGACTGATATAGTGATCTATCAACGCACAGCCCAAACCACTGGACGGGGAGGGCTGAAATTTGGAATGAAGGTAGATGTTATGACGTAGGCATCCGCTAAGAAAGGATTTTTGGAAATGCCACTTTTAAAGGGGTGAAATAGGGGATGCAAGTTTTACTTCTTAATGCGAGCGAAGCCGCGAGCACCCACTAGTTAATTCATAAAGCATTTCTTAGATGTAAACCGGTTTTATAAACAATGTGTAAGTCAGGCTTAATTAGCGACGCTAGACAATACGTAGGTACATTCCTACTCGTAGGTAAGGTTTTTTTTTTATATAAATTCTATTAATTATGTAGGTTTATCGCATTGGTACACATCATTTAAACGTATATATTTGTTTATAAAAGGATAACTGTACGTATAAAAAATTGTAAATACGTATTTTACCCAATGACGTCTCTCTCTCTAGTAATTAGTATTCAAAATATACCTACGCAATTGTCTAGGTTATAGTCTGCGTTCAAATAGGTATTGCGTGTTTGAGTTATTTAAGAATGTTAATGCTGAATCAGGCGCAGAATTCATATAAGTTCATTAGATTACTAATGAACTGCATGCATTATTTATGTTTACTTTATCTATTAGACAACAAGCAAATCTTTTTATTAAATATTATTTTATGTAGTCATCAACACAAGCGATACTTTGGTTGAAGGTGATTTAACTTGTCAGAATCTGAATTCAACATCATCTTATCTTTTGTAACAGTATGGATACATGATAATTATCTGTTAGTATCTACAGGTAGGGATAATTGTTAGGAACTGTATTAAACGAGCTGGAGACCGTACTGTGTGGCGCGTTGAAGAGGAGACCTATACCCAGCAGCGGGTGGACATAGGCTAATATGAAGATGATGACGATGTACTAACCTGCCAGAGGAGGCTTCTGCTTGTCTCTATCAGGCTCCAATAAAGGCTGTGAAGGCTGGTCGATGTCAGAGTGCTTGCCGTTTGTGTGCTGCAGACAATACATGGAAGCTAGTTAGCAATGTTCTTATAATATTTAATAATCTACACTCTTATTTACACTTCTACACTATGCTATGTCTAAGTTAACAATTCATAGGTACACTAACGTACGTCAGCAATAAGTAATAGACTAATATCTAGTAATATACAAAACTTTCAAAAATTAATTTGTAATTAATTAAATATTTCTAGTATGATCGTGAACCAGCTTCATTTTAGGCCATTCACTGTTTCATAAATTCGTATGACTCTTTGTCACAACTATAATTACTTTTCGTCTGATTTCTTAACGGGATTCCACGACACGAGATGGTGTGAATTTGAGGATGACTCAGCGATTGAAGATTCTAAGATTTCTAGGTAAAAAATTAAAGTTCTTAAATATAATCTGAGTTTTACAGTTAGGTATAATCTGAATTATTTGTAGTTTACATGTAACGCTAAGTTTATTATTATTAAAAAAAACCTGGTGTATTTACCGTCATATGTAACGTAACATATCATTGGGTTATTTTGACAGAAGAATGACAACATAACCCAAAGGTACGAACATTATGCATAACATGTATTCAAAGTATGTATATATATATCCCAGAAAACCCCCGTCTTCTTACAATCTCTGAAAGCTGCGTCTGCGCATTGTGACGTCACTTCCGTTCCATTAAACAATCTCGTATCTCTGCAATGGGATTTTCCCGGTGCAATTAATTATACTTAATAATAATGTGCAATTAATTCGTCAATTTGTAAAATCTTAATCGGTATTCGTGTCATGTTATTCTTAAGTATTTTTTTTTCTCAAACATGAAACTGAATTTCAACAATGATACTAATTTGTTCACATATAGCTAGGACATAGCTATTTATTTAAAACTAGTTAATGTAGTATTTTACTATACAATTATGTTATATCTGCAACTACTACACACAATACAAGCATATACGTTTTTTTTTTTTTGTATTGTGTGTATACTTCTAACTCCCCAGGTTGTTTATGGGGGAACCTAATCTACGCTTTCTTACTACTTTACAATTTTTCTTACAACCTACTTGTTTAATTTAATTTATTGACTATTTACATTTTCCTTTAAATTTCATTTTATCAGTACCCTTTAACCCTTTTAGCCGGTGGCAACAGACAGTCACAATAAGGTCGTGTTATCTCCACTGGCGAGTGAATATTGGTTCTACTGAGTACTTTAGTCTTAATGACCGTGTTTCGGCGCCCTTGACATTAATTAGCTTACGCTAGGTACGATTGTTTTAGTAAGTAAGAGTATCTCTGTATTCTGTGGTAGGGTTTCAAAATATATCAACTAGTAGAAACATTGTGCAGACAAGTCAATCGACTTCAGAAATTCAATGCAAACTTCCAGAAACAAGAAGTTTAGTTATTTTAATACTAGCGGCCCGTCCCGGCTATGGAAAGGGATTCTTATAATTTCATAGCAATTAAAATAGTCTACTTATATGAATATGAATTATTACATAGATTCATATCAAACGTTTAGTACTCCCGTTACATAATTGCGTGTTTAGAACCTCGTGATAACTGAATAACAGGACCCAAACTCTAGCTTTATACATTTTGAGCAAAGATTTATACAGTCTCTATACACAGTGATCAAGTTATAGTAGTTTATGCAACTGTCATATAATGAAGGGTATTAAAACACGAGTGTGAGTTTATGAAACGAGCGCAGCGAGTTTCATAATAGTAACGAGTGTTTTAATACCCGTGTTATATGCAGTTGTATACACTACCTACTTTATCTTCACTAATTCGCTATCCATTTTTAGCTTTTAATTTATTAAATTAAATTCACGCGTACGTGTATTGTTACAGTGATTTAGCCGCCATTAAAATCTAACCAATGAGAGCGCATTGCGCGCATCAATAAAACGCGACCAACCTGATTGCAATCAGGTTGGTCGCGTTTTATTGATGTTATAATGAGATATTACGATATCGATATGGATATTATACCATCATGTGAAATTGCTTAAATTGAGTGTTTTGTTGTGTGCGCTATAACAGTAGTAATTATAAGTCAAGTATTGGAAACATAAGTAGAATGTTACAACATTAGTGTAGATAAAATACATTATGTAATAGGTAAGGTAATGTATAATCGATATAGTACAGATTTTGAGTTTTACACAATCATTTCAAAACACACGTAAATCATGAACAACTAGTAACATGCCCAAATAATAGCAATAGAGTCATCAATAGTTTTTTTGTGTATTGAAGGTCGAGCACTAGTCGGTACATTATATACCTAGCTGTTATGTATTGCTAACCGGTACAGTCAACAGTGTGTAGGCAGGGGTCAATGGACTGCACTACAGCCTTCGCAATATTCATATTTTTATTTCATATTTTAACATCATCTGACTTTTCTTGAATTTATCACTATGCATGTGTCTTACTTCTGAAGTTAGACGATGTCGCACTATTCTAGCTTCCTATCATAAATACGGCGAATAAATTATTTTCAATACAAAATCGCAAAATAAAGTTCGCGAGTTTAATTCAAGGTTCTAACTCCTACAGGCATATACGACTCTTTAAAATTACAATATACCAGTACCGTTTTTTATTAATCTGCGCAATAACTTAGTAAAAAAACCAAAAGACAATAATATATTTAATTGTACGATTACCTCTATATAAATACACCAGAAAGATAAGGAAAACGACTGGGAAACGCCCGGTGGAAATCTGTGAAGAATTTTGGCAAGTGTTTTTCAGACGTAGGTAATGAACTCAGAATGCTGCGTGGGATTCAAATATAGATGTTACGGCTAATACCCGAAGTGCGGCTACACCTAGTTTTAGCCGGTTAGAACTAGGTGTAGCCACTTAGTCTTGGTTAAACCCCGAATCGAGACATGTTTTGAAAGAAGTTGGCTCCTCCTCGCTTCGCTCGTCGTCGCATGTGCGTGGTAGAAAGCAACCTAACGAACCTAATCTACCTTCTGTCACAGACAAGTGACTTCGTGTCCAACACTTGCACTACAACAGGACTTGAGACCTAGTTTTACCCGAAAACAATCGGCTAGTACTAGGTTTAACCAAGACTAAGTGGCTACACCTAGTTCTAACCGGCTAAAACTAGGTGTAGCCGCACTTCGGGTATTAGCCGTAACATATACAACAAAACATACACACAACATACATATAATAGTATCGACTTAGTAACTGATACAAAGCTGATTTTAATTTGCTTAAGTAATTGTTTTGTATGTACATTTTACGTTGCGGTGAAATCGTAAAACTAGGAGACAAGTAATTGGCTTTTTTTCATCAGTTTTGTCTCAAATAACGGCTATTCCTTTAATGAAGATTAAGAAAAAAATACGAAACCTTTTCGGTTAGGTATACTATTTGTACATAGTAGTCATTTTATGAAAAAAATACATATGTACTTATAATGATAACATAGACTGGCCTTATAAAGGTGTTCAAGCTGATTGTTTTCATTGTAATTGTGAGTCAGTTACACATGACGCAAACTTTTGTAAAGTTCCTTAGCACCCGACCCAGGCCATATAAGTCACATAAAATAAACAATTAAATAGTGCGATAATTATGTCCTCTGTTAGAAATAAAATCATTAAATCAACTTACAAAAATAATTAACAAAGGCTGGGAGGTATCAACGCATGTGTTTTTCAGACAAGTACTCCCAAGTAGAGTTCCCATACATAAATTTAAATCGCAAATGTGTTGGTAAATGAATTTTAATATGAAACATGAATAGATAAACAAATTATCTGTTCAAGATTGCTCTTGGCAACTCGCCTTGATAATGCAACATCTTAAGAAAACCTTAAGGAAACCGAAGAATACCAAAATTCTTTCCAATCTATAGAAAATTGTAGTTATAATATCGAAAGAAAGGTTTGCTTTTTACAGAAATATGCTTATTTACTTATTAATTTGCATATTTAATAAACACGGTGAATAATAGTAGTTTAGGAACCATTTGCCAAGTATGGGAAAATATACGTAAGTTTCGTGACTCTTTAATAAATACTAGGTAATCTATAACAGACCATGGGAGGACCTGGGCGCCCACAACAATGTATCTGTCCAAGAGAACTCCCCCCAACGAATTGATTCTGAGGGGGAGTCCTGACCCTCAGTCATGAGGATAACGACTAATGAAGAAGGAGGTATAACCAAAAAAAAGTTTTCGATGGAATGGTTATTGGTTAGAGTATTCCACGATTAGAAAGAAAACAAACATTGATATAATTATTATAGGTAACCATGTCGTGCAGCAATGTCCATTTGAAATCATTTATCCGATGCGCTCAATATTCAAGAGTTTTCTTCGAGTTACACGATATTGCTTGGAAACTTACTTTCGCGAAAACCATTTTCAGTACATTATGTTCTATAGTTTGTTAACTTTGTTTGTTAAGTTCTTTTATAACAGCAAAGTTAATAAATTAGTAGATAATATAGTCCTTTGACAAGGTTCATTATTATTGATTTTGGATATGTGTATTGATTAATAATATACTCGCATTGTTACTACATCATGGCGTACAAATAGACTAAGTGAATAGAATTCTTGGTGGCATCGCAACTTAATATTGACTTGGCATGACACAGCAATTTATTAGTTATCGTTCAATTATAAAATAACTAAGCATTCAATGAACTACGAGTAACTATGCTAATATACATTATGACCTAAGCAAAGTAGTTATGTTCGACATAATATGCATCAAGAATCGACGCCTTCAGAATTATTTTGAAACTTACTTTGTCGTGTCTTTGTTTTTCTCAAAATATTCACTTTTTGTATTGTGTTTTAGTGTTTAAGTAGTAATATGTAAGTATAAAATTTTGTGTACTTATATGTAAAAGAGGCTGAAGTTTTGGCGCGGGGAAACTGTACATCATAATACAGAGTCGAAAGATATCTAGTATGATGTACAGAAAACCCTCAGCGTACAACACGTACAGCAATACAAATGTAAATAGTGTAAATACCTACAAATGTACGCACACCCTAAATGGATCAATAAAGTAATTTTGAATTTTGAATTTGCATAAGATTAACTGTATACATAATATTGTTGGGCTCCTAACCTTCACATTGCATAAAACCGGTATAGGGTCAAATGAGTATCCATATTTCAATGGTCACATGGCTTAATATTTGGTCCGTTGTCAAAATTTTATGAAAACGTTTACAACATCTCGTGGCTTTCGCCATTCATATTTCGGCTTTACGCCAATCATCATGATTTAGCAGGCTTGCGCGGCTTCCTCCGAATATCCACAATAGCATATTTCTCTCGAATAGCATCATTGCTTCAAAGTATAAGAAAACGTTTAGAAAAACATTTAATGAAAGCCCTCCAAACTTTCGAAAGCTCGACCTGCTAATAATCTAAGTTTAAAGGTTTAACTAAAATTTGACTTTCTTACCGGTCTGCTATGATTCTTTTCATTGTTGACAAAGTGTACGTCCGCTGTTTTCGGCGAGGTCGGCTTGCCAAAAACGTGTTCCAAAACTTTGGGATCCACATCTTTGCCCGTTGTTTTCGGTGACTCGTTGATAATCTCCAACTTTGTGTGGTCTGACATTTTCACTGCACTGTCTACTTAAACTGGGTTGAAGGAAATGTGCACTTAATTCTTTGTCAATACAACTTTTAATTGAATAATGAATAAAAAAGTGGTCAATATTTCGCGAGCGAGTTTGGCGTGTGCTACGCGTTGTGTTGCCGCGGCGACTGGCAGAGATCACGACAGTCGTGATCTCTGCCAGTCGCCGCAGTCGTGACACGACTGGACAACTTGTTTCTATGTCGATGATTTAATGAGTTGGTTTCTAAAAATACCTATCTGTCTGTTCACGCAAAACGTTTCGTTCAAGTAGTCACTAAAACTATTGTGTGTTTACAGTACTTGCATTGAATTAATTAATTTCCCCATGATTACTTACGTATGTAATTATCCAGACAATAAGTACGTCACTATGGATGGTGATAATATATTATGTTTTCAGGATAATTTATGAAAAAGCTACTTCTGTGATGCTTTCATAACGAAGGTATGTTTCATGTTAGTAACCACGAACACTTGACGTGTAAAATGATTGCTTGGGAACTTTTTCGAAATTGTAGTCGTATGTTAGTGCATGAATTTACCTAATAAGGTAGGTATATTAAGTAATGTCTGGTTTTTATCACCGATTTCGCTAAACTTTCTATGAAGTTAGATTAGACCCTTGAACTCTTAAGCTATTTATTTTTATTCCGCTGCTCATATACCTACCTTTTATTGTAAGTACATGGTAATTACTATTTATAGTAAATGAAAGGTCATGAATAAAAAAATGCAAATAAGTCGCAGGACATCCGATGTCCCACAATAAAGCATTGGGCGTCCACTACTTAGTAGTTACAAAATAATTGCATAAAAGTTACTCCTCCAGTTTTTACAAAGAGAAAGCTTTGACAGAAGTGTTTTCTGAAACCAGACCGGACAGACGGAAATCGAAAAATCCCAAAATCTTTATGAATCACTCACTCATGTGCTACAGAATACAGAGTACAACTTGTATAATTCTATTTACCATATCAATTAGGAGGATAATATTATCTATAATTTACATAATATGTATGTCAAAGAACATAATGTGTAAGGTTGCCTGGAAGAGATCACTCAAGGTGATAAGGCCGCCCACTTGTACATTATTTTTAGTTTAAGTCCTTTTATTGTAATTTATTTATTTTGGTGTGCAATAAAGATATATTGTATTGTATTGTATTGTATGTCGAATCCGGCCCTACACCAATGACTTGTATTTTCAAGTTATGTGTGGATTTGCACTCGCTTAACGGTGAAGGAAAACATCGTGATGAAACCGACATGTTTGAAGACCACAATATCCGAGGACATGGTCTTCCGTGGAAGGACCTGGGCGCCCACCACGATGTATCTGCCTAAGAAAATTCCCCTAACGAATTAATTCTGCGGGGGAGTCACGACCCTCAGTCATGAGGAAATACGACTCAAGAGAGAGAGAGAGTATGTTATGTATGTATTTTATTTAATTTAAATATCCACATTTGGTTCTGTAACCGGTCTATGGGGAAACCATGGGATTGATGCATGCGTCACAATATAAACCAACGATATTTAGCTAAAATATTTTTACCTGTGTCAATTGTTTTGTCGTCATATTGGTTAAAATTTGATACGTCAATTAGTGCGTGATGTTGGAGTTGTGCGTTATTTCACGTAGTAAATTATTTCAGGTGACATTTTCAATGCCTGAAAGAAGTATTAAGTATTAGAGTATTCTATAACTATTTATTTTATTTGTACTGCGGTATACCCAATTAACTCCGAGAACGTTACTAAAATAAGCAAACTACATTTGATTTACAGATAAATTTAATCTTCAAAGCGCTCATTTTATGTTTATGTTGATACTATTTGCAGGTGTACGATAGTTCTTCAAATTCAACATCACATGCAAAGACGGAAGCTATGGCCTGGGTAATATATATCTGGTTAGATGGTTACAGGTTTCAGGTCGTGAAACACATCGTGATATGTCGGCATTTTTTTAAATTGCACAACATTGCTATGTACTGTGTAGCCAGTGACAAACAAAATCAAAACCTGCCTAAACCAAACGATCAGTGTACATTTTATTTATTGAGATAGATTCTATCTTCATTTCTTGGTCGTATCCCACACTGGTGAGGATCATGACATTCATGACTGAGATATGGATGGATTTAGTGTTTGGATCCTAGGTCTGAAAACAGACACCAGATTTGGCCGCTCACATAACAACTCATTTTTTCAAATACATATGCGAATGTCTCTCGTATTAATTGCAAGTAACGTTGAGGAGCGCTGATCTGATACAAACATATTTAAAGTGGGTTCTTGAACGCGTGTGTGATTTAACCAGATATTAACACTTGACTTTGTTGTGTTGATGGTACGTGTTGTACATAATAAATTAATAGTTTAGAGATATATTCACACACGGTGGATCCAGCGAGTTTAACACATAATAACTATTCTAATAGTTAGATTTGAAAAAAAAATGGGATGTTTTGTCGGATTAATTATAGTTTTATTAATGAATTATAATAAACATTGAATTTGTAGCTGTACCTACATATAATATAGGTATGGGTAAGTATTGTATGTACATACAACATATATACAAACATACAATTACATTCGTCATCATCATCATCCACATCCCTTGAGATCCCACTGCTGGGTATAAGCCTCCCTTTGTATGTGCCATCTACGTTGATCTTGTGCGGACCTCATCCAGGTTGGACCCTCGACTTTGACGATGTCGTCGACCCATTACATTCATGTATATGTCTATAATAACAGGCATTATTCCTTTGGTGTTTAAAATTGCAATAATTTAAGGGATTTTCAAGACTTTTCGCAGCTTACTTTGTTTTTCATTTTGAGTGTATTAAACCCATTTTAAAACTATGATCAACACAAGAACATATGTAAAAATGTATACTTACCAAATTTGCTCTTAGAAGGAGACATATAAGTAAACGCCTTATAAAATTATATTAATACAATGTATTTATCACACAAAAACCGTGCTCTGTGGTGTTCGATAGGAGTAACTTGAAACTCGTAAATATTGGAAATATAGCGCTAGATTATTGATTAAATACAGGTAAGAACGGAAGTAGTTGAGGAGGAAAAGCTAGTTCCTACCAATTTCTCTCAGCGTACAGTTTTCAGAAATGCGTGAACAAAGGCGGCACTTAAAAAAAGTTCGTCACAAAATGGAAACAAATTCATTATTCATCTTCAACGTATTATTTGCGAAACCCGGGCGTAAGAGCAAAACACGTATTTTTGCTTATATAGTGCATATTTTGGCAACTTGCCACTTCACGGGGGTATCCCCAACATTGCGAATGTTGCTTATAAATTTGTCATAAACAGGTGACTCTCGACCTTAGAGTAAGAAAAAGCTATAGAGGATCGGGTAGCGTGGCCACACATGAGACAAAAAACTAAACTCTAAACTATTGTTTTATAGGTTTATCTCTGCTTTAAAACAATCAATGCAAGCAAATATATTTAAAAATGATGCAGAAAAATGCCAAAATAAACTTCACAATTTTACAAAGACGAAATAACTGTCAAAGTTTGTTGAGCTACTTATGTCGCTGGCCTTGAAAAAGCTGGTACGCTCTTAGAGACGGAAATAGTATAGCTTTGTCCTTTTCTGTTACTTATAATAACTCAATACTATATCTCTTTCTTGTTGAAATGAAACGGAGCTACCCGCGCGCCGTCTATTCTTTTCTTCGTCTAAGCTCTCGACAGATGATTTTTATACTCGATGACATTCAGAGAATGTCACATCCAGAAATAAGCCGCCAAAGAAGTCCGTAAGACTTTTGGATGTCACAGAAGAGAAAAACAGTTGTTCTATCATAAACCTATAATTGTTCTATACAAAGATTTAGTTGATGATATAGGTTTGGGGAAGCATGTCTTTTTTTTAATTTGGCACCGTAGGTAGGTTCGTTAAGTATACAGGTAAAAAAGTTTTGCGCAAATTATGATCAAACAAATAACAATATGCCAGTAACGTTCGATTTACAAAAACCCAGATATATGACCTATGGGTACTGGTACAACTTATCTAATACGCAGGCACCAACACCAAAGTTTGCATTGAGATCATCTTGTTGTAATTTTAGTTCTTATAAAGATAATGATTATTATTTATTAATGTTATAAAATGAATACATAAATATATATATATATAGATTGTACTTAGTATAGCATTAATATCCGCTACATATTTTGCGTGCAGTATTTGGGGAAAGAGATGACCGTGTTGTTTAGTCAGCCGTTATCAGATAAGAGCGGTACGTTGATAGCATTTCCAGGTGCTGTAAGACAGAGTGATAGCGGGTAGCGGAGCGGTTATATAGCGGGTCTAAAGCTGGAATGGGTGAATTAAAGCTTGAAAATAGAAACATACATTTTGTGACCAATCTATCAGCAATTTGATTTGTTACAAGATTTCTATTATAAATTAAAAAGTAATCATGCATATGTAGTGTGTGGGTAGTATTATTAATTAACCTAATATACCTAAGTACTGTAAGACTCGTAAACTAAGAAAGACTGAGTTTCGATTTTAATACATATATATCAAAACGTATGTATGTATTAACATCACCAATTAATTACCAGGTTCTGTACTCTTTAGTAGTCATTAGAAAAAAAAAATCTTTCATTTTAGATACGACCTCTCTATTAGGTAAGTACAGCCTTTTAACTTATTTGACAGATATCAAGCTCTCTGTTTGACTTTCAAGGCCCTCATTTATTTTATACCTAATATTATAGATTAACACGAGCCAAATATTTCAGTCTTCAATAAATAAAGCATTTTTTTAGTCTAAACAATTCAATTTGAAATATGTTCTGCAGTGGCTACGACGTCAGCCTGCAGTGTGACCAAACCTTTTCTGATGAATACCGCACAACATTTTTTTTAGTATCATAAAAGCGGGCAGTTCTTTGATAACCGTGACACTTTGCTAACGTGGTGATATTCTTATACATTACCAGTTCAATCAATAAATCATACAAAATGGGTTGCGGTGAATTTCTAGTGAAATACATTTTGTTTTTCGCCAATTTGGTGTTTGCGGTAAGTTCGTATCCTGTTTATTTTACTTTATATTATATAAAGTTCAATTATTTTAGATAAAATGCGTGAGAACAAATAAGCGGTAGACTGATAGGAGTGGTCTGCCGCAAAAGGATATGTATGCTATCATTGAATCATTTTGAGCTTGCCTTGTTTTATAGGACACCAATATGCCTACAATAGTAGGTACTGATTACTAACACAGTAACAACCTTCATTATGTTAATTTAAACAGCATTTGATCTACGACTGTAATTCTAAACACATTTTGACGAGTTTTTTTATTAAACTTAACCCTAACAAATTTGTAGCTGCAGACTAACATCGCTTACACAGCTTAAAAATATATTTAACTAGCTGATCCGGCGAACTCTGTTCCGCCTTAGAGGCAATAAATAATCAGATTTTGAATTTTATTCAATTCAATTTAAAAAACGGGATACAAAGTATCTTATGTCCGTCTCCTGGTTCTAAGCTACCTCCCGCCAATTTTCAGCTTAACCCGTTCAGCCGTTCTTGAGTTATTAATGGTGTAACTAATACCACTTTCTTTTATATAATATACTAGCTGGTGCGCGCGACTTCGTCCGCGTGGAATAGTTATTACCATAAAAACGTATCTAGTGAGTTAACCTTAAAAGATATACATATACTGTTGCGGACATTTTGTTAGATCATTTCAAGAGGAATAATTCTTTCATACAATTTTTTTTGATATTTTGAACCGTTTTCGCAGCGCACGCAACGGAAGCCCTCAAAGATGAATAATTTTCCCCGTTTTTCCACATTTTCTATTGTTTGTTCGCTCCTATTAGTTGCAGCGTGATGTTATATAGCCTAAAGCCTTTCTCGATAAATGGTCTATTCAACACAAAAATAATTTTTCAATTCGCACCAGTAGTTCCTGAGATTAGCGCGTTCAAACAAACAAACTCTTCAGCTTTATAATATTAGTAGGTTTAGATAGATATAGATTAAATGCTGCAATTTAATTGTAACCTGGTGCCTCTGCACTAAGCTAGGCTTGTATCTCAGAGGCACCACTTCCCCATGAGAATTAACATTTATATACTTATTATAAATGCTTAGTGTTAATACTAATTAACAAGACTAAAATTAAAATATAGTTTGTGTGCATGTATTTACATATTTATATGCAAACTTTGGCGTGGCAGGTCTGAATACCATCACCAGTGAAAGTGGGTGTTTTTTGTTAATTTTTAATATCATTTTCATATTCCAAAATTTGACTTTTCAAAGCTTTATAGACAAAGGTATTCTTGAAACTGAAGTGGAGTTTTTACTTGTGACAACGCTTGATGCAAATAGTAAGATTGATAAGCACAACTTACATAAGTTACAACTACCTGAATTGTCATTATTATGCTTACTACTATCCCAGCGTTTTTCATGCCGGCTTTTGTCTATACTACATTCGCTTCAAATTACGGGTGGTAATTTATTTCTATACCACGGTTCAAGTTTTTTTCTCATAACAGGTACCTAGGCTTCTAGTCATGTTCTTGTCGCTCAACTGATTAATTCAGTCAGTCAGTCAGTACTTGGATGGGTAACCAAAAAGCAGCATTCCATTTTTGGTGCTTCTGTGGGTCGGATGACACGTTAAATTGAAGGTCCCGGTTGTTTGTTATAGTAAGGTAGTGGTTAAGCCATGTCGAAGGACCTGAGAGCTTATTAAAGTTTCAACACCAGAGTTGGCCACTCCAATTCGATAAGAAGAAGACCAAAAAAACATAGACGTGAGCAAATATGCATTGAAAATCGTCACTTCCTTCAATGAATTTCTAGATAAAAGGAACCAAGTTTGAGTCACACAGTTCACATCATGCCTTCCTATAAAACGTTCAACTCATTGTATTTATGCCTATTTATGAATTGCTTTGAAGAAATGATAATAAAGTCCAAGATAGAACCTTATTTCATGGTAATATGACACAGGCCTTATCGGCAATATTGTTCGTTTTAATTAGATTTCATTTTTATTCATTTTTAACATGACATTGTTTTGAAATACATAGTAATATAACAGAAACCTTAATATAGCTAGTCAAATCAGCTTTGTAACTTATAGCCACAGTATTGACAATCCTGTGTTTATATTACATATCTAAGCGACCCAACTTTAGTAACTTATGCTAACATCAAAGTACCTACGGTCAGTATGTATGAAAATTAGTGTAAATTACAGAATTTAAATTAATTACAACTGTAGTATTGATTGGGCCAAAGATATAATGTTATGTTAGGAGATTAGATAACAAAAATCACAATAATTGTACCGTACTTTTACATTCCAAGATTTCCTTTAATATAGAATTCGACTGCTCTGTTAGCTTAGTTGGTAGTGGCTCTGCCTTCTAATCTAGGGGTGCGGGTTCGATTCCCGCATGGCACAAGTAATTATGAATATTAAAATTTGTAATTACTTGTGTTGAGTCTGGTCGTTTCTATGTATAATAAGTATGTATTTACAAAAGAAAAGTATATATTATGTATTATATCCGATATCTAGTACCCATGATACAAGCGTAAGCTTAGTATGGGGCTAGATGGCGCTGTGTGATATGTCCTGAAATATTTATTTATTATTATTTTTTAATTTAGAATTTCAATATTTTTCCCTATGAATTAATTAACAATATCCTTACTAGTCCATAGTTGCTAACTAATATAAAAAATAATACAACAGTTAGTAACTTCCTTAATTGCTGATAGTCTTATTATTTGGTTAAATATCCTTATGGCTTCTGTATATTAACGGCTCGTCATAGCTGTAAACAATATCTTTCTGAACTAATATATGGTGTTTTAAATATTTCATTACCAATGGATTTATCAAACAAGCGACCCGGCCGAGATTCGCACAGTCACATATGCATGAATATTTCACAACCTTTGTCTAATAACAATCTATGTGTTTAAAAAAACACATCAAAATCTGTTGCATAGTTTGAAGCTAAGCGTACCTATAAGGGGACAGGCAGGGAGAGTCGACTAGTAGGATTACATTTGGCTCGTAGCGTAAATTGCTGTCCCAAAGCAATACAGTGCGTTATATCAATACACTATATCTGTATCCATGAGTCGTAGACTACCGCAGATATAGCGTGGCAACTTGGTATGTACAATAAAAGGCGTGTTTACATGACTAAGTCTGAATTTATTATGCTTAATATTTAATGTTATAGCTGACACACTACACCTTCCCCGTATGAGAAAAAAAAATGTTTTATTTGAATAATTTTTTTTTTTTTTAACTATTAAGCTATCTATATAAGTAGTTATGCTATTCCTTCATAATTTCATTATTTCATTGGGTTGCGTACTTACATAATATCTTCGATTACAATATAAGGTTTCATTTTTCAACAACAATGCACAGTAATTACTTCTATTGTATTTGCTTTGTTAGCTTAAAATTAAAATACATTTTGCGTACTTATATCTATGTTAATTCTACTCCTTATATAATTTTGTTCTATTCTTATGTACTATGTCATGCTTCCCATTAATTATTATTTTTACATTAGGTTCCATGTCTTCTATTACAATATATGGGCCATTATAAAGAGTGTCAAGTTTACTGCCGGTTTCATTTTTTAGTAATAATTTGTCACCGGTTTTATAAGTGATTGGACTTACAATTTTGTCATAAATTAATTTTCTGCTTTGTTTGCTTTTAACTAAATTATTTCTTGCGTCTTGTTGCGCTTTTTGTAGTCTAAATTTAAACTCTGTTACGTAATTGTCAAAGTTGTACAGTGGTTCGACGGTCGTACATAGATTACTTGGTAACACACATAAGTGTCCAAAAACTAGTTCGTAAGGAGTGTATTTAGTTTCGGAATGCACCGTAGTATTGTATGAAAAACACCAATAAGGAAGCCATGAGCTCCAAGACGATGAATGATTGTCAGTCTGTATACGCAAGTACGCACCAAGTGCTTTATGTGTGTTTTCTAATGCTCCAATACTTTGATGATGATACGCAGTTGAAAATGACTGTTTAACATTTAAAATGTTACATAGCTCTGACATGAGTTTAGATGTGAATTCGGAACCTCTATCAGTAGCAATACCTTTGGGAATACCATACCTTAATACAAACTGTTCCGCAAATGCTCTTGCTACTTCTGTGGTCGTTTTCGTTCTTAATGGAAAAGCTTCGACATACTTACTAAGTTCACACTGTAGGGTTAAGATGTAGGAAAACCCGTTGTCATCTCGATCTATTGGTCCGACTATGTCTAAAAATATTTTGTCGAAGCTGGACGACGCCGTTGTTGTTATTGTTAGTGGTTCTTTGTGTATGTTTGTATATTTCTGCTTTTGGCACTTCACACACTTACCTACATAGTTGCTGACATCCTTTTCCAGCGATGGCCAATAGTAGTGTTTCTTAATATTATTCACCATTCTTCGAATACCTACATGACCGCTACTTGGCAAAAGATGAAAATCATTCATTACCACCTTTTTCTCATCTTCTGTATAAATTCTTTGAACATCTTTTATGATACATATTCTGGGTAGATTAACATCTACATTGTTCGCTATATTTTTGGCTAGCCATTCAATAAATTTTTTATTCTGAATTGTCTTTATCAAGACAATTTCCTTTATTTTTAATGTTTTGCATAACGATGCCAGGTCTCTCAATAAATCGTCTCGCGAATGTACTGATAAAGAAGACTGGCTTGCATATATTACATTTTTAGCCTTATAGTAACTCAATTTTCTACTCTTTGATGTAATTATGTCCTGTCCTTGATTTATTATACTTCGTAGTTTTATGTCCGACACAATAACTAGCTCTACATCTGAATCACACTTTTTGAGAACTTCTGCAATTTTAGGGCTTCCAGATTGGCTTCCAGTCTCATCATTACTAGATGATTTGTAATTTTTGTTATTACTAGAAGCGTTGGTAGTAGACTCTGCTAATTTCCTCGCTTGTGCTCTAGTCATTACACACATCACTCTTCTATTCATCTCCTTCAACTCGTCTGAAGTTACAATTATCCTGGATAAGGCATCAGCTACTACATTCTCTTTTCCTCTCACATACTCGACTTTAAAATCGTACTCTTCTAATAATAGCCTAAATTTAGTTAATCGGCTAGATGGATTAGTCATGTTGTATAAATAAACCAAAGGTTTATGGTCAGTTTGTATAGTGAATTTCCTATTGAATAAATATACCCTAAAATACTTTATAGACCACACTATAGCCAAAAGCTCTTTCTCAATAGTCGGGTAATTTAGTTCTGCTTTGTTAACACTTTCACAGCGGATCACGACCTCAGCTCGGCATTCATATTTTTCTCTAACGCGCGAATCACGAGTAGCACTCGTGACCGCCTTTCATACTGTTTATTAGAAAATCACGACGTCTTGTCGTGATCCGCCTTGTACACGTTTGTAGCTTAGTTCATAAGCTACACACACACATATACAATGTTTGTATGTAGTAAGAACGCGATAGCTACAGTTCGCGATCGCCCGCGCCCACTCAGTCGACCGCCGGCGAGAGTACGGAGCGAGTGTGACTGTTTTTGGCGCGAAATGGCTTCCTCGCTACGTAATGTTTCTACGCACGAAATTGTTGATATATTGCAAAATGATGATGATTCTGACATTGAGGAGGCTCAGGGTGATGAAATTGAAGGTAAATGTTTATTATATATTTATATTTCTATGTAGGTAGGTACCTAAACTATTTTCGTATTGAATATTCTTTCATAAGTTGTTTCTTTGGTAGATTGCGTGTCGGACCTGCGAATCTTTATATCTAATCAAGAAAGGATGGATGATGGTGAGGTTGAGGTGCAGGACCACGTTCCTGAGCCAGTCACAAATAACGAGCAAGGGCGTAATCGTGTACAGGGGGCTCGGCGCGGGCGTCAAAGTTTGCGCTGACACCATAAAGCATCTGACGGGAAAACGAGGGCGGAAGGAGACGGCTTTTTACTGCCCTGACTGTAACGTGCCACTATGCTACGACAAGTGCTTTAAAAAGTACCACACATTAAAGAATTACCATTGTTAAAGAGACCTAAGAAGTCTGTATGACTTTTTTTTTTTTATAAAAAATGACCATGTTTACTTTACTCGTATTAAATTATTTTATATACTATAATTTTTTTTTATTTATTATCCATAAAATATAAAAGTATATCTTTTAAACACAAAAAGAATTATCCATATACCCCTATCCGTTATTTTTCTATGATGTTCACAATTATGCAGAAATACGCCCGCGTACCGTATCAAGCGGCGCTCTAAACGCTCCGCTGTGAAAGTGTTAAGACTGCGACTCGCATATGCCACTGGTTTTCCGTTACTATTACTTAGTACGCTGCCAATTGCATAACCTGAGCTGTCAGTTTGTAAAATAAATTCGTTTTTTGGGCAAAAGTCTGGATAGTCCAAGATAGGAGGACAGGCCAGTAGTTTTTTCAATGTTTCAAATGCTGTTTGGCATTCTGGTGTCCATTCGAATTTGACATTTTTCCTACATAATTTATTTAGGGGCAAAACAATCTCACTAAATTTGTTAATGAATTTACGATAATAATTGGCAAACGCAACAAATCGCTTTACGTCATCCGCACACGTTGGTATCGGGTATCGCTCAATCACTCGAATCTTTTCTGGGTCGGGTAAAATACCTTCTGATGAAATGACATGACCTAAATACAATATTTGTCGTTTTAGGAACTCACATTTCAATGGATTGAGTTTTAAATTAACTTTTCGTAATCTGGAAAATACGGTCATCAAGTTTTTATTGTGTTCAATTAAATTTCGTCCAAATATTATTAAATCGTCCATATAAACTATGCATTTTTCATAGTTTAGACCAGACATGGCTATAGTCATTAATCTACTGAAAGCTGACGGACTAATCTTTAATCCCATTGGTAATCTACACATCTGGTATTGGCCGGTGCTAGTTGTGAATGCTGTATATTTTCTAGACTCTTGTTTTAGACCTTGTTGATAAAAACTTTGGCTTAAATCGCAGTGACTGTAGTAAAAGGCACCTGATAATGACTCTAATATGTCAGTTATGTTTGGCAAAGGAAATTTATCATTTTGTATACGTTCATTTAACTGCCTGTAATCGATTACTACTCTCCATTGCTTTTTACCGTCCCTATTTGACTTTTTTGGTACCAACAGCAATGGGCTAGACCACTCACTATTAGTTTTTTCTATTATGCCACTTTCTAACATTTGATTTATTTGTTTGTCCAGTTCATCTCTCTGCGAAAATGGGATTCTGTATTGTTTTCGATACACTGGTGAAACATTATTTTTCAAATGAATAGACTGTTCGTACAAGTTTGTGACTGTTAATTTATCACCTGGCAAATGAAAAATATCTGCGTATTTGGCGCATATTTGTTGTATTGGTAAAACTTCATCTTTCTCTAAGTATGACGACAAATTGAGTGACGTTAGCAATTCTTTCACTCTCTGAACATTCACACCTGGCCTTTCAAAATCGCACAAGTTGTAGTTTTCTAGTGAATCTATCTCCAGATCTTTCAAACAGATCGATACCTCGTTTTCTGTCGTATTCATCAGTCGTACCGGAATTTTTCCGTTTTTTGGCCTCGCTATGACACTGGCTAAGTAAACTCCTTCTTGTATTTCTTTCGGGTATACGACGCAATCGTTTTTGGCGGGTGTTGTTATGTATTTAATTACCTCACACCGCGGCTCAACCGTCAAAACTTCTTCATATTCGTAGCATTGCATCGGCAACGTAACTGTACTTTGCCCTTTTTTTAAAGTTAGCGTATTAATATTATAATCTATTATTGCCTTATATTGCTTAAAGAAATCTTGACCTAAAATACCTATCGCCTTACATGGCAAGTCCCTGAATACGTAAAATTTATGCTTAAAATTAATTCCTTCGCACTCCAACGGCAAATACACATATCCTATAGATTTTAAAGTGCCACCTACGCCGTTTATACTTAAATTGCAACTATGTAATTCGAACTGTTTTAATTCTAAAAGTTCGGATTTAATAGCTGATATTGCTGCTCCTGAATCCGCTAAATATTCTAATATTAAATCATTTAAGTTTAAACTAACCCAATTTACACTATCGCATGATAATATTTGTTTAGCGACGAAAAAATTCTACCTCTTCGTTACCCGAATTTTCCTCTTTATTTTCCACTTCATTATCATTCACGTCAGCGTTTTGGTTGATATCATCATTCGCATTAAAATGGTTCAAATTCAAATGGCTACAAGTTGGTCTATAGTCCCGTACATACCGTCCTCGGAACGCAGCGTCAGCAGCTCGTGCGCGGTGTCCGCTGCCGCGCGCGCGGTAACCTGATGCGCCTTGTGTGCCAACGCCGCGCCAATTACCTCTGGTATGCTGATATCCGGAGTACTGACCTTGCTGAGTAGGCGGCCTTGCGTAACCGGAATAATTCCTGGAGTTCGGGAAACGACGGGAATTTGTTCTACCTCTATTGTAAGAGCATACCTGTGGTTTTGGAAGGGCGTTTGTTTCATCTTCCGCTATGCGGATTGCGTCCTTTAGTTGTGTAACATTTCGCGCTGAGATTATAGTACCAATCCTCTGACTTGTTAAACCATTAGCGAAACAACGGATGGCATTCCGTTCGTTGATTGGTTGCAGCGTCTTATAAGCTGATTGGTCACCATCTGCTTGGGATATGGTTAAATCTATGAGAAGTCGCTCTATTTCACTACCATACTCCCTTATAGAGCGGTCACCTTGTCGCTCGTTCAGCATCTGCTGTTGAAGAGACGTATCTGATTTTTTCGTGAGAAGATGCATGCGCATGTCTCGAATGAGAGACTCGATACTTGTGTAAGTAGCGGAAAGACGGAGCTTTGCTCCGCTAGAAATTCTACATTTTAATATAAAATTTATTAGGAACTGCTTACCATCATCGCCAAGCATGGAGTTATAAAATTCTATGGCATCTATAAGTTCTTGCGTAACAGTCTCCGAATCATTCATCTTCGGGAGGAGGCTCGTGGCCGTCTTTAAACAAAATTTTTCAGACATTTCGTCGGATTTTGTTTCAAGTGTCGTGATATCAATTAGTGAGTCGTCTTGGTCGAAGCTTAAAATTTTCGAATAACATTCGTTTATCGTTGTACACAATAACACCGTTTCGTTACTTGTTACATTAGTGCTACTGCTTAGTATTTCTTTGAATTTACCATAAATCAATTTTGCTTCCGATACTTTCCTACAAAAATTTTCCCCGACTCTACGTGTAGGTCCTAATTTAACTATACTAGTTTTAATATACTCTAACTGTTTTAAAATATCGCAGAGCACATCGTCCATTTTATTAATACACTTTAATATATTACATATTTTATACACAACTTGACGTTTTGCTCATATTGGGTACCTTAGGCAACTTGAAGGCGATGTCGGTGCTAACGCCGATGGTGGGTGGACAGACTGGGTGCTAGTCCTAGTTATGTGGAGGGCTGCGTGCTATTCCTGGCTCTGCTGAGTGCTGGTGATGCGCCCGGCGGTGCGGCGCACAGAGGAACGGATGCGGTCAATGGTGCTAAGTCCTATTTCCTCTTGGATCCACGAGCGATGACAAGCTCTGTATTTTCGAATTACAAAATACGAAACAGCCAGAATGATGATAGCCAGAATCACGTATATCATCACGCTCATGTGGTCGAGCCGGTTGCCTAGGTTTTTCAGATTTGCTGCGTTGTCTCCGGCAGCGTTTTGGGATATGAAGATGTCTTCTTTTTCAACTTTAGACTGGCACATTTTACTTATTAGTTTCGATTTATTTTATTGCAATAAATCACGCAACGTTTCAATTTCCGGCAGGGTCGCCATATAGCGTGGCAACTTGGTATGTACAATAAAAGGCGTGTTTACATGACTAAGTCTGAATTTATTATGCTTAATATTTAATGTTATAGCTGACACACTACACAGAATAATTTCATTTCCACAAGATATATATGTCGTTGAGAATTTCCATATTTTTTTTTAGAGCATGATATCGCTTTTCCGTTTAGTAGTACATATATACTAAGCAAAGTAGTAGCTCACAAAAAAAACATCACAAAACATTAAAATCGATTATTAGTACATTTTAGTGTAAGTCGGTCACACCTATCTCGCGCCGGTGATGGGTTGATAACGTATCTTGTCGCACTGATAACAGCACTGGCCGACCTATCAGGGCATATCGAGCCTTCTCGGAAAACATTCGATATTACACAAACAGAAACAAACTTTTCCTTGAGAATTTTGAAAAACAAAATATGTATGCCTATATATAGAATCTAATTGATATAAGTACCGGTATAAAAAATAAAAAAATCAGAAAATCTTCGACATTGTCCAACAGCACCAATTGTTGTCCCATGACAAACAATAAATGCCTTATTAACGTGTTATCCGACCTAAGGAAGCACTTCTTCACTTTCTGGTCGTTTCTATGTATAATAAGTATGTATTTACAAAAGAAAAGTATATATGTATTATATCCGTTATCTAGTACTCATGAAACAAGCGAAAGCTTAGTATGGGGCTAGATGGCGCTGTGTGTTGTCCTGAGATATTTATTTATTTACTTAGATACGTATAATCATGTATGGTATACATGTACATACGATACATATGGTATGGCATAGGTTCAGACCTGGTGGAATCTATACTAATATTATAAAGCTGAAGAGTTTGTTTGTTTGTTTGAACGCGCTAATCTCAGGAACAACTGGTGCGAATTGAAAAATTATTTTTGTGTTGGATAGACCATTTATCGAGGAAGGCTTTAGGCTATTTAACATCACGCTGCAACTAATAGGAGCGAAGAAACAATGGAAAATGTGGAAAAAACGGGGAAAATTATTCATCTTTGAGGGTTTGGGTTTGGGAAAATGGTTCAAGATATCAAAAAAATATGTGTGAAAGAATTATTCCTCTTGAAATGATCTAACAAAATGTCTGCAACAGTATATGTCTATCTTTTAAGATTAACTCACTAGAACCGTTTTTATGATAATAACTATTCTATGCGAACGAAGTCGCTGGCACAGCTAGTTGCTAATAATTCCACCAGCATACGATGTACATCTGTGTATTGTATATCATAAAATATATACTAGATGGTGCTGTGTGCAATGGCCCAAAATATTTATTATTATTTTATTATTATCCCATATTCATTTATTTACAACTATTTTTAAATTTTTTACAATATATGTATAAAAAAAAAGAAACAAATATCATAAAAAACTTAAAACTAGTGATGCCGCCGGCAACGGGGCAGGACCCAAGCAATCGGTGGTAGAGGCTACAAAGAAAGGAACCTACGGACAATACGCGCCGTGTCAAGGATCACTGCCTTCTGTATCTGTCCCTTAACCCAACCTTCCAAGGAGAGCCTCTCAAGGTGTTGATCGAGGCTCTTCGCTATTAGACCGTTCACCGAAACGACTATCGGGACAATCATCGTCGAATCAACATCCCACATGGCGGTAATCTCATGGGCCAAGTCAAGGTACTTGCTGACTTTGTCCTTCTCGGCCTTCACGAGATTCACGTCATGTGGTATGGTAATGTCAACAATAACTGCCCGGCGCTGGGGCCGGTCCACTATCACGATATCAGGCTTATTGCAAGCAATAGTCCTATCCGTGATAATGGTTCGGTCCCAGTAGAGCAATGCACGACCATTTTCGAGAACTGGCTCTGGTACATACTGGTAGTACGGTATCTGAGACTCAACAAGGCCATATCGAAGAGCAAGTTGCTGGTGGATGATCCTGGCTACTTGGTTATGCCTGTGCAAATACTCGCCGTTAGCTAGATGAGAACAACCAGAAATTATATGCCTGAGTGACTCTCCGGGACGGCGGCATGCTCGACAAATGTCGACCGTACCGTCTTTCAGGATAAATTTCTAAATTAATTTCTTTTTATTATTATTATTATTATATAGATAAATCATAAAATCTAATCATAGCACTACAGAAATCTTTGTAATTCTAGATTACAGTTACAGCAGTTTTATTTTATATCAATCCTATCGATTCAAAACAAAACTATCAGAAATGTTAAATCTCCATATAGTGAGTTCTACCCCAACCATGTAAATGTAATTCAATTCTATTTATTAATATTTAGATTGTCATCAATTTGGAGCTTCTGCTTGGAATTATTTAGTTACATACATATATGTACTAGAAACTAGCAGTAAAAATAGAAATAGGTAGATATATCTTTATTGAGACGCACACAATACAAGTTAAGAATGTGATGTCACAGTACAGCCGCAACTCAGCCTAATGCTGGTGGAACAGGGTCACCAGCGTTAGTTCGTTGTGTTTTGTATAAAATGCATTTAACAGTGACCACATAAAAACTTGATAAACTCTCGACAACAGAGTTGGCCACTCTTATTCGATAAGAAGAAGAAGTGACAACAAATTACATGTATTTCTACTTCCAGCTGGCAGGTCTCGCCCTGCTCGGCCTGGGTGTCGCGGCGCAGCTCCAGATCTCAGTCATCACAGACCTGGCAGATGGCAACCTGCAGGTGGCTCCCGTCTCCAGCATGGTGGTGGGCGGCGTGATCTTCCTCATCGCCTTCTTCGGATGCTGCGGAGCCATCAGGGAGAGCAACTGCATGCTGGTTACCGTAAGTATTGAGATTTTTTGAATATTTGTTTAACCGACTTCAAAAAAAAGGAGGTTATCAAGTCTTCTAATAGTTTTTTTTTTGTGGTTTATTTATGAGCCGATTTCGAAAAATATTTTTTATTCGAGTAGGATTGTTTTTTTTTTATTCTGTTGTAGTTAAAAGTAGGACCCGGTTCATTAAACGTGACTGTTATAAAGGGCGGTGAAAATAATTCTACCCTTTTCGCACAATACAGCTCCTACGCTAGTGGGAATAGGATGGCAGGTCTATCGCCGCTCTAAAAGTCACGGTATGATGAACTAGCTTTAAGTTTAGTTTTTCCCTCTGAAACTTTTACTTTGAAATGAACTTTTTTCAGTGTTTTTAATGTTTTAAAAAGTTCACTTTTAAATACAAAAGTATCAGAGGGCTTCACACAAAGTGGTATTTTAGAAGGCATCAGTGTTTCCAACGCCAACATCAATACCTATCCTCATTACTACTCATTATGCTTCCAGTACTCCATCGCGATGTTGGTTCTGATGATCGCCAAGCTGGCGCTGGCCATCCTGATCTTCGTGCGGCTGGATGACGTCATCGCGGGAGTACCCACCTGGCTCAACAGGGCCTTCACCACCGACCAGAACTCCTTCCATGAGATTGAGAAGGCGGTAAGTTTAACTACCCTCCACCTTAAGTCGTATCCCTCAGAACTGAGGGAACTCGTAAAATTTAGAACAAAAATTACTTTTTTTTTTTATTTGGCTACAAGTAGATATAAACTACACAATCATGTAGTAGTAGTAGTAGTGTAGTAATTTAGAAAGAGATACTCTAAGAACTATACTCAGTCAGTCTGCCAGTTAGTGACACAGTTGAAAGAGACACCAATGAAAACGCCTGCAAAATTTATCTTTATACCATTTTTAGCTGTTACTAACATGGTATACTTTCATCAGGCGTTTCCATTATAGACGGTTTCCATACTGCACGTAGTATCCAAAGACACACTTTAAATTACAGTTTATCAGCTGTCAAATATGGCTAATTGTCATAGTCGAGTTGTTAAACTAGTATGTCAGAGGTCAGAGCCACTTAGGCTGGCTTGAAGATCTTGACACCAGAGTCCTATCTCATTCGAACTTGCCTACTTACTCCACTAGCTCAGCGACCCAAAGTGACTCTTGGCCTGCAATACAAAAGATCGCAACCAGTCTTTTGCCACTTCCCGACAGTTCCCTTATGATTTTATTTTACTTTGTTAAACTATACTGTATTGATTAAAATGTCCTCCAGTTCCAATGCTGCGGCCCCACCGGCCCCCTCTCGTACGGCGTGACCCCCCTCCTGCCGGAGAGCTGCTGCGGGACCCCGCCCTGCAGCGTGTTGAATGCCTACAAGGGCTGCGGGGACCTCATCGGGGACTTCTTCAGGACCTTCGGCACTGCCATGGGAGCCGTGCTCATTGTTGTTGTGGCTATTGAGGCAAGTATTCTAAATTGCAGTAGTTTTTATTTTGACAGCAGTCAAATCCACACATTAGGTACACAACAAACTTGACGTAAAGACTCACTTACGCACAAGCGACGCCATAGAGCGACGCTCTCTGATATGCAAATCATGATTAGACGTTGCTATGAAATAATTTTAGGCGTCATAATAAAAGTCGTTGAATAACTGTGTCAAATAACGCCCAGTTTGAGGAAAAGAAACAGAACTCCATTATATTTATAAACGTATAGTAGGGTTAAAATATATCATATGAACGATAAATAAATAAGGCGTGGAGTACTGGAGCATTAAACACCCTTAATGAAAGATCGAATCACACAAAACTAGTTGCAACAAACCGCTGTATTGCTATGCAAAAATGTGTAGGCGTTTTGAAATGACATTGGATATGATATCACTTTAAGTAGACAAATATATGCTTTATTTAGTAACTAATCCTGTACTTGTACTTCCAGCTGGTGGCGGTGGTGTTCGGGCTGTGTCTGGCCAACCACGTGCGCAACAAGAGCAGGCGCGCTCGCTACTGAATGGCCTAGGACGTAGCTGTGCGGTTTAGAAAACACACTTATTAGGGTTTAATTTTAATACTAATACATTTAAGGCTATGAATAATTGGTACTATGGAAGCGTAACTGAGCCAAAAAAGTAATTCTACGAGACGTTATCGACGATTAGTTGAGCGATCAACTGCCACCAAGCATCTTTGTGTGCGAGGGGTATATGGATAAGAGAATTAATTTTTAACGCGATATTTGGATGGAGTTACAGTTCTATAGTACAATGATTCGAAGATTTAAGGATAAAAATAAGTAGAACAATCTAAAATACAACTTCCAAATCTTACCAAATATATAAGCCCTTGGAAAATCTTCACGAAAAATACATCTAAGTGCCTCAAGCAATACGAGTAAGTACATTATGTAGATATACTTAGATAAATACATACATGTATGCACGAATCATTCGGAGATTTCTTAAGATTATTTTGATGCATCGGACGCTTTACTTTGATAAAGCTCTGAACGCAATTTATAAGTAGGTGGATAAGTTTTTATTTTAATTTAGTTTTTGAACAAACAAAATATGTAGTACTTACTTTAAGTAGGTACTACTGAGATGTGATTATTAAACGTTATTTGTTATGCATTCTTATGTAAAGTTTGAAATGTGATTATGAACCAATTTGGTCTCTTATAAATTGATTGTTTCTAAATTTTAAAAACGGTTCCTGGTTGGCCTTCATTTATAAAATTTATAATAAAATAAATACTTTACTTTAATTTGTTTCATTAAATAAATATATTTTATAAGCTATTCATAATATCTACTTTATTTATATTTTGTCAATGTAAATGTTGATACTTTAAGTACCTTCTTATGATTTCAGTAAAGGAGGATGCCAATCTAGCTGGTTTCTAAATTAAATACGTACATATATACATTAATTTGTAAAAATAATATTATTGGACCGCAAGTTTATGGCTTAATATTTTTTTGGACATATCACTCAGCGCCATCTAGCCCTATACTAAGCTTACGCTTGTATCATGGGTACTAGATCACGGATATAATACATAAGTAAAGTTTATACTTTTCTTTCGTAAATACAAACTTATTATACATACATTTATACAGGATTTCTTTCAAAGTGATGTACACCTAATAAGGACACTTATAGACTAACTGACAATAGATAGATAGATAGATAGATAAACTCTTTATTGTCGACACATTAAAAATGAACAGTACATAAAACAAATTATTATCTTAACTATTAACTAGTGCCACAATACCACCGTATATGTCATTACATTTTTTAAATGAGGTAAATATGCAGTTAATATAAAAAACGATGGCATGTTTCTTGTTTTGTTGCTAATTTGTTTCGCTTTCACGCCATAACTAGCGACGGATCATCTTTATATTTAGTTTGATAATAAGACAAGTGGTGAGGGTGACTTAGGCGACTTCTTAACCAATTTAAAAAAAATTGGTTCACAATGCATCCTAATGTTGTTTTTTATCCCGACACAAAGCGAGAAAAGTCAAAGCATCCATCAATATCGTGGATGATAATGGCGGGAGTCGAACCTGTTACAAAGCTACAATGACCCAGTGGTGCAGACGTCAGACTTCGAGCCATTGTAACGGCATGTCGGCCTCCTGTGTCGTGCTGGGCCGCCATCAAGCTGTCAAAGCTTTTTACTCACTGCTTTCTATGGCAACTAAAGTTAAGTTCGTATGAGAGCAGCTAATTCTGGAGTCGAGTTTTTAAACCACCTTATGAGCCTCTGACTTAACGAGTGCCGTAGTATGAGAAGCAGCCAAAACCTTAAATTTTTCTTGTTATTTGACTCGCGGAAGCGCCCAAATGGAATACCAATATTTGGTAAGTTTTAATTTGTCGTATAATACGAGTCTGTCGCGAAAAACATACAGTAAGCTTACTGAACTGCTACAAGCGAAATTCAAACCTGTTGGCATCATATTTTTTTTTAAGTTGTTCAACAAAATCCCAATTTTCCCAATATGCAATGTATCAATTGTAAGAGCTACTTTAAAGTAATACAGAAAAAGATTTCATCAATTTGAGGAAAAAGAAGCTATCGCACAAAACTATGTCACAGCTTTTTTCCACCAAAACAAATACAGCGTCTGAATGCTACCGTCGGCGCCATACGAAAAATCAACAACAAAAACTCGTTGACCATAGACAATTTATCCAGGGACGCCTAATATATTATGTATATGCCCTAAGTACATTAAAAATGCCTTGCCACAGCTCACATAATGGATGGACTGCGCACCAGCACCGATACATTTTTTTGTATTGTATTTTGTTGTAAAATTGTTTACTAATTTGAGGCTCATTACAAAATTTACATAATTACATATTATATCAGAAGAAATCCTCAAGGGATAACTCGCCGAATGTAAGCGTTCATTATAGGCTATGAATGAGCGTACTTACCCAGTTAAGAACCTTAACTCTATGGCAACAGACCGTGAACCAATCGTCAACCAATCAAGGTATAACTACAGCCCGTCTGAAAAAAAAAAACAGTGGAGCCCAGTGTACAACATGCTAACCTGTATTCTATTCACTACATTCGAAGGACAATGGCTAGATATTTTTAAACGGACCGCTAGAAAGCACCTTTATACTCTCGGCTTCTTACTACGACTTATCTCGTAATAGCTCACGTGATAGGTTCAGTACCTATCACGTGGATTTATTTTGACATATGATAGACGGTTTTTTTTTTTGCTAAATTGGGCATCTGTTCTGAAAGAAGTCGTAGCAAGTAGCCGAGAGTATAACGGTGTCTTCTCGTGGTCAAGCCGGGTTCGACGGCCCACGCACGTTATTTCATAACACATTAACGCCCAGTAAAATATATTATAAGGTCAGATTATACGCGTAAAGTACCTACCTGTATTTTAATAATAAACTTTTGATGCGGACATAACATTTTTCATATCGCACGGTAAACGTACTTATCAAGTCGCCGGGGGGTTTTTTAATTCAAACATCACGATAAGTTGGACTAGTAAAGTATAGTTTTAGCAGCAGTACTACTTTACTTATATTATCAGTGAAAGCAATTTCTATAGGAAGATACAACTTTTAATAATAAATATAATGAATTAATTGTTAAATCACGCGTTGATGTCTTTTGTTCTTGCAAAACTAGTACGCGTTAATATATTTTATCGTTACTCGTTATATATATATTTTCATAACATTTTACGAAATTACGCAATAACCTTTGAATATATTTTATATTACACTAGCTGTTGCGCGCGACTTCGTCCGCGTGGAATAGTTACTTATTACCATAAAAACGGTTCTAGTGAGTTAACTTTAAAAGATAGACATATACTGTTGCAAACATTTTGTTAGATCATTTCAAGAGGAATAATTCTTTCATACACATTTTTTTGATATCTTGAACCGTTTTCGCAGCGCACGCAACGGAAGCCCTCAGAGATGAATATTTTTCCCCGTTTTTTCTACATTTTCTATTGTTTCTTCGCTCCTATTAGTTGCAACGTGATGTTATATAGCTTAAAGCCTGATGGTACCGCATATCGTTTATATATGAGTGAAGTCTAACGCTAATTTATTTGCATAAGTAATATATAAATATCCATTTTCTTTACGTAGGCGTTAAGCTGTATCAAGTTCATTAACAATTTGACATAATTAATTTATATTCTAGACATCAAGCTGACTTTTTAACAGTTAAAAATTTACAATTCGACAGTAACGGTTTTGGTCAAAACTAGTATTTATCTGGTAAATGGTCGTCGAATCAAACATTTGCTTTGGAACTGGTCTCTTTGACATACATTTGGATAAGTCTGTTGATAAGTTGATTATACCGCCTACGGGGAGCGATGACCAGAGAAATATGCACTGTTAAACATACATATACGGTGTTTTCATATTTTCTTGGGTTTTTAATATATGCATAAGCCAACATTATAAATTGGATAAAATTGGGCTATTTATGGACATCTATAAGTAGCATAAAGTCGCATTTTTATAATCATTACGATTATTACGATGATAAGTGTCTATCAAGAAAACATAGCTGCTCTTTACCAAAGTAAGGTAAATTTAGGTAAATTAATTAGCCTATCACCATTTTCTGTAAATTACTGACAAGTTGTAATTATTTGTTAATTATTGATAAACCTAAGATAAATAGCTTTTACGTGCATTAAAAACAGTACAAAATTTCTGATCGATTTCAGGTGATATAGAAACTTTATGTCAACGTTAAATATACGTATAGTTTTACCTACTTGTTAAAAAAAGCCTTCAAAAAATTATAATTAGTACAAATAGATCTAAAAGCTCATTGAAGAAGCTTTCCTTTTAAATGTAACCTACTTCCTTTATGACTTTATAAATACTCGAAACCGAATATTGATAAGTAGTTATTTATTCTTATTTACATACATGTAAGGGAGTTAAAGGCTGATGTAACGAGAGAAATCAGATAGTTACATATGATATTAACAACAGTGTTAATGCAGGTAACTTTCCAGTTAGCTACTTTCTTATCCCTGACGACCCTGGGGTTACCACGGGATATTCTGAATTAGTCAACTAATAATATGTTACGTGCCTTGGACACTAGTAATAACGCCGGCCGCTGCAAAATAAAATAAGACAAAATTATACATAATATCAATTTAATTATAAGTTTGTAAATAATTCCTGACATGTTTTTATTAAAACATTATTCCACATATAAAGGCATAAGGACCTTAATATTCTGTACGTATATAAGTACATACTCATAAGTAATTTCATAAATATTTTGTATATAATTCATATGAATTCATCATCAGATTGACAGACTTATGCACGGTATATTTAAGGCATCAGTGGGGCTGAAGCTAACACTTAGAACCCTTTTATTATTATTTAAAGGCATTTATTCAATTGGTTTGTTCTGAGATCTTTCGTTTTCACAGGCTTTGGCCCGCGGCTTTGCACACGTTTTTATACATGTAATATAAACCTTTCTCCTCAATCACCTATCTTGTGTAATTTTTAAGATAGAGCATATACATACATACAGACATGGGGATAGACGTAAGAATCGATTTAATTAGGCATTTCTTTTTTTGCTTTATTCTATGTAGTGAAAATATGAAATGCCTGTAGTTTGTAGTAGTCACTCTGTGTTACAATAGTATTAGCGAGCATGAAAGGGAAAGCAACTGAAACGCCATGAATATCGCTCGCTTTACAATGTTATATTATTAGTCTAATGTAGATAAGTGCAGTACATTACTCTTTTCTTATTTACTAGTTGGCTAGTATACAAAGACTTTTGTAGCTGAAAGCTGAGCTTGAGAGTTATATGTTTCATTTTTATTAGGCAACAATGATACTAAAGCTACAATTTTATACAATACTAGTGGACTCCCGCGGCTTAGCTCGCATTATTACAGGATAAAAGTAGCATATGACACTTCTAACCTATATATACAATAATCGTGATGATCCGTTCAGCCGTTTATGCATTATGAGCTTTAAAATAAACAGATAAACAGAGACATAAATAAACAGACAAATATTATAAAAAATAAAGTATACCGACATTTTTTTCTAATATTTTCCATGTTGAGATTGCCCTCTTAGCTTTATTATACATGTACATATGTATAGATATACATAGATTAGTATGTCAGTGCGTTCTCGACTTGGCCTGTGGCTGGCACACTTGTGTCTAGGTCTCATCTAGGTCTGCATTGTTTGTTAGGCATTTAGGTCTTGTTTACGCATCTTAGCCAGTGGTCAAAGTAAAAGTTCCGGCGGTATTTATACTTGGCGACCAAAATTCCGATGCCGACAGATTGTACTTGATGAATAATATCCTCTGTTAATCTGGAATAAAAAAAAAACTAATATCAGGAGAGGATTGGAATAAATTGTATTTCACCTTAAGATTCGGAAAAGTGAGTTTAATATATTTACGTCTTCACAACTTTCTTTTTATACTTACCAATCTGAACAAAAAATATTTCGTTTGATGGTTTCCTAGACCAGGTTATAAATAAATCATGGTCCTGTACGTCAGAAACTAGCTCCGTGTGATACAAACCTATTGACCTACTGTAGCACTACCAGCTTTGATAGTATTAAAACCTTATTTAGAAATAATCTATACTAATATTATAAAGCTGAAGGGTTTGTTTGTTTGAACGCGCTAATCTCAGGAACTACTGGTGCGAATTGAAAAATTATTTTTGTGTTAAATAGACCGTTTATCGAGGAAGGCTTTAAGCTATAAAACATCACGCTGCAACTACTAGGAGCGAAAAAACAATGGAAAATGTGAAAAAAAACGGGGAAAATTCTCAAATCGGGGAAAAAATCAAAGATGAATATCTTTGAGGGTTTCCGTTGCGTGCGCTGCGAAAACGGTTCAAGATATCAAAAAAATATGTATAAAAGAATTATTCCTCTTAAAATGATCTAACAAAATGTCCGCAACAGTATATGTCTGTCTTTTAAGATTAAGTCACTAGAACCGTTTTTATGATAATTACGTATATTCCACGCGGACGAAGTCGCTGGCACAGCTAGTATTAGGTATAACTTAATAAAGAGGGATACCTACTATTATTTTTGCATCAAGCTCTAAATACAGAATGTAATAAAAACAGTGTAAGTGTATTACGCCAAGTTTTAAAAAAAAAACATAGGTAATTGTTTATATCAATTCTTTTTTTTTTATATCATTGACTAATATGAATATAATTATTAGAGCAACTTGCTCGAAGTCTCCTGTAGGTAGGTACCTACGTACAAATAAACAAATTAATATTCTGGGATTTTTATCTACTTCATCCGCCGAGATTCTACAGTAGTCCAATTGATGTGCATTTACCCTACTTTACTAGCTAGCCTTGATTTATGTAATTGTGGGCACTGTACCTACACAAATACTGTCGAAAACATGTAGCACATGTAAGCGGCGGCGGGCAGAGAGTGTCGTCGGGCGGCGCGCACCGCGGCACCGTTACTCGAAGCGTATAAAGCTAGAGTGTGTCGAGTGCGCGCCACTCCGTCCCGCCATGTCCCCGCTCGCGCTCCTGCTGGCGCTCGCGCTCGCCGCGCCGCTGCATGCCGCCTCCCTGCCCGCCGCGCCCCTGCCCGCCGCGGAGCCCCGCCCCGACCAGGGCGCCATCCCCGTCGCAGTACTCCTCGACGATGTGGAACTGGAGCCGACCAAACTAAACGAAGTCGACCACGAGGAGATCCAGCGACCCGCCGTCGACCTCCGCAACCCCGGGCCCCCGCAGCGCCAGGAGCACGAGACGCAGAACCCCGAACAGCACTCCGATGAATCGCTCAAAGAGTCCAGCATCAGGGACAGCATCGAGCGCACCAGAGACATGCTTACTCAGAGCCTGAAGGAAACCTCCGCCAACGTCCAGAACTGGCTCACCAGCAGCGAGGATCAGTCCAGCATCCAGAAAAGCATCCAAAGACTGCGAGACACTTTCACCAGCCAAATACAGAAACTGAACAACACCATACACGACCTTATTAATCCCGAGGAGGCGCAGCAGGTGATTCCCGATGAATCCGAGAGAAAAATTGACGTGATCGACTCCAAACTGAAGAGCTTGAAAGATAGTTTCGACAACGGTCTCGAAACTCTTTCTGCTGGTGTGGAGTTGGCCGCCATGCTTAAATTGAATCCGGAAGATGAGGCTGAAGGCAAGGAAGAGGCTGAGACATCGTCCACGACACCCGCATCGAGCACGCCTTCGCCACAGAACTTCGTAGCCCAATTTATGCAAAACTTAAGTAACACTATTTCAACCCAGATTAATACCCTCGGTAGCTATTTCCAGCCGCAAGCGGGTGCGGCGGCGGCCCCTGGCGCGGCGCCGGGCGCGCAGGCCGACACACCCACCGAGACACAGACCCCCGGCTTCCCGATCTTTCGTCCCCCCGCCGTATTCACCGGCATTTACAATACAATCTCTAATTGGACGCAGAATATTCCC